>JAGTJP010000022.1:0-381891 GCA_020744175.1 Auriculariales sp. MPI-PUGE-AT-0066 | reverse complement strand
TGGACCATGAGTACAGATCAGCCACCGACTTGGCGGCTGTGACGGAAGTTGCGGATGGTCACAAACCTGTCTCCGATCCTTCATTCAAGGCTACGCCAGCCAATGTCAGCCACCACAAAACATGGCGCCCGCCAGTCTCCAATAACGACCAGGCGGAGACGTCTGCAGCGGCCGCGCGTAGGGGGCAATTCGAAGCGCAGCGTCGGGCCGTTCTTGCTGCCTCAGGGTACGACCCAAAGGCGCCGCCATCATCGCCATATCCCTTTGAGAGGGTCAAGATCCTGCCGGGTCGGGCGAGCTATCGGAAGTGGAATGAAGAGAGTGATAAACAGCTGAAAGCATGGGAAGAGGCCATGCTGGTCGCTGCCCAACGGCTTACCTTGCAGGGCGTGAGCAACGAGAGCCGGAAGCGGTATGCAACTTGTGACGACGATGTCAACGACGATGTCCGTGCTAATGCGAAGCGCGCAAGAATATCCCGTGAGAGTGGTGCATTGTCTGTCCAGCCAGAGACACAACAGGCCGAGGGCGTTGCGGCAATGCCCAATAGGAAGCGCCGCGCGTCTCATGGGGAGGAGGAGGAGGGCGGCGGGACCGCGACTAAGCGTGCTAGGACATCCGACATGATCCACCGTTGGGCTAGATGCCCAACGTAACTATTAAAAGAAACCCACCAGCGCAACCTCACGACGGGCAGAGGTCAGTTCATCTTGGTCGCAGTGTAATCACAAGCTGACCTGCATCCAAGTGTTGGTAAATGAGATCAACGCGAGCTGTTCGCCGAATGAAACCACCCTGGAACGCTGGTTTGTACTTCTATGCGCAGTTGTCAATGAATATCGTTTGCTTTAGGATGTCGCGCAGGTTGCTCGGTGGGTGTCAAGTTATAGCGGCGTTGGACAACTAATGCCAAAAGAAGAACGCTGCGATCTATTGAAAATGTCAGCAATGAAACCAGCGAGTTGAGAGTACTGGGTTTTGTTGCAAAATGTCGTCCATAACTTGAGCACATGTGGACCAGGATATCCCTGGGCACTGATCGTTCGGCACCATCGCACTTCCTGTTGTGCACTCAACATCACGAGTCGGCATGCCCTCGATGCAGGTGCAGTTACTGGAAGGTAAGTGCTCGTAGATCAGTCAGAACAGGCAGAACGAACTGGTCAAGCCATGACGTGATAATCGATCTCCGATTCAACGTAACATCGACGCGGGTTGAACAACTACTTACAGTCCAGACGCCGCTCTCCCTGTATTTTACGTTGTGCCTCCAAGTCATAGCGGACATAATACAACTCTTCTTCCTTCTGCTCGCCACTGTGTACCTCCAGCCCGTCGACCAATGACGCACCATGGTGCCCACGGCTATCACCCTGGAAGGTTCCCCGGTGACCTGTACTGGCCACACATTGACGAAAACCATGAACCAGATCTATCCATCGCCGTTCCTACCTTCATGGTGCTTGGCGGTGCGGACTGGAGCGAGTGGACCATCATCGACGACCTACTGGCAGTTGGCCTGCGTTTGAGCGGGGCTGTCGACGAGTTTTTGTACGTATATCAGACGACATGTCCTTTTGCGACTTGGGGCTACGACCGCAGCGACTCTTTCGTTCATCTCCGCCAGTGCACGTCGACCGCTCGCAGCTCGCGATTAACGGATGTTACACTTCTCCTGTACTCGCGTCGACTTCCAGCTGAGCAATACTTCCAGCAGAATCTTCATAGTCGTCGGGGTCAACATATCCGCGCCCTACGAAGGTTGTTCTGGTCCGGTGGTCGGATGATTATGGGTATGGCAAGCTCACCGGGCGTTGCGTTCGCATACGACGTCGTCGTTGAACTGGTTTTAGCATTCTGGCACCTTATAGCATAAACTCTACGCTTAATGCGCGGTTTGATTCAGGAAGCGTATATGTAGCCTCTGCACCTCTGCTTTCATGTGCTGCAACCGCTCCGTTGCCACAAAGCCTAATACCTCGGGCTCAGGCTATTCATCGCGAATCGTCTCCACCCTTGAAATACATCTCTGTTTAGATCTTTCGTCGAGTGTCGTTTGTGTTCCTTTGCTGAGAGGAGTGACCGCTCACTGTAAATCCATGCAGCACAATACGACTCAAGAGACGGTCTTGGAGGCGGTCACGGGATCTAAAAGAGACATAGTGCTGCTGCGGCATAATGCGTGAATCCCGGGCCAGGCCGCTGCCGCATTTTTGACTCCTTTGCGTGGCTGAGCAGTGCTCAAGCCGCGCGTCACTCTCTCTCTTACCCTCATGGCGGCTACCAATAAGGAAGCTCTGGTGCGCTGAGACCCTTGGCTACTGTTGCGTGTGCTGACTGTATACTTCAGTGGGCACAGGGACACGATGAGACGGTTGAAGTCAACCAGCGCGCCTGATCGACAAAGTGCTTGCGCGGTACTCGGGTGAATTCACCGTGTTCCGTGAGCTGCTACAGAACTCGTGCGTGCATAGTAATTCCAACTGTTACAAAGTTTGACTGAGGCTTTGCAGCGACGATGCTGGTGCACCGTCTGCCGAGATCCATTTCCGCACTCGTAGTTATCTCGACAACAAAGTCTCGCGCGTCAACGGGAACACCGCGCTACCCGACCTCAAGACTACACCAGTGCACGAGTACATGTTCCGCAACTCGGGCCAGGTATTTCGCGACGAGGATTGGAAGCGTCTCAAGAAGATTGGTAAGTCTGCGCAGTAACTGCGGGCATTGGTACCCTCGTATTGCATGCGTAATCCTATCTTGCTATCTGAGAGGCGTTTGCCGCATGTTCTCGATCGTTCGCGCACCCTGACGCGTTGCTGCCACACGCTGCCGCTTTCGGCAGTGGCCCTCCCCGCAAACGGACATTGCCTTGCACTGCCAGTTGCGCTCGATGCTAACTCCTCATCTCGCCAGCTGATGGAAATCCCGATGAAGAGAAGATCGGAGCCTTTGGTGTCGGTATGTTGAAATTTCACGACTACCTGTCTTGCTCTTACGAGCGTTTCAAGGCTTCTACTCGATATTCAGCGTCTGCGAGGCCCCAATCGTCACTTCGGGCACACAATGGATGGGCTTCTACTTCAAAGACGGTACCGACCAGCTCTTCGTGCGCCGTGGAAATCTGCCAACACCCAGCGAACCTGTGACCGGCACGCAATGGACCGAGTTCAGCATGCCGCTGCGCGAGTCATCCCCGATGCCCAACGCTTTCGACTTCACCCGCTTCCTCGTGACGAGTCTGACGTTCATGCGCACACTCAGCGAGGTTTCCATCTGGTTCGACGACGTGCGACTAAGTATCGTCACCAAAGCCACAGGGCCAGAGAAGGCGCTGGGCCTGCCGCGTGGGCTGCGCGCGCGGAGTGGCACCGGCGCGATGACCGTGTCCAAGGTCACCTCACGCGCTCTACACATCAAGGCCGAGGTTTTGCGCTGGGTGTACAGCGCCGGTAGCGAGAAGCCTAAGCAGGAGAAGGCGCCGCAGCCGACGCGCGAGTCGTTCTTCAGCTCCATCTTCTCGGGACTTTCGAGCTCGCAGCTGTTCACGCCGCCAAGGACGCCGCAACCGACTGAACCGCCCAAGACAGCCGCGCAGATCAATGAGGAGCTGATGGGGAGCGTTGACTCGAGCGTTCTGCTTGCTGTGTACTCGGCGCACGCCAACGTCAAGCTGGATCCGAAGCTCGCGGTCGAGTTGCAGCGCAGTACGAAGAAGAACGCACCTAGTCAGGTCCGAGTCGATCTTATCTATACCGGCAAGGACGAGTACGACGAGAGTGTGGCTGAGGAAGAGAAACAAAAGCTGGCGACGGGCATCTTCAAAGGCTTGCGCGCAGACTTGGACGGCTCGGGTACAACTAAAGTGTTTATTGGGCACTCTACCGGCCAGACGACCGGTCTTGGTGGCCACCTCTCGGCACGCTTCATCCCGACGGTTGAGCGCGAATCTATTGATTTACAGGACCGCAACGTGGCAGTGTGGAACCGCGAGCTGCTGTACGTTGGTGGATATCTCGCACGCGCGGCATATGAGCTCGAGATGAGTCAGTTGCGCGAGCTTTGGGACGGTGTGTCGGTCACTGGAGACAGCAGCAAGGCCGAGTCGCAGGCGTGGCTCCAGAAGCGCGCGACACATGCACTCCGGTTCTTCACCTTCCATCCATCGCATCCGTCGCTGGTGGTATCAGAGTTGCTCGAGCTCGGATTTTTCGGTTGCGCCGAGCAGCGCACTTTTCCTATGCTTAGTACAAAGGGTATTCTCGACGCCAACCGTGTGCGCATGCCGAACCCCGATTTCTCGTTCCTCGAGACCTTGCCGGTCGTGCATCCAGACATCGTCTCCGGCGCACCGCAGATGGTGACCGCGCTACGCCGCCGCGGGTTTCTCGCCGACATCCAGTTCAAGGACGTGCTCGACGAGCTCCGCGCGCGCCCACTGACCGAGAAGCAGATGGTCGAGTGTCTCAAGTGGCGCGCACGGCTCAACACAGACGGTTTGCGTGCACACGAGGCCACGCTGCGCCGCGAGTTCCTCGACGCGTGCATCTTCGTGCCGGATGGCGAGCCGGACAAGCTGGTTGCGCTGTCATCGGTCAAGACTTTCATCTCACCGCAGGCCGCGTCGCGCATTATTGTCGACGGCCCGCTGCCCCGGCATACACTCCCGTTCAGCGTTAGTCGGCAGGTGCCCGCGGAGCAGCTGAATTCGATGCTTGGGTGGACCGAACTTAGCGTAGTCGAGTGGCTTTCTTATGTCGTTGCGCCGGACAAGCCGCATGCCGTTGAGTTCGACATTGCGGTGTCGGCGGTATGGGCGGAGCGCGTGCTGCAGTGTCTCGCGCGCGACCTCCCGACGCTCAGCCAGACCGACAAAACCGATGTCGTCGCAAGGCTCGCAGGCGTCACATGTATTCCCACCAAAGCGGGTATGGTCACACCCGACAAAGCGTACTTCATGAGTGTCAATCTCTTCCAGGACCTCCCTATCGTTGCATTGCCGAAGACGCCAGCTGTCCGGGGTAACCTCGAGAAGCTCCTCACACTGCTTGGTGTCCGGAGGCACGTCGACTTGCAGCTCGTGTTCACGCGCATGATCGGTGCGGGCGAGTGGAACACATACCAGCTCGTCAAGTACCTGTGCAGCGTCCAATCAACATTGACCGAAGATGAGATTACGCGCCTATCCGCCACACGAGCATTCCCTAGCGAAGGCGTCGACGACGACAAGGAGAAGCTCGCGCCCGGTGCACGGCCACAGCGGTTCGCGCCTCGAGATTTGTACGAGCCAACTGACACGTTCCGTGCGATGAACCTGCCCGTGCTCAAGTGGGATGACACGCACAAGTGGCGCGCCAGCAGCGACGAGGCGCAGTTTCTCGCCAAGGTCGGTTTGCGCAAGTTCCCGCCTCTTGATACGCTACTCGAGCTCGCCTCGGGCAAGGACGCGAAGGCGGCGGCGACGGCGCTGCGGTACCTCCTTGACAACGTCGGTGCTGGACAGCACTACGAGCATTACCATCCGAGCCGGTTCCCGAATTCTAAGTTTGTTCCTGCGGTAAAGCCTGATGGAACTAAGACAATGGAGACGCCGTTGAACGTGTTTGCGAGCCCTGACTGTGCGGTTATGGGCTTCACGGTGCTTGACGCGGCACTGAGATCCGAGGCGAGGAAGCTGCATGTCGACGAGTATCCCAGCGCCGCAAGGCTTGTGGACGTCTTGTCCAAGAACCCGCCCACCGACCAAGCGACTGCTCGAGCTTGGTTCGAGTTCCTTGCGGGTCGCAGTGGAGGTGTGTCCACCCACCGGCTCATTTATTATATGTTCCTGGCATACTAATTTTCTTTAGACTTTTCCCCACCGCAGTTTGCCATGCTCAAGACGCTCAAGTTTATCCCCGCAACAAAGCAGGTTGCTGGAAAGGAGCAGACGCAGCTGATGTCGCCGAAAGAGGTGTTTTTCGGAGGTGGCGCACATGCTGCCAAGCGCGCACACTTCTCCCAATTATTCACGTTTGTTGACTTTGGCGAACGGGCGAAAACGTTCCTGCGCAGCTGTGGGGTAGCCGACGAACCCAACCCCGATGAGGTTCGTACGACGCTAACATCAGTGGCACTTCATGTTACTAAAATGTGCTTTTAGATTGTGCAGATGCTCATTGCGGATCCGAAGCGCTTCTACAAGCTCGCTGGTGGCTACGACGGCTTCCTCGATGAGCTCAGATTTATCGCAGCCAACGAGCGCAGCATCACTCCTTCGACACGCGCCAAGCTCAAGAGCAGTCCTGCGTTTGTGGCGACAAAGATGATCCCTAAGAAAATCGCCGAGAAGGCAAAACCCGAGGACGGCGAAGACGACCTTTACGAGGCCGTTCATGACCTCATTGTCGCGTCGAACGCCGTGATCAATGACGACCAGTTGGCCGCATCTCTTTTTGCGTCCGAGGTGTTTTGCGCGCCACAGGAGGACATGTTGGAGGGATTCTACGCACAATTTGGCTCACCTCGGCTGAGTGGTCTCATCAAGGAAGAGTACCGCGTCGATATCGAGGTCAAGGACACCGCTGCTTCTGGTCAAGCAGAGCAGATCCGGGCACTCATTGTGGAGCGACTTCCATTGTTCCTCAACGACATGCGTGCAACGTCGCGGTCTCTGGAGCTCTCGTGGGATTGGCTACAGAAGCCCGGCAACTTCTACGTGTCTATGGTCAGAAAGATTATCAGGGTCATTACTTTCCAGCAAGGCATTGCACGGAAGGTCGAATCGCAGGATGTTTCTGCGAGTGCGCGCCACGCAACGCCTACCAGCTTCATGTCCCGCCCTGGCCCGCTTGCCCTCTCGCTCAGCCAAAGCGCGTCATTGGATATGTACGATGTCGCCAGCGGACTGTGCAGACTCATCCTCAAGGTCCCGCGGTCACAGGATAGTCTTCTTTTGCTCACTTTGCTCACTACCGACTTGAGATCTCTTCGTCGGCGTGGCTATAACAGTGAGTCTTTCGTATGCCCTAATATACAGCCTCCGCTCACAACTCGGTAGTTGATCGCATCCTGCAACGCCAAGTCGCGGAACGGCGTGCTTTGCAGGAAGCTGCCGCGGCCGAACGCAAGGCAGAAGCCGAACAACTCGCCAAGACGCAGGCTACGAACACCCGCCTGCTATCTGACGATGAGGTCTTGGAGCCACGAGCAGGCCGGAATTCCATCGATCAGGGGAGACCGGTCTCACCGGACAACCATCGGATGAGTTCTCGGCTACGCGGTCTGTTCGGTATCAAGTCCGAAAAGCATGACAGACCTCAAGGAGATACTGCGAGCGAAATCGAATCCCCTCGCACCCCAGGTAGCACAATTGCGCCTCCTCCACCTCCGTCGAGGTCAACTCGACCTCAACTGCCTTCTGTGGTAAACACCATCTTGAGCAAGCCTGAAGCGCATGCGACGCCGAAAAGCGAGATTGATCGTAACGTCCAGCAGGCGATTGCAGGATGCCGCCCGGAGAACTCGACGAGGCTGCGGGATCGCACAACGATGACCATGGTCAAGGAGGCGCAGAATGAGGGTTACTGCGACATCAGTGGCCGCGTGGAGGACCTCGAGCTTGTTGGTACTGTTAGCGGCGTCAAAATATTCATTGCGCCGTCCATTCCAGAGCGCCAAGCGGTCTTTCAGGCCAAGATGGCTTGTGAGTAATGCTTCTTCAAATCACATGTCACTAACCACTTGGATCTAGCGATTGAACGGTTCCTCTTCGTAGTCAATCCACTTCGCGATCTGTACAAGCTTCCACCATCATCCCTTCACATCTTCCTAGACGCTTCCGGTCCCACCATTGCATTCAATCGCGGTGGGAGTCTCTTCCTGAACCTTAGATACTACGAAGCATGGCGTGGGTACTGTTTCTTATCGGTGAGATCTTGCGGCTGACCTCGTGCCAGACGACCAAGATGTTCTTGCCGGAAAGCCAGGCAATGCTGTGAGTAGACCATTACTTGAATCAGCTTTTGCATTGGATTGACTGTTTCGATAGTACAAGAGCTGGTTCTTCTCGCTCGCTCACGAGATCGCTCACAATCTGGTTCAGCAACATGATGCAGAAGTACGTCTGCCCTTACTTGGACATGGCTGCGGATGCTGATAATGCACTTAGCATGAATTTTACTTCTCCACGATATCCCAAGCTCACGTTTCTGGATTAGCAACCCTGCTCTTGCAGCATGGGCCGTAATCGGATTGGGTTCTGATTTTGGCTCCCGGACACTCCGTACTGTACCAGCATCGCTTCATGTCCTACTGTAGCTCTACACTCAATATTGTCTTTGATTATAATTACAAGAAAGGGAGGAGTGTTGAATGTTTCAGCCTACTGAACTTGCGCACTGCAACGGGATGAATCAATAGCATCGCCTCCTCGGCTGACTGCTTCATTATGTTGAGTGCAAGTACATATATCGTTGTGCATTTGCGCAGGCGCTCAATCAAATTGAGATCAAATGGACATGCTGGTGGCGCACGGATGATACTACGAGTGAACCAGGATTGCGATGGAGGTGAGTGGGGACGTAAAATGTATTCTGTGGAAAGCCAGCAGGGTGTCCGTTGAGACAGCACTGCTAGGCTACGAGTTACTAAGGAGATGGCAGGAAAAGTGGAGGGCGAAGCGGGCAGCAGTCAAAAATCATTCACAACCAAATCAATGGATGTCGGAATGAGATGAGCACACAGCAGCACAGGTAGATAGTTACAGACGGAGCAAGTAGTCGTCCATGGTGGTAATACAATGTCCGTGAGCATGAGTGGGCAGTATGGAGCTGAAGAAGTCACATGCAAATGTGAAGGTTGGAATGTATGCGATGTTGTAGAAACCAGAAAGCGGATTTAGTGACGCCTGGACTGTAGTTGTTGAATCCACCGTCGATGTTACGTTGAATCGGAGATCGATTATCACGTCATGGCTTGACCAGTTCGTTCTGCCTGTTCTGACTGATCTACGAGCACTCACCTTCCAGTAACTGCACCTGCATCGAGGGCATGCCGACTCGTGATGTTGAGTGGCACAACAGGAAGTGCGATGGTGCCGAACGATCAGTGCCCAGGGATATCCTGGTCCACATGTGCTCAAGTTATGGACGACGTTTTTGCAACAAAACCCAGCACTCTCAACTCGCTGGTTTCATTATTGACGAATTTTCAATAGATCGTAGCGTTCTTATTTTGGCATTAGTTGTCCAACGCCGCTATAACTTGACACCCACCGAGCAACCTGCGCGACATCCTAAAGCAAACGATATTCATTGACAACTATAGAAGTACAAACAAGCGTTCCAGGGTGGTTTCATTCAGCGAGCAGCTCGCGTTGATCTCATTTACCAACACTAGGATGCAGGTCAGCTTTGTGGTTACGCTGCGACCAACATGAACTGACCTCTGCTCGTCGTCAGGTTGCGCCGGTGGATATATATTTATAGTTACGTTGGGCATTTAGCCCAACGGCGCTGGATCACTGCTGTCGGATGTCCTAGCACGCTTAGTCGCGGTCCCCGCCGCCTCCTCCTCCTCCCCATGAGACGCGCGGCGCTTCCTATTGGGCATTGCCGCAACGCCCTCGGCCTGTTGTGTCTCTGGCTGGACAGACAATGCACCACTCTCACGGGATATTCTTGCGCGCTTCGCATTAGCACGGACATCGTCGTTGACATCGTCGTCACAAGTTGCATACCGCTTCCGGCTCTCGTTGCTCACGCCCTGCAAGGTAAGCCGTTGGGCAGCGACCAGCATGGCCTCTTCCCATGCTTTCAGCTGTTTATCCCTCTCTTCCTTCCACTTCCGATAGCTCGCCCGACCCGGCAGGATCTTGACCCTCTCAAAGGGATATGGCGATGATGGCGGCGCCTTTGGGTCGTACCCTGAGGCAGCAAGAACGGCCCGACGCTGCGCTTCGAATTGCCCCCTACGCGCGGCCGCTGCAGACGTCTCCGCCTGGTCGTTATTGGAGACTGGCGGGCGCCATGTTTTGTGGTGGCTGACATTGGCTGGCGTAGCCTTGAATGAAGGATCGGAGACAGGTTTGTGACCATCCGCAACTTCCGTCACAGCCGCCAAGTCGGTGGCTGATCTGTACTCATGGTCCAGGCTTGGTGGTGGTGGTGTCGGCGACGATGTTCTTAGTATGCTGCCCACTTCAGGGCTGGGTGCCCTCGCCCTGGCTGCACGATGAATTGCTTTTTCTGAATTTGTCGTAATATAATACTGATTACTGGCCATGCTGTAATATGCTAAGCCAAATTCGTAAGCCGGAACTTGGTAGCCGTGTGCGCCGTAAGTGGCTAAATAACGCTCTGGGTCCCAGCCTGGCCATGCCGCCTGAGCCGCGCCTGGGTCTTGCTCAGTCTGTGTCTGCGGTCTCTCGGGAGCCTGAAGCTCGCCGCATGCTGTGTCGTCGCTCTGAAATGCGTGATCAGCACTCTAACTAGACCTGCGGATCGACCAAGCCTCACATAGGACCCGTCCTCCTGGCCAATGTCGTCCACTGCTAGGTTCACCTCCGCCACCTCTGTTTTGCCGCTCTGAAACCTAGTTAGTTTAATCTCATTGGGATAACACAGCTGCATACCTGCTGGAACGGACCGCCGTCGGTTGGTTCGTCAACCAAGTTGGCGCCTGTGCATTCAATCGTGGTCTCGGAGGCATAACCATTACCAGCGCTGGAAAATTCATCCATCCAGGTAGTGTCGTTCATCACGGAGCTCATTGTTCGGCGTTTGCGACAAGGGTTGTGCGAAGAATTTGCTGCTCTGAGGGAGAGTGGTTGAGTGGGTTTCCGGGACCAACCGCAATCGGGACATCGTTTTTGTACATCCCATAGAGTGCTTCACCGGCTTCCAGTGCTTCAATTGTGTGGACCGGACCCTGAATCAGGGAAATATTTTGTTGTTTTTCCCTCCTTGGCAGTTATTATTAGCGGCTGTCTTGTAATGGTGCGTTTCGCGAAATAGCACCACGCTGATCAGCTGTCAGACTCTGGGACTGTGCAAGTGATGCCGAGTTCAATGCCGATGATGCGGCACAAGGTCCAAGCACGGGTTAAGGAGAGGTACATATGTCAAGATCTCGGATTGTTGCCCTTTGAAATAAGAACTTGTTGAATATATTACAATGCGAAGTGTGATGCGAGCAAGGGGGTTAATAAAAATGACCCAGAGGTGACGCGCTTTAAAACTCCGAGCTGACTCCGGGAGGGTGGGAGTTCGACCACAGTCAATTTACTTGCTGGCGCCATCGACAAGCTGAATGCGAATTAGCCTACATTATCTGTACTCGGAGGATGCTCTTAGAAGTCAGATTGTTGGATTACATTCCGGTTTCACTCTACTACTCGTGTGAGCAGCAAGAGGCGATGCTCAAGTTGCGCCTGATATGTATAGTTCTGAATATACGAGAGCCGCCGTTTTACACTAACCAGTTTATGAAACGAGCACCTTATACTTGAATAGTATTTGTATTGCACGTTTAAACAGGAGGTGATACATGCATACGTGATGTCGATCGACTGCGGCGAGCTCGCTTCGCCCGCGACCGGGAGGCATCGACTCGTTGCATTAGTATGTATCCTCGCCAAAAGCATCAGGGACGTCATAATACTGGTATGGCGGGACGGGGTAGAAGTAGTAACTGCCGCCATGTGGGCCATAGTAGCCTATTGCGAGACCGCAGCCGTATCCTGCATAGAACGCGGAAATCGACCCCAGAACTTCCGCCCACCAGATTACTCCAGCCTCGGCCGTGGCATATTCACTCAATGTCTGGGCTTTTGTGAGATTTTCAATGCTATTAAGTGCATCTTCCCTCATGTCGTTCTAGATTGCGCAATTAGTGCCTCCCATCGAACTTGCGGGTCGACCAAAGCTCACCTCGGACATGCCATCCTGGCCAACGGCATCCGCGACTTTTCTCGCTTCATCACCCATTGAATTGTCCTTCTAAATACTCTTGAATATACTATACTGTTTTGGCTTTCAGCAATATTTGCGTACCTGCTGGGATTGCGTGCCGCACGCAATGTAGTCTGTCATGGATGTGATGACGCCACTATCACAATTTCCCACCATAGAACTACTGCAGCTCCTGCATTGAATGTGCGAGGAAAACTCCGCGTTTTTGTCCTGGTAGGTTGATGGGTTGGTCGGTTGTTCAATTGACTCAGCGGCCCATCCGATCGCGACCGCTGGAGCATATCCAGTACCAGTTCTGGCGGCACTGTTTGTCCGAATAATTTCGCTGAGATAAGTGCTCATTTTTTGGTGCGCTTGAGCCGACCGTTGTGCGGGAAGCTGATGCCTTGAGGGAGTGTGGTTGTGTGGACCATCGGCCTTTGCCGCTCGCAAACGCGCAGTACTGAATCGTGCGACTGATACTGTAAACATCACAAACGGCACCTTCTTCCGATGCATAACTCCATCTGCGCTAAATACAGACCATGCTTTAAGACCGGTCCAACGCAAGTCATCCTTCAACTAAGTGTTGAGGATGCAAAATTTTCTGCCTCGTCGTCCACCCACCACTGCCACCTCTTTTACCCCTGCCAGGTCTTTTGCTCTTTGACCTTGCTTGGAACTTGGGTTGCACATGATCATCTCTCTGATCAAACCACTGTCACTGGTCCATCGCAATGTCCACGTCCTACGTCATCTCAGGCATTCTGAAGGAAGCGTATCTGCTGCAAACGAACCTTGGTTGTGCGCGGACCACCGAGTTTCAGAACCCACCGCTGACGAAGACGAAAGAGCCTGGCGCAGTCTCTTGAACCCATTGGGTGAAGGCTTCAGCCGCCTCCTGGAGCTGCGCGGGTGTCAGATCTGACGATGCTTCGCTCATGATTCAATGTGGTTCAAGTGAGTCATGCCCAAACAAAGGCTCCCATTCATCTCACCCTGGGTCATTGTGAGCCGGCAGAGGGGACTCTAAGCTTACCCTTGAGGTCACGGGGATCATCGGCCAGGCGATGCTCCGATTCCAATAGGGGGTCTCATGGTGAGAGTGTTGCGCTTCTGTCCGTTCGAACCACCGGCGCCACCATAGAATGACCGCGACAAAACTTCTCAGTAATATAGACGAGCCTGAATGCGCCCGAATGTCCGATGAAGTAACAGTTGGCAACGTGGAAGGGCAATGGATTGCTGTATGGAAGTGAACGCTATATTCACTGGACACTGCCTGAAAGTGTGTCAAA
This sequence comes from Auriculariales sp. MPI-PUGE-AT-0066, assembly GCA_020744175.1. NCBI lineage: Eukaryota > Fungi > Basidiomycota > Agaricomycetes > Auriculariales > Auriculariales sp. MPI-PUGE-AT-0066. The sequence continues at coordinate 368,663 of JAGTJP010000022.1, read as the reverse complement.
GCGTTATAACTTTGTTTGGATTATACAATCCTTCTCCGTCCTTGTAGCCCCGTTGGTTGGAATACACTCGAATCCCATTCCGCACGAGGTCGCAGCTGAAATGGGTATGACCAAACGCCCACAAGCGAACGATGTCTGCGTTCCAGCACGGCTCTGCGGTAAGCTCGGTAGCCCAGCCAGACTTTGTCGGTCCGTCGCGATAGCGCGGATTGCTGACACCTTCGGTCGTTGGGGCGTGATGCGTCAGAATGACAATCGAGCGCTCAGGCTCGTTCGCCGCAATGTCCTGAACGGCGCCATTGAGCCATTCGAGGTCTCTGGCGTGCTCCGCGCTGAAGTTTGAAGGATTCAGGTCTTTGATCCGCTTGAAGTCTGTCAGCATGAAGCTGAGGAGGTCCAGCTCCTCAGGGTCCAGCTTTGCCCACAGCGTGCAGCCAAGCAGGGTGATCGTAGGCGTGAGATCGAAACGCGATCGGTTCAAAAGAATGAATCGCCCTCGCGTATCGCTTGGTGTAGAATGTCTTACGGCAAAGTCTTCGAGTCGTTTTGTGGACTCGGAGAGCGATGCCCAATATGGTTCATGGTTCCCCGGTACAAACACAACCGTGACAAACTTGAGCAGTTGTTGTTCGAACCAGGTGAACAATTCGTCAGAAATGGTGTAACCAATGTCTCCAAGAAGAATTAGAGTTGAAGCTTGCGGCTGTATGTCATAATTGTACAGCTCGTGCGAACCTCGTTCCATCTCGAGATGGAGGTCGCTCATGATTTGAAGTTGAGTAGGCATCGGCTACGCAGGAGACGGATGCTCGGGTGCTACCAGATCACTTTTCGCGCAGAATTTCTGGCAAAGGTTTGAGAGAGCGGAGTGACGGAAAGTGGTAAGTTGGCAAGTCAGCGGTAGGTGGAAGAGTTGCAACTGGAGATGGGGTCGACCGATATTACAATTTATCGAGACGATTAACAGCGCTGCCTCTAATTTATCGCTGCTAATTTTCCGTGACAAATACGTGTGTTCTTGGAATGCTCGGTCGAATTTGAATGCGCGATGAGCAGAGGTCCGGGTTGCGCACTTTGCCGGCCCCTGACCCTTGGCCTCCGCTCCTACTCTCGTTAATCAACAACATTCATAATATGCCATCTCTTCCGGAAGGTGGTTGGCCCGCAAATCTATGTGATAGTGTTGCAGCTTTGCTAGAGAGCCAAGGAATTCCCAGCATTATTTGGGGTGACCTTGCGAACAACTTGTACGGTATCGACCAAGTAATAATGGTCTGCACGTTCTGTCTTTCGAGAGCTAGGCCTATGTTTTACTCACATATATTCCCGTAGAACTGCGGCTTCATAGTACCGACGACGCACTTCGACGATGCAGTTCGCATCGTCGAAGAAGCTGGCCTGCCCTCCTGTCCCTGTACCGATCTGTCGCACTGTGCAGATCCCAAGCTAGGCAACTGCCTGCCAGCTCACTTTCCGATCCCAAATCAGACCCACTGCCTGATCTATCTCGCACCATCAAATGTTCTTCTCGACATCATCCCACTCACAGCTGACCACCCCAACCCGCTTGAGCTGTCAGTTTGTCGTGTGGAACAGGGTCGCTTCGGGTATCAGCCAAATGCGCGCGTTCTTGACGCAATTAGCACCGTCAAGTTGTTGATATATCTCGTCGCGCGTTCAACGCCACAACGGGACGGGCTTGCGTTGACGTGGAAGCTGACCTTGACGGCGTACGGAACACTTCCCAACATGCGTTGCCTGAACGTCGACGAGTTTGGGGCGTCTGCGGTTAGCCAAGTTCTCGGGGAGTATTGGGCGGGTCTCCGAGGATTGCGAGGCAAAAGCCTGAAGCGGTGCCGCTTGGACATGCAACGGGCTCTTGACAGGCTCGAGGTGCAAGCCGCACCAGCAGCATGACTTTGTCGCATTTTCTTGTACCGCAGCATCTTTTAGGATTCTCTTGGTACGTGCTATGTACATTAGGCGTGAAATGGCGTTGAATGCAACCGAAGTTTGCGGAGTAATCCCTTCTGCAGGTCGAGCTTCTTCCCGCGAGAAGGATTCCACCGGCTGCGCGTCCATCAACTGAGTTTGCTCGCTACTTGACTCGCGCTACTGCGGCTTCGTCGAAGTTCAAAGGCAAAGCACAGTCTGTGAACAGTGCCTGCTGGCTGGGCGGGACCGGTGACCTTGCCTTCGAAACCGCAACAACGTGCACGACCACACGCATGATCGCGATATAAAGTATTCGCTTTTACGACTCGGTATATTATTCTTCGCCAACGGTCTGAGCATGTCGCAAGGCAAGGAATATCAGCTGCCCTTGGAAACGATATGCACGCGGGCCTTTATCGCGCGATACGAGCCTCTAATTGAAATAACTCCTCGTCCATGCTGGCGGGCGACCCAAGCCGGGAAGGCTACATGAAAAACGTGCAGCATGTATTCGACCACGCGCTCAAGCGTCTTGACCACCTGCGGCCAATGAGCACTTGTAATCTATTTGATACATGTTCAGATCTTGTACACACCATTGAACAGAATTCTATTGGGTTCTCACAAAAGGGCGTAACGAGGCGATATTGGTATACATCTTTTCACATGAGTGATCTGTTGAAGACACCGAGGCATCCGACGAGGAGCGTGATCCACCAACCGCGCAGCAACACCTCGGCACCTTCTTCGTCCAAGATGCGTTTTGCACAATCAACGATCCCGGTGTATGGGTCATCTTCGGGCCGCAACCCAACAACATCTTCGTCGAGACCTGCAAATTCGATGTCCTCTCCAGCGGCACCGTGACCCCTCACGCTTGAGCGAGCGTTTTCATCCTGAGGCACGACGGTGAAGCCATTATCCGAGACGTGATTGCGTTGCAGCGACAGGCGCGTTATCATTACTTGCAGTGCAGTGAGAATCGGCGTGCTCAATGCGAGGACCAAGAAGTACGCGGTGAAACGTCCTGTGGTGAAGTCCGCGGGCCGGCGGAACCTCCTGTTCTGACCGATCAAATCATTTACGATGAACGATGAAGGTAGAAGCCAGCGGCGAGCGGTGTGCTGGACAAGGACGATCCAGAGAACGCGGAGGGACTGAGCCAACGCGAGGCCGGGTGTGAGGAACAAAATCCATGGCTGGGAGCGTTCATGCTGTGTGAGTAGGATTCGAAGAGCGAAGAGCGGGCGCCAGGTAGGCAGCTTGTGAGGCGTAACAATTGTCCTGGGGTTAGAATGAGCAATCACTGTGCTGCGGGCAGTCGTGGTTTGCTCACCGATTCACGATGATGGTCGCAGGTATGGAAACGATAGATACAAATAAAGCGAACACCAAGAGTTCGAACCTGTAGGAAAGGTTATACGCAATAAAATGAGAGCATCTGACGGAACGAACAGGTTAAGGGACAGTACTGCGGACTTCCCCGACCCGGGATTGGTGGCTGATGCGGTGCCGATCCAAAGACCGGAGAATATACCAATGAGCAGCAGTAAGATAGCTGTTGGCATTATACCCTAGATATCACGTTTCCAATGAGCCACGAGCAATTACACATCAGCATCGAGCTAAGGTGTTACCTTGAAAAGTCCAGAGTATCCCTGTAATTGCGCGTCAGCTGGTGGCGGCGGCCGAGCCGGAGCAACCACACGAACCTCAATTCGTTTGACTCTTGAGAACATTTGGAAGTAACTTCATACCAAAGCATGAGCACGAGCAATGTATGCATGCGTATTTCAGCGCACTTTGTGACTACAGGCCCGACGTGCGGCTTCCCAGGGTTGTCTCCATCGAGTGCCAGTCCTTTGGGCGTGTAATTTGCTCTGTGGTGGAGAGTTACGCGTGCACTTGGAAAAGCCAATAGGCTGCTTGCGTAGAACAGTACTGACCTGAATCGAACAAGAGTTCCATCGAGAGGTGCACTGATCAGTAGGCTTAGTGCAATCCCAATGACCAAGGCCAATATGATGATTACGGCGACCACGGTTTCGAGGTCGGTCATTCTGCGGATAGCGAGTTCGGAACGCGGGTGGCGTCGTGGCTGAGGTCAAGAACGTACCCTTCCAGCCGGGAAAGGTTGACAGCCATTTATGGAGGCAACAGGCGTGTAGGGGCTCGAGACGGGCTGTGACCACGCGCAGCACACCGCTTTCGCAAACCCACACCAATAACTTCGACGACGTAGAATGCACAGTCGTACGTAGTCATATGCGAGCCAAGGTATCCCAATATGAAATTCATTGATCTTGACCATCCATCCCAATCAGCCTCCGGACCTTTCAGGACCGCCTCAATCTTTCCCAACAAGGCAAGCCCGGTAAGAATGTGTTGTTGAAGCGGTCAGACCAAAATACGCCGCTGCCGTGGTTGGCGAGCGACGGTTGAAATAGAATCAAAGCAAAGGCAAGGCGCGCTGCGGGAAGCGCCGAGCGCGATTTACGACTTTGACTTGACGGTGACAATGGCGAGCCTAATCGCAATACTCGATCTGAAGGGCAAGCCGTTGATTCAACGATCATACCGCGACGATGTACCGCCGTCGTATATTGAGCGATTCCTGCCGCTAGTGCTGGAGCTGGAAGAGGAGAGCCAGCAGGTGCCGCCGTGCGTTTCCTCGCAGGGCATCAACTTTCTCCACATCAGGCATTCAAACCTCTACTGTGCGCGCGCGTGTTACTGATCCCGAGCCCAAGCTGACGGGTGATGTGCAGTGCTGGCCATGTCGAAGCGCAATTCGAATGCGGCCGAGATAATTCTGTTTCTGCACCGACTGACTGCGGTGCTGGTCGAATACTTTAAGGAGCTGGAGGAGGAGTCAATCAGGGACAACTTTGTGATCATTTACGAGCTGCTGGACGAGATGATGGACTTTGGGTTCCCGCAGACGACGGAGAGCAAAATCCTGCAGGAGTGCGTGTCCCCCGCGCGCTGTGCTTGTGCGACTCCTACTCACGTCGCTGCTGCTACAGGTACATCACACAGGAGAGCCACAAGCTGGAAGTGCAAGCCCGACCGCCGCAGGCAGTAACAAACGCGGTATCGTGGCGGTCAGAGGGGATCCGGTATCGCAAGAACGAGGTGTTCCTGGACGTGATCGAGTCGGTCAACCTGCTCGTCAACTCAAACGGCGCCGTCATCCGGTCCGAGATCTTGGGAGCCGTCAAGATGAAGTGCTATCTCAGCGGAATGCCTGAACTCCGTCTCGGGCTCAACGACAAGGTCATGTTCGAGAGCACCGGTCGCACCGCGCGCGGAAAGGCGATCGAGATGGAGGATGTCAAGTTTCACCAATGTGTTCGTCTCGCCCGCTTCGAGAACGACCGCACCATCAGCTTCATCCCGCCGGACGGCGAGTTCGAGCTCATGAGCTACCGCCTCAGCACGCCCGTCAAGCCGCTCATTTGGGTCGAGGCAGCCGTCGAGATGCACAAGGGCTCCCGCGTCGAGTACGTCGTCAAGTGCAAGGCCCACTTCAAGCGCCGCAGCACCGCCAACAACGTCGAAATCTACGTTCCCGTGCCTGACGACGCCGACACGCCGCGGTTCCGCGCCACGACCGGCGCAGTCCAGTACGTCCCCGACAAGAGCGCCTTCGTCTGGAAGATCAAGCAGCTCGGCGGCGGCCGCGAGTTTCTCATGCGCGCCCACTTTGGCCTGCCCAGCGTGCGCAACGCCGAGGACGTCGACAAGCGCGCCCCGATCACTGTCAAGTTCGAGATTCCGTACTTCACCGTCTCCGGCATCCAGGTGCGGTACCTCAAGATTGTTGAGAAGAGCGGCTACCAGGCCCTGCCATGGGTGCGCTACATCACGCAGCACGGTGACGACTACAGGTGCGTCGTGTGTCAGCCGCGGAGGCTGAGTGCTGACCGTCCGCGCAGCTTGCGGACAGCGTTGGAAAAGGGCAGCGCGCCGATCGTACAACCTTCCTGACCCGCATTCTCATCTCTGTATTGTAGCGTCATCCATCTCGTGGAATGTAGACCGGACCTTATCACGCCGATGCCAACTCTGGCCCGAATCAAGTTCAACTTCTGCTTTGGCTACAACATGTTGGTCTGCCAGTTGGGGGCCTGGGCCCTTTCAGCTCCGTGCATGTATTGTTCCTCGATTGCCGACACATTGGTAAATCTGTTCCTTACACGAGCTCTGGATAGATCGTCAATGGTAAGCTGAGTACTTCTGCTGCGGCGCGTTGTTACGGCGGGGATGAGCTTTGAACTGCGCATCCAAGCTGTCAGCGGTACCTCGCCAATAATTCAGTTTCAGTAACGGAGCTGCACGCGGTCACGGGGCTCGTGAGAGGTTGGTTAGTTTGGAGTAGCCCTATCACCTAGCGGCATGCGTGTACTCCACAACCTTCCCCGGACTTTCTTTCCCCCCTTTCAGTGATACACTCAACCCGCTATCATCGCATACAACACTAAGAGGGTGCGAATGACGATGGAATATCAGGTCATGGCGGGTCTCGCTATTGCTGTGTAGGGACTACTAAACGGTTTTTCGCATATTGCTCTAATCCAGGGCTGAACGGGCACCTTCGGCGATACTATCATTTGAGAATTGGCGCCAAGATTGATCAGGCTCCTATGGTTTGGCAAAGAGCGGGGTGGATAGGCCACCTGCCTTATCTTGCTCGAGTGTGCGCTTCGGCCGATGCCTGCAAGTTTTCACCCTGCGCCGAGAAACAAGCGGGCCTACCTTGGCTCTCATGCTCAGGCAAAAGACGATTGTCCACTTCCACCATATGGGGCAGTCAATCACTAAATCTCTGTTCCCTTCCATGTTTCAGTACCGCGATTCAGTTACAGCTGTTTTCAGACCGGCTTGCGCCGGCCCCCTCGATGTCTACCCCTGGACGCGCGAAACTTGTCCCGCGAATAGAGCCACGAAATCGCGACCGATTTTGACGCAACAATGCTCATTCTAATGGGGCAAAGTGGGGCAAGATCGCCATGTACTTAAAATATTAAAATACTTACATTTGAAAATCGTCATTTCCGGCGAATTTGTCGCGCTATTCAGCCACCTTTTTGCTCCCCCAGGCTTTGCCTGCCATATTGACACATCTCTCAGTAGCAATACAAGCAGGACTGGCATGGTTTCACAAGGGTTCATCTGTTCGTTCCTGAGCCATGAGGCTGTAGGCGAAATTGGTGTAGCGGCAACAGCCCGTCCGCCTCGCGGCTTTTACTCCTCCTTTTCAGTGCTAAAATGTCAAGGGTGCCTAGGGCGAGGATTGGGCAAGCAAAGAAGGGCAACGCGAAGAAGAAGAAAGGTAGATTTGATGAGCTACTTGGTCGAGTCGAGCTGGATCAGGACAAAACACAACCTCGTACTATTGGAAGTTGCTCACCCAGAGCATTTGGCCTAAGAGCATGGATAGGACTGTTCACTGACATGTTGCAAACTCAGGTGAACCAGACGCACCGATCCAGAAACCTAACCAATGCATGTCAGTCTTTTGCCAGAGGTCATGGAAGCTTTTACGCACCCTTAAAGCTCCAAAAGTGAGACCTTATGGAGTCGAATCGCGTATCCGAGCCAGTAACAAGGACGCGAAGGAACAAAAACCCGGCGATTCTAAATGCCCAGACCATAACGAGGATGCTGACCATGAGCGAGCGAATATCTGAAGTCCTATCGCCAGCGAGAAGTGTGAACAGAGCTAAGCGTCAGGGCTGTAGTAAAGACGAGTCTCCGAGTCGGTTCGAGGCATTGGCGTACCGAGTAGGAAGAAGTTGCTGCCTGGACAAAGTAAGCATAAGGCCTGGCGCATGCGAAGAGTCGCCTATAAGGTCTGTGACCTTGTCAAACTGAAGGAATCGTCAAGGACGTTGTCGCGCCAGCAGTGCATTGATTCATACCTTGAACGTCCATGCGACCAGCTGAGCAGCTGGTAGCCAACGGTGATGAGCGCAGTGATGCCCAAGTAGTATTGTACTATGCTTCAAGACCCTGTTTCATGCCTTCTTCACCACAATAATAGACCTAAGACAATCATTCCAGCTCAGTATACATGTATGATGTGTTAAATCTGCAGGAATCGATTAACTGAGTGGGGTATAGGTGGGACAAGTCCATAACAAAGTAGATTTTTAAATGTTGATATTTCATAAACACAAGTGGATGGCGCTCTTGCCCCATTTTGCCCCGTCAGAACGAGCATTTCAGCGTCGAAAACGGACGCAATTTCGTGGCTATATTCGCGGGACAAGTTTCGCGCGTCCAGGGGTAGACATCGAGGGGGCCGGCGCAAGCCGGTCTGAAAACAGCTGTAACTTAACTCCGCAACTTGATGCACCTCATTCCGCATCCTCCGCCAAAACCATGTTGCGCGGTTCTTGGCATCGGCACAACTTGATGAGATTTCAGTACCTCGCCTCCATTACCACATCCCAGAGTGTCACGCGCGCCCGCGGTATCACCGCGCCTTGGCAGACCTCAACGTTTGAATGAGAAACATCTCACCAGCAAACTCAAAGAGGAACGAGCTGCGATGAACGCGCAAACTGCTACGACAACGAGTGTATGAGCTGCATTGATGTTGTTCCTGGCAATCTCTACGGTAGAAACTTCATAAAAAGAGAACGGTCGAGAGTGGTCTCAGATTTTGTCTACTGGCAGACGGTCGAACGGTCTTCATCATGCAACTCATCTTCACTCGCGCTCTTGCTATCGCTTTCTTTGCGTCCATGGCTAGCGTTGTACTCGCTTCGCCCGGCCCGAGCATTCTCCAAGCGAGGAGATGCCCCTTGTGCGGTCCCGATGAGGTCTCCGTCCGCCCAACGCCCGAGGAGTGTAGTGTAACCCCTCCTCCATGCTGTGACTACTGCGGTAAGCCTTTATATAGCGTCAGCTCATTAGTACGCTCTAATTCATTGAAATCCCTTACTTAGTGCCTGCGTAACACTGAAGCTGGCGCATGCACCATCTTGTATTCCCGGTGTACCAACCGCCTCTTGCCAAAACGCTGTATCTATCGTCAACTTGTGGTATACAGAAACAAGAGCTGCGAATTTCCATCGATAGATGTATCTGAGGATGCGATACTGCATCGTCGGACTGAAATTGTGGGGGCGATCGTCAATCTCCGCGGGGCCCGACACCCAGATGATTGGCCTGGCGAGCCGTTAGAATGATGCACCCCGCTTCCTCGTACATCCATATCTCCCTTCTCGTGGAACTTTTTGAAGCCCAAAGGGCAGGCATGCACTTTCGGTGTCGGCAAGCTGTGGCAAACTTCCGATTCGGCAAGAGGCCCGTGCGCTCGGCTCGCGACCTTCAAAAGCTGGCTCGGCCCAGTCCCCTTCCTGTTTCCTTACCACTCTGGCCTTTTGGCTTAGATCAAGTGTAGTATCTGTTCTTTAAAGTTTAACGACTTTAACGCTGGCATTGCCGGCTTAGTTCGTTATCCTATTTTTCCGCCTGGAGGGTCGGCGCAGGTAGCTTGCTCCTCGTCGCTTTCCAAGTTGACCTCTCTCTTCCACTGCCGGAGAGTGTTGACAGGGCTCCTCCACCCACCCCTTTGTTCTCTTCCTCTGTCGTCACCTTCGTGGCCAGCCATTTTGGCACTGTGCCCGGAGTGAATGCAGAAGAAAGCCCGATGACACCTTCAATATATTGAAAATTGTGTTAGCAACCCAAAGATGTTGAATCCATCTGTACATGTTCAAGGCTGTGTGAGCGATGAGTAAGCAGCCGAGGCTTGCGTGTATTGCGGAGCTTTAGAATAACCTGTCGCTCCGACAGACGCTATCTTATTGGTCGCCTCTGTTGCAATTGCTTACGCAATCAGTTTTGAGAGCACGTGCTGGCAGCAGCAGGTTGCCGGAAATTTCCACTATCATTCTCTTACTCTGACGCCCATGCCGAGTGCAAGATCTGCACCAACAGCAACAGCACCCAAGCGCGAAGAACAGCGCGCGTGTGATACTTGTCGACGACGGAAGCGTGCGTCAGAGACCGGTTAATGAAGGCTTACTAATACGACTACAGGGCGATGTTCGTGTTCTTGCTCGCGTTGAACGTGAACCGGTCCTAATCACACCCGCGACAGGCGATGGTGGCAAGTCTTTGACCAAGAACTGCAGCCTGTGTACCAGCTTGAAGCGCCAATGCACGTTCTCGATATCTGCGCCGGTGCGCCACCCGCCGCCGACGTGCGTACATGAATGCTTCGTAGGACCTGGCTAAACCTCGCTCAGCTACGTGAAAGCACTTGAAGCTCGCATAAAGGAAACCGAGGGTCTCATTCGCAAGGCAAGTTTGTCGTTTTGCACGTTGCGACTACCGACGAATGAATCGGTTCTAGCACTTCCCAAACCTAGACATCGAGAAAGAGCTGCTGCGTGAGCTTGGCGAGCCTACGAAGCAAATCGTCAAGAAACGCGGGATAATGCCTGGGCCGACTGCGCCGCAGTCTGACGGAGCGTGGTTTGCGTACCAGCACGTCTTCAGCTGCTACAACTACCTTCCCGAAGATAGCGAGAGTGACGACGACCTGACCAAGTTCGACGTTCGATTGGACCTGCCCAGGGCTCCCAAAGACCCCAAAGTGCCGGCTTGTCACCTTCGCTTGGTTCGACCCGATCTAGATGCGCTCGTTGGGGAGTTCGCAGCGATGCGGCTGGATCCACACTACTCGAGAATGGCGCCTCGCAGACGCGGAAAGTTCTGGTCACTATCTCCAGTGCGTTGTGCTACTGAAATCACTTGAATCTTTTCGCTTACTTCGACGTCAGCACGAGTTTCGACACGAGCGATTAGAAGATCAGGACTTGCATTGGGAAATGCCTGACGCCGACTTACTACCTCGCCTGATTGACGCCTACTTTCAGCATGTCAACGTCTTTTTCCCTCTTCTACATCGTCCGATGTTCGAGAAGACACTACTCACGCTGAGACAACGCCCTGGCTCGATCTTTGCGGGAGTCGTTATTGCCGTTTGCGCGTGTGGCTCACGTTTCGTCGATGATCCGCGCGTTTTGGCAACACCTGGCGATAAGCGTTCCGCTGGGTGGCGCTACTTCGACCAGCTGAAGGTATTCCGTCATTTCACTGGCCTGATCTGTCCAGGACAGACGCCAAACCTTCTCCTAGTGTTACAGATATACGCGGTACGTACTCGTGATGAGACTAAACACGGCGCACGGCTGAAAATGTCCCCACAGCTGCAAGTATCATTCTTGTTAGGAACTGGTCACACGGAGGAGGCTGCCCTCCTAATCACGACTGGCATGCGAGCTGCTATCGAGGTCGGCGTGCACCGCAATAGGTCTTACAGACATATTCGTTATCTACTGGACGAGTTGTGGAAGCGGTGCTTTTGGTACGATCCAGTGTTAGTGTGCTCTCAACCATCCTCATCTATGCGACAGGGTATATATCGCTCAAGACAGACTGGTCAGCTCAATGAACGGAATACCATGTACGATCCAGGACGAAGATTTTGACTTGGATCTGCCGCTGGCGGTGGATGACGATGGTTGGGACATTGACCGTGACGGGTACGATTTCCCCCTCAGATCCGCGTCACCCAGCGAGAGGCCGTCACAGCTTGCGTTTTTCGTGGCATACCTTCAACTGCTGCGTATATTGGCTTACGCTCTTCGAACTTTGGTGCGATACCGTCCGCCCACATCTTTTGTCTGCATCTCTGACGGTTTCTTGCAGTATGCCGTCAACAGGGCAAAGATACTCATGGGCTTCACTGGGCCGGGTTGGAAGGAGCAGATAGTTTCGGAGATCGACTCGTCGCTGAACATCTGGCAAGAGGCATTGCCGCACCATCGTGCGCACCCCTCTACCCATCTATCTTGATGCTAATTTGGCTCGCACAGTTCGTTGGGATGCTGCTCAGACGAACCGCGTCTGGCTCGATCAATCATCCCTGCTTGCATTCGCACATGCATTTGTGCAAATCGCCGTCCACCGATTTCTTCTGCCCAACTTTGACCCACTCGCTGAGAACGCCGCTGACCCATCATCAAGTTACCTTGATCTCTTCACTCCCTCAGCTGTAATATGCATGAACGCTCTGCTGACTTGTGCGGAGGTTTACAACGCGTGGTTGTTAGAGGAGCCCCTAGACGGTCAGCAGCGACCATATGTCTATGACCTACACATTATTTACGGCGGGACGGCGACTCTCATGGGGATGGTCTCGTTTTGGGCCACGGGCATCTGTGCCGCAGCAACAAAATTAACCAATGGCGATCCTAGTTGCAAGACGAAATCGTCATTTAACGAGCAACATCTAAACATCATCATTGAGGCCCTCAAGCGCGGCGAGAAGAGGTGGTCCATCGCAGGTCGACTCTACGACATGATAGCGCACGTCGTCGTCCAGAACTTCGACCTCTTACCCAGCCCTCCCATCGGTGAAGAATCAAACCAGATATTAGAATTGAGCGACCTCACGCCACCGCAAAACATGACACCTCCTTTATTCTGGGGAGCAGCATCGATGCCTGTCGACCCGTTCTCCTTTCCGTCCGCGGCTGCGTTCGATCCGACCACCCACGATATGTGGTGGGGCTATCAGGCTCCTCAAGCCATTCCGTCGTAGGGAACACCTAGATCAACTGTATTACGTATTACGAACTCTCCTCTGTAGTAACATCTGACGCGAACAACTCTTTAAGAACAGTCGCATCATCTGCCAATTCAATACACTGAAGCCGCAATTTCTGTACCCGAGCACCCGTCCGTAATCCGAAGAGGTCGCGTAGAGCAGTTGCAGTCTCTAAATCCCCCTGCATACTGACTTGTTCTGAAGAACTGACCCGAGCTACAAGAATGAGCTCTTCGACGTGGATCCACGGGTTGTCTAAGCCGGGGTGCGGCTCATTCCTGGCCCAGGCTCCGACACATTCTGCTCTTGTGAACTCAATAAAGACCGTCCGAATGAGAAGCGGCCGCGGCAGCTTATCAATATCACAGATTATGTGCCACAAGGTGCTGTCGACACGGATGCTCGTGAGAGTGTCGATGGCGCTGCGGTCCAGGCAAGACCAGAAGGTATTCAGGACGCTATCCTTCAAAGTACCCCGATCGAGGATCATCGCTCGGGAAAATTCAGCGACACCAGCAGCGGCGGTGCGTTTCAAGCTGAGGCGCACCCTTGGCAGTTCATCGACGAGGACACACTCCAGCGAGACCGGAGCGTCCGCGTCGTGGAAGACGAACTGGAAGTGTTCCGGCACCGCGCCTTTTGAGCCTGTCAGACCCAGCTCAAAAATGGGAGGCAAGTGTTGAGAAAATAAGCTTGCGAGATGGAGCATGTCCACCTTGAACGCGTTGCGTATGCGTAACGAGCGGATGGGCAGGCCCGAAAGAAGCGAGTGGAACTTCTCGAGGTCGTCGGGCGATCCAGCGTCAACCGTAGATGCACCGACGCGCAAGTCCAGCACTTGCACAGATGGGCATGCTAAAAAAAGTCGCTGAAGTTGCCATATTGAGCAGAAAGACGCTGTTAAGCTGCGAACTGAAGGGCAGCTCAGGTGGAATTCATCTCCGACGTCAATCTGGTGGTGCAAAACAAGCTCATGCAAGGCTGGAAGTGCCAACGGCTGAACGACGTTGAGCGTGTTGTTTTCCGACCATTGAAGTGCCACATGAAGGCGATGGAGCGCCGGAAGCTCTGGGAACTGTGCGAGAAACTGCTCTAATACATCCATATCGTCGGCACACGTGTTGAGGGAGATCAGGCGATCGGCGTGTGGCTTCAATATGTCTGCTAATTGTAAGACTGGAGTAGCCTCCGCGCCTTCTGGGGCCGAGATCCTGAGATCTACGTCAATGGGAAGGGCTCCACTGCGATCAAGAAAGGCGATGACCCGATCTAGGGTATTGGCTCCTGAAGTTGGTCGCACTCGACCACATTCGGGACATGAAGCGGGCGGAGACGGCTTTCTACATAGTCGACAAGAGCACCCATTTCCATGACGCCGTGACACAAATGTTGATGTCGTCCATAAAGCAGGAGTTCCGAGAGAAATGGTTCTCCAATCAGTGCAAACTTGCGAGACGCTCGTGCAATCCTCCCATGGCAGGTGCGCCCAGATCTTAGCCCAGAGTTCATTGGGCAAGGATAGCATTGGTAGCGCATGCTTGCGATTGTAATCGAGTAGAATTGATGCAAGGCTTGCCTTGACGGTGCTTTGGATCTCTGCGACAATCGCCGTCGCCTCTGCGGCAGTGAATCTAGATGAACAAGTTAGCACTCGATTGTCGTTGCCATACTAAATTACGCCTGCATACTGTGAAAGGCTAGCACTCGCTTGCTCGTACACGCTCGCTGCTGCACTTTGCAGCTGAGCATGAAGTAAGGGGGCCAGCATTCGGACAATGACTAGATCAGGACAACATTCACTTGCCGGTCGGCAACTGACGGCGGCGCTTTTCATTTCGGCGGATTTCTGAAAACTATTCCCTACTGTATAATCGCGGTAATAGCAGGTTCAAAGCTCTGTTAGAGTTAGCGCGAGTATTGAACTTCAGCTGCCAATTGTCCTAGCAAGACATCCACATCACCGGTCAGGATCAACCCTTCGAGCACCAACTTGTGAAGCATTCGATCAGCTCCGAACAAGCGTGTAAAGCTCGCTATAAAGGATTCCGAAATTACTAAGCTCGGTGTCCCATATGCAGCCTTAATCGTAAGGTTTTCCAGCCGGACGAAACGCCTAGGCTCGCCTTTTGCGCTCGACGTGATCCACTCGTTTATATCATCCTCATCATCAAACTCGATGGTGATGTTTTCTGCTAGAATGTCGCGCTTGACCCCTCCGTCAACGGGAAAGGTGGAAGACCAGTATGAGCCGGTAATGCGAAAGTGTGTGACCGATGCGATGGCCAGGACGCGAGAGACAAGTATCAGGCACTCCGCGCGGCCATCGCCCATTGTGAGATAGATGGACCGCCGCTTGATACCTCCATTCATTGTTAGAGACATCTTGGTGACGCTAGGTTCTTCGTGTTGTTTGACGCAATCGAAATAGCTAAATGACGCCTGCTCGTCGTTTTCGAGAAAGTGTCGCTCAAAGTCGGGAGCATCGATTCCTTCGGATGACGCGCAACTAATGTCAAAAAAATCAATCCTCGCCGGGGCAAAGAGTTTCAGGCATGCTTCGACGTCGACCCGATACGCTTTTACGACGTGCAATGACCGAACCTGCGCTGCAGATAGCAGCTCGTGTACCTCCTGCAAATCCCCCTCTACCACGCCGGCCGGGCGCGAACCGACTTGTAATGTCCAGTCTACAGCAGACGGGCAGGCTCGTAATAGCCTCAAGACATGACCACTGGTGTTAAACATGGCAGTGACTGACGAGACTGCGGGACATGAGAATTGGAAGGGCTGGCCGCAAGTGACGCGCCCATCAAAGACCAAAGAAGACAGGGCCGGAAGGATGAGAAGATCATCTCTTTCCAGTTCTACATTATCCGTTTGTTGAGAAGAGAGGCCGATGCGACGAAGAGCGGGGAGACTCGTAAACGTGCTTAGAAACGCTTGAAATGATGTTGGCTCTTGAACGACCGCCTGAACGGTCGCCATTCTCCGATGATGCGGAAAGATCAGTTCAGAAAGTTTCAGTATCACATCGTCGGCTACGTCCCCAATCTCGAGGTCAAGGTGAAAAACTACGCCTCGGCTCCGTTCAAGAAATGCCTGCACTCGACCCAGAGAGTATGACCCAGATGAAGTATATGGAACGTTGGACCATAGAGATGGGCAGCTGAGCGCGTTAGACCGCCAATCCGAACTGACATGTGAAACGTAAATGCGCTCCTTAGTCGACAACTGGATCCAGATGCTTTCCCAGATCTCAACAGGCAGACGATGCTTTAAGTCCAGCGCATCTTGATTGCGCTTACGCAGATGAACTGCAAGCGAAAGCCGTACGTGGTTGAGGATTTCTCTCGCCAGATCGTTCAACGCTCCAGCGCTATGATGAGATTCGAATGAGCGCATGAACAAATGATCCCAAAAGTCTTACTCAGATGCATCCATTGTTGGAGCAAGGCTTAGATAGACTTTGTCCGTTGTTGCCTCAAGGGCAGCCTGATGAGCCGTCGTCAACATGTGGTAGAGACGGGTGAAGCAGGAGTCAGAGTGACGCAGACGCGGACCCTGAAACTGTAACACTAGCAATTTCACCATCAGTATGTTCACAGAGTCGATGCATGAGGTAATATACAAGTCAAGCTAAGAAAATCCACGCTCTGCGATGCCAAGGCTCGTACATCAAGCTTCATGTCCCACATCGGGAATTGAGGGCTAGCTTTGAGCTGATGTAGCTAGTTCAACTTCAACTGCCACCTTTCCAA
Organism: Auriculariales sp. MPI-PUGE-AT-0066; assembly: GCA_020744175.1. Taxonomy (NCBI): domain Eukaryota; kingdom Fungi; phylum Basidiomycota; class Agaricomycetes; order Auriculariales; species Auriculariales sp. MPI-PUGE-AT-0066. The sequence goes on along the minus strand of JAGTJP010000022.1, from coordinate 352,337 downwards.
CTAAGCAGTCTACATCACCAGTCAGACTGATCCCCTCGATAACTAGTTTGTGAAGCATTCGATCTACTCCGAAAACGCGACTGAAGTTCACGACGAAGGGGTCTGAAGCTTTGAGACTAGGCTTCCCACTTGCAGCCCTCAACGTGAGGTGTTCCAGACGGACGAATCGCGTCGGCTCGGCCGCCGCGCACAACGACATCCAATCGTCGACGTCATCACCATCGAACTCAACAATAATGCTGGTTGCGAGTATTTCATACTGATCCGTGCTTTGTTGGAAGATGGACGGCCAGAATGAGCTGGTGATGCGAGCGGATGTAACTGGTCCAGTAGCCAAGACTCGAGCAACAAGTCTCAGACAGGCCCTAAATGCTCCGTCGTCATCCTCGCCTACGATAAGAGTGACTGATCGCCGCCGGGAACCGCCATTACTTTCGAGAGATATCTTTGCCTGGTCACGATTCTCGTAGAAAAGGACACATTCGAGGTGGCTGAAGGTTGCTTGCTCGTTGTTTTGAAGCAAGTGCCGCTCAAGGTCACTGCCATAAATTCCTTCTGTGTTTGCACAGGCAATGTCAAAACGAGCGATCATTGCTGGAGCGAACATTTTGAGGCAAGGTTCAACATCGACTCGATATGCTCGTCCAATCTCCAGTGACTGGATCTGTGCGGCAGAGAGAAGATTGTGCACCTCGTCCATGTCCTCATCAGCTGCGACGGCTTGGCGGGACCCGATCTGCAATACCCACTTAGCGGCCGACGGGCAAGCACGTAGTAGTCTGAGGATATGGCCACTGTTGTTGAACATGCTCGTGACAGAAGACGTTGCTGGGCACAAAAATAGGAAGTTCTCTCCGCATGTTAATCGCCCATATAAGGCGAGGGACGAGAGCATCGGCAACAGTAACGGTTCCTCTCTCACCAACTCCGCGTCGGTCATTCGTGAGGTCAGACCTATACGACGAAGAGATGGTAAACTTGTAAAGAGGCTGAGGAAGGTTTGAAAAGACAACGGATCCTGAACGGTTCCGTAAACACTGGCCATTCGTTGATGATGTGGCAGAACAATGTTGGAGAGATTGAGATCCGCGCCCTCCTCAACGTTCTCAATGTCAAGTTTGAGATCAAACGGCATGCCTCGGCTGCGCTCAAGAAATGTATGCACTAAGTCCGGCGAGTAGGGTGCAGATGACGTGTACTGAATATCACACCACAGGATGGGCAGCTGAGCACGTTGGCGCGCCAATCTGAGCTGACATGCGAGATGTGAATACGCTCCTTGGTCGAAAGCGCAAGCCAGATGCTTTCCCAAAGTTCAACAGGCAGACGGCGCTCCAAGGCCAAGGTATCTCTGTTGCGTTTGCGCAGATGGGCTGTAAGAGAGAGGCGAACGTGGTGGAGGATCTCGGTCGCCAGAATATCCAAGGTCCCTGCACTTTGATGTCATTCAGAAGGAGCGCAAGTGCAGACGCGACATGATAGACCATACTCAGACGTATCTATGCTTGAAGCGATGCTGATGTAAACTTCATTTGTCGTAACCTCAAGGGCTGCTTGATGAGCTGTTGTCAACATGCGGCAGAAACGCGCAAAACAGGAGTCAGAGTGACGGTGACGCGGAGCCTCAAAACTGTACTCGTGTATCTCGTGTCGGTCAATCATCTCGGTGATGTCGTAGTAATTATAGGTATAATGTCATGAAAATGGGATCAAGTCTACGGCTGTTGGCATTTCCACACTCGCCGCAAGGTCGCTGAGCCCTTCGACATCTGCAACGGCCATTGTAGCCCCTTCCAGACGAAGACTGTGAAGAAACGCGGGAGGAGAAAACTCTGCAACAACATCCCTAACGGTGCGTTCACCAAGTTGGACGGGCTGCTTGGCATCGATGCGAATGTACAGATGCTCCAATTGAGACAATTGCAGGCGCCGCCGATCTTCTGCACGGCTTCGTCGTAGCTCCAGCCATTCGGTAATTTCTGCGGCATCTTCAAATACGACGATGGCCTTCGTCCATATGGGTGCCGGAGGGGGAGGTATCGCCTGCTCCTCACTAGGCTCCAATCGATCGAACAGGGAGGTCCAAAACACATTGTCTGCTCGGATCTCCGTGATCTTCTGCGTCGCGCGCGCAGGGAGACAGCCCCACACATTCCTAAAAAAGGATACAATCGCCTCATGCTGTACGGCTCCTAGGGTGATAGTGATTTCTCTCCTCCGCGGCTCTTCGTTTGATATACTGTGTAGCGCGAGTGACCACCATTGGTCTGATTCGTCCGTCAAGTGCCCATGCTTAATACATTCAAGACTCGTGGCGTCCTCCATATTGCTGAAGAACGTGGTAAGATTTCCGATCTCAATAATTTCGGTGCGATGAGAGTGAAGGGTGAACGATGGTGGCGTGGACGGACAGATGAAGATTTGCATAATAGCCGCCATGTCCACCACATATGCCTTAGATATCCGGAGGCGCTTTAACTGCCCCGATGCAAAGCGATCGTGGATATCCTCGCAAATCTCGTCCGTAATGGTCTCAACGGGTCGGCTGCCGACCTCGAGTTCCAACACTTCAACAGCAGGACACCCGCGCAGAATGGCTAGAACGTTTTGGGCGTCTAGGAACATAGACTTGACCGTGGATACAGCTGGACAGTGGAATTTGCATTCGCGGTCCGGCGTGAGGTCCCCACGTATGTCGAGCACCTGGAGCGACGGCATCTGGAGATTCTTCGTTAGGAGGCGTCCAGAGTTTTCCCCCGTCATCTCCAGCGTGAGCGATGTCACGGCAGGTAGCACAGATAACAGGTCCAAAAGAAGATCCATGTCATCCGCGTCGTCCGCGGCGACACGAAGGGTAGTGACCCGCGGTAAGTGCGCAGTCAGCGCCGCTGCCAGCGCTTCGCGCGTTCTGGCCGCGGCCCTTGTGAGCACAGTTAAATCCATATGGAGCGGTTGGCCGCCACTTCGCTCCAAGTATGTCGAGACCTGCTCGATATCTTCGTACCCTCGTCCATGCAGCCACGGGCGACCACAGTCAACACAAGGCAGGTGCAGGTTGTCTGCGCGCAAGCAGGCGTTGCAGGCGCATTCGTCCGAATGGGCAGACGACACGAACGAAATGGCCGACCACAGGTTCGGGCATGCCAGCGCTATGGCGCGCCAGTCGTGGCTCACATGCGAGACAGTTAAACGCTCGTCCGGCGTGAGATGCAGCCAGATGGCATTCCAGAGTTCGGTCGGAAGCCAGTACTGGGGGACCGCATCGCGATTGCTTTGGCGCAGAAGTAGTGCTAATGTTGATTCAGCGAAATCGACTATCTCTCGTGTAAGCATTCTGAGGTGGCTGTATGATATTTAGTCAGATCGTGCGACAGCAGGATGTGGCGTACTGAAGGGAATTTGAGGAAGCCGCATTCTGTGTATAAATGCGGGTGATGGTGTCACGCAGTTCCACGCGACTGGCGTCGGAAATCATTTGTATTTCGGACGAATGGAGGAGAGGAAGCCAAGGGGCGCCGCGGAGTGTGAAGCGTGACTCCGCACATCCCTATCCAGGGCTTGTAGTTACATCGTTTTAATCTTTTTAATACATTAGGGCGAAATTCATAAAAGTGAATCCGCTGCGACAGGCTCTGCTGGTGGGTTCTGTGGGACAGGCTCTGCAACAGGTTCCTCTACAGGCGTATGCTCCGTAACGAGTTCCTCTATAGGCTCCTCGAAGCTCCTCGACGGGCTCACGAGCACCGGTTCAGGCTCCGGAATAGGCTCCGGAGGTTTGTATTCTGTGCAACTGATCAACTGCACATCAACCGCAACCTCACGCAGTCGCACTTCTGCCTCGGCTGAGATGGCGACACTTTTGACGTGCAGAGACTGCAGCAACGACGGGATCCCCAATGCCTCCCGCATAATGGAGACAACTGCCTCACCATCTATGTTAAATAAAACTGACCCACCCTGGCCATGCATGTGAAGGTGGTCAAGATGACGCAAGATCCGACGATTTATAGACGAAGTGTCGATGATCTCTTGAAGCCACTTGCCAATGGAGCAGGTTCCATCAAAGTCTACCACAGCCGTCGTCACCGGAAGGACTTCATTCTCTCGCTCGGGCGGTGTGAGGAGTAACCGCCACACGCTGTGGTGCACCCGGAGATGTGTGAGATGTGTAATGCAGGAAATATGCAGCTTGTCGAACACGCGCCCGCAAATGCGCTGTATCGGGACCTCGTCATCCTCCGGCTGGATTACTATTGTGCGTTCGTGTATAATCTCGGTGTCCGGCGCGTATAGCGAGAGGCGTAGCTGTGAGGGCTTATCTTAACAAATTCCAGCCGCGTCGCGTCGCGTATTTCACCCGCTAGGACCCGCGAAAGCTCTTCCGACCCGATGAACTCGACCCGCCCGGAGCAGAGGTGGAAGAGCGGTATCCGCGACGTGCCAAAGAAGTCGATAATTGGATCCATGTCTATGCGATATGCATTGGTGACGTGGAGCGTCTTAATTGGAGTTGCCGCCAGCAGAGTGTGCACATCCGCCACGACCTCGTCGCCTGAAGCCTCAACGGGCTTGGAGCCGACCTCCAGGTCGAGCCACTGTACTGCCGGGCAGGTTCGAAGTAAGGACCGCACATGTCGCCCTGTGTTAAACATCGCCTTGAGCCTCGTGACTGCGGGACACTGCAAGTCGAAGTCTTGTCCGGGCATGACTCGACCGGAAAGTGTCAGAGTGGTAAGCTGTGGGAATCGCAGCGGTGCTACGCGCTCTAGGAACACGTTGGTGTCCCGCACATAGTTGATATGTAGTGTTCGTAGTCCCGAGAAGGACGAGAAGGGCTCGAGAAACTCTTGTATGGCTGCTAAGTCGTCCGCAAGCATTTTGAGTGTAGCGAGCCGAGCGCCATGCGGCCGTAAGGCTGCTGTCACCTCTCGCGTGCTGGACGATGCAGCCGAGTCATAGATGGCAACATCCAAGTCCACCGGAAATCCGCCACTGCGCGAGAGAAATTCGTTGACCAGGAGGACTGGATCTGGTCCGGAGTGCGGCATGCGACCACAGTCGCGGCACGGAAGTGAATCTTTCGCGTCCCGGCATGCACGGCAAGTACAGTCCTTATCATGAGCTGCAGAGACGAAACGGGCAGACGACCAGAGATGTGGTGAAGCGAGTGCTGCTTGCCGCCAGTCGCGACTTACGTGCGAGACGGCTATCCGTTCGCGAGTGCTGAGCTGCCGCCAGATAGCGCCCCAGAGCTCAACCGGCAGGTACAGCCGAGCTTGGGTCTCGAGGTTGTGATTCTGCATGGCTACTGAGACAGAGAGTTTAACGCAGTCGATGACCTCGGAGCTGAGCTTGGTGATCATTGCGGCGCTGAGCATGTCATCAGCGCCGTGACAGCGTGACGCGCCACATCCCAAAGCACGCGGACCTCTTGAGAAGGTGGTTGTCCATTTCGTCAAAGATGCCGGCGACAGTGGCCTCAAGACTAGCGCGCTGTTTTGGAGTAAGCATAGCTGATCAGTCAGCCCGAATGCTGATGACGGTGGAAGACGCTGGACAAGCAGCAATGCGCGGAGTTTCGACAGCAGCTTGCGCGTTCTTCTCTTCGTTTCTCTCTTCCACCCACCCACATCACTCATCCAAGGCTCCACCTACACTTTCCAACATCAACTAAGACCTTTAATTTGGTATCTGAACATGTTTGGTGATGAGCGGCGCAAGAAGATGAACCTGGGCGGCGTGTCGAGCGTGACGACTCACGCCACGATTCTTGCCGACGCCCAGGCGCGCAGAGAGGAGCGCATCAACGCAAAGCGGCGGCAGGACTCGGCGACGATGATTCAGTCCTGGTGGAGATCAAGTAGAGAAGCCCAGGTAGTACGCCGGCAGCTGCGCGACGCTTTCGATCGTGGCGCGGACAGCGTAGTCTGGACCCGCTATCTTGTCTTTGGCGGCGTTTCCGAGGACCGATTAGGCCGCTGGTCGACGGTTATGAGTCAGAATAACTTCGGTTCGTCTTATTACACAAGTTTCAGCATGTGGCTGACATGCTACAGCTGCTCTTATTCAGCCATTCACAACAGCTGAGCGCGAAAGCTGGCTTGTCCTTGTCAGAAGAGTCTCAATTATTTTGCTGAGATCAATATCGACTGCTCCTGAGTAAGCCAAACATTCAATACACCGCAAGTAGGTACTCAATGAAGCAGATCTCCCAATGCCCGCACGCATCTTCTCATTCTCAACACCTTAATGTCACCGGTAGACATGCAGAAAATACTTCCGGATGGCGGGAATGTGGTTTACCACGCGATAACGAACTATCTTTGCTCACGCGACTTTGTCCGCTTTGTGGCGGCGGCATTTACTAGAATAGTGAGTGCATCATTTACTTTACTGTCACCGTTATGACATGTCATCAGCCTGTAGAATCTAGAAAGTCACCATCGCTACCACCTCTCGCCGTACTTTGCACTCGCCCATTCGCATCTATTGGACCGCAGACGCCTAACCTTCAAGCACAGTTTCTTCAACATATCATGACCCTTCCTCTTCTGCCAAACCGTATTCCTATCGCGTCTTTGGGATTGTTCAGTGCAGGCATACCACTCTCGTCACTGGAGCATCTGGGCGACTCCGCAGCCGTCGTCTCGTCGCTGAACAACGCCGCCCGGACTCACCTACTCGCCAATCTCGCGACGTTCATGCCGCAGATGCGCTACGAGCAGCTCGAGCAGACCAACCTTCGCGCGTATCTCGCCCTTCTGAACCAGGTCGTAGCCTCGACTCCGCCGTCCTCTCTGGAAATCCCTCCCCAGCAGTCGGCCATTGTTTCGATCGTTGGCGATTCGGACGACGAGTTCGGCGACATTCGCGAAGTAAACGCCACGGTTGCAGGGTCATTGTTGCGCCTCATCGATTCCAAGACTGCAGCCCGCATCAACGGCCTGCTCGCCCCGGCGCACCTGTCCATCCTCCTCAAGCTCGCAGGCAAAGCGCCGATCGCATACGCGCTACTAGCCAACATTAGCGCGGTATGGCCAAACAGCCGCGCAAGTGTGTTGCGCAGCGCGGTCGCGCACGGCGGGAGCAACCTTGTGAAGGCGCTGTGGCGCGACTGGGTGCGCGGCTCGTCGATCGGACGCGACGTCGACATGCGCCTGCTCACGGACCCGAGCCATGCAGATCAATGGCCGCCGCTTGTGTTTCTATTGCAGGTGTACGCGCAGATGCTGCTCACGATGGGTGATGAGGAGTTCTTCTCAGCGCCCGGTGCGCCGAGGAACCCGCTTTCGCTTGCTGAGGTCACCGAGCTCGTGTATCGCGCGCTCAGGGTCGCGTTTGTGCTTTACTGGAACGAGGACCAGGCGGACGTGAAGGATGGCAGGGTGCCCGGTCTCGCAATTCGTTGGGAGATGGTGCGGTCGGACGCGACCACGTTCTTGCAATCCGTCCATGCCAGAGAGTACGTCCTTGGCTGATGCTGCAATCCTGTTACCTAATGGCTTGGGTCTTCAGCTCTCGCCGGCCGTTCGTTCCTCCTCAACACTGGCTACTGACATCGCAAATCGATGTCTCGTCCTTTGTCGAAGCTGCTGTGTACGTGCTCACGATTCTCTGCTTGGCACATCCTGACCACTCATAGGATCGAAGACACTGAACTGACGACACCTGAGGAACTTGTGTCGCGCGGCCCACGACACACAATGTCGAAGCGTCAGGTGGCGTTTATGTCGCCGCGCCTCGGCGTGCTGCACAACATCCCGTTCGCGCTGCCGTTCGAGGTGCGCGTGGCGATCTTCCGCGCGTTCGTTTTGAACGACCAGCGGCGGCTCGGAATTGACATGCACCACCCGGGCGCACGGCACCGCATTGTCATCCGGCGCAACCGTATCGCGGAGGACGGATTTGACCATCTGAATGAGATGGGCGCGAACCTGAAGGGGTCGCTGGCGATCACTTTCGTCGATCAGTTCGGGCAAGAAGAGTGAGTGCAGCAGTCTTTCCACCTTATTTGCCGAAAGCTGATGTTAGCCAGGGCTGGTATTGATGGAGGTGGTGTCTTCAAAGAGTTTCTTACGGCGCTCTCGAAGGAGGTGTTCAACGCTGATAGAGGCCTTTGGCTAGAGACTTCTCAACACGAGCTTTACCCCAACCCGATGTCAATGGCTACTGAACGTAAGCCGACCTTTCTCGTCCACTTGTCTCAAGCTCACGATTGTTCCATAGCCCATCAGCTCAACTGGTACCGCTTTGTTGGAAGGATACTGGGTAAAGCGCTGTACCAAGGCATCTTGGTCGAGGTCGCGTTCGCATCGTTCTTCTTAGCTAAAGTGCGTTAAAAAGAGCCAAAGGATGACGTCTAACTTGTCGTTTCAGTGGCTCAGCAAGCAGAGCTTTTTGGATGACCTCGCCTCGCTCGACCAAGAGCTGTACAAAGGCTTGATTTACTTGAAGCACTACCAGGGCAACCCGGAAGATCTCGCCCTCAACTTCACTATCAACGAAGATGGTTCGTGCCTCTTAGTCTCTCATTCCTCTTCTATAAACTCATGTTACTCATCGCAGACCTTGGCGTGACGCGCACGATCAACCTCATACCGAACGGCGAAAACATCCCCGTGACGCGCGAGAACAAGCTGCAATACATCCATTTGGTCTGCCACCACCGTCTCTCGCGGCAGATCCAAAAGCAGTCGCGCGCATTCTTCGAGGGCCTCTCGGAGATCATCGACCCCAAGTGGTTGCGCATGTTCAACCAGCAGGAGCTGCAGATCCTCGTTGCCGGCGTCAACACGGATGTCGACGTCGATGACCTCCGGCAGAACACCAACTACGGCGGCGTGTACGACGCGGACGAGGAGACGATTGTGGCGTTCTGGGGTGTGGTCAAGTCATTCGACACGACGCAGAGGAGACAGCTGCTGCGCTTTGTGACGAGCTGCAGCCGTCCGCCGCTTCTGTATGTCTTTGTCTTCAATGTGCTCGTCGACTTTGAAGCTGATCGGTGCCATAGTGGTTTTAAGGAGCTTGTTCCGCTCTTCAGTATTCGTGATGCTGGCAACGATCAAACACGGCTGCCAACATCCAGTACATGCGTTAACTTGTTAAAGGTCTGTCTTCTTCACAATTGGCTGAGCGGCCTCAGATATTGACTTATCATTCAGCTGCCGCGCTATAAGTCCGAAGCAGTGCTCAAACAGAAGCTGCTGCAAGCCATTCAGTCAAATTCTGGCTTTGACTTGTCGTAGATTCGTTCTTCATCTTGGGACTCCACAATGGAAGTACTACAGCTAGTGTACAACAGGGGAAACAGAGCTTCCTCAATACTTACGCGATCTTCTTGTTGATCTCAGACATGAGGGCGCTAGATTCGTTGAGCGCGCCGACGCGCTGTTGCTTGAAGAAATCGGAGATGATGAACGCAACATCTGCAGAGACAGTCGCTGGTCAGCATCACGTCTCATGCCGGGCTCATACGAAGACACACCGAGGCTCTGCTCGAAGTTGAGGCGTGGGTCGCAGAACGATTGGTAGCGCAGGCCGAGCTGCTCCTCGGACAGCTCCATGCTACCCCCAAGGCACTCGGTCACGCTGAACCCTTCGTCGTTAATCTCGCCGGTGAACTCGAGCGACACGCCGCCGAGGCGCGAGCTGCACTCGGTATGGATGCGCAGACAGGCCGCTAGCTCGGACACAATGGTTCTGAAGTGCCGCGTCTTCACGCCCGCCGTCGTCGTGAGAGTGCTTTTGACCGCGATCGTCAGCTTCCGACAGCGTGGGGCCGAGGGAATAGTGAGTACTCACTTTCCGTGCATGGGATCGCACACCCAGGTAACAGGGTGCTCCGACTGCTGCACAACCGAAATATGACCCGCAAGAAATGCGAAGATCTTCTCGGCGCCATAGCGCGTAATAAGCGTCACCCGGCCCGCCTCCCTGTCCGGGTTGACAATGTTGAGCAAGCGCACAAGCTCGTCGGGCTGCATCGACGGGCCAACTTTGATGCCGATCGGGTTGCGGATGCCCCGGAAGTACTCGACATGGGCACCGTCCAGCTGGCGCGTGCGGTCGCCGATCCAGATGAAGTGCGCAGAGGTATTGTAATAGGCTTCGCGCGGCGTCGAGCTCGAGCGAAGCGCGTTGGGGACGGGCAGCTGGCGCGTAAGCGACTCTTCATAATCAAGTAGGAGACCCTCATGACTGGGAAGCGCCTGAGCTCTCGTGGTGGAGGAGCCGGCGTAACAAACGTACCTTATGTAGACGTCTGCCGTCGCCAAAACGTTGTGAACGCCACCCCGCTCATAGGAAGATGCGCTCTCTACACCAATCGTCTTGCTAAAGTCCATCGCATCTGAGATGCTCTCGGATATCCGCTCGAACTCCTTCCTGAGACCGGTTAAGCGGTGGATGGAGTTGGACCTCGATTGGCATACCTCAGAACGGGTGAGCGAACGTGGGACAAGGACCAGCCTCGCGGGTCGTTGAGTGATGCAAACCCTGACGAAAGTAGAGAGCGCATGCAGTTGAGAGTCGAGACCGAGTGGAAATAAGCATGAAGCAAACGGTCTGGATCTGGCTTGCGGTCGTCTGGATCAAAGCTAAAAACTCTTCAGATACTGGAGGACAGTAGAAGCAAATAGCCTTACCCATTCACGTTGTCACCTCTGTGATCTGGTGAGCTTCCTCGTCGATCTTAGGAATCCATCCCTCACCTGAAGCTAGGGACATCTCGGTTCCCAATCCTTTCTGTGCCACTGCTGCGAGGCTTAGCATACTGGCCTGCAATACGTCCAATGCGAACGACAGGCATGCGTGCACCCCAGACGAGGATGAGCGAAAAGGATAGGATAAGACCGAGTTTAGCTTGAATGTTTTCCTGCAAACGTTCTTCAGCGAGAGAACGTGTCAAATGACTGGTAGCTGACATAGGTACACGCATCGAAGGATTCGGCGCAGTCTCCAGCATGGAGAAGGAATGCTTTATTCTGTTGAACCAACGCAAGCTGATGGCGTAGGCGTTCGATCTACGCGTGCGCGTCAGCGGCGAGAATCCTGGGATCGACGTACTCAAGCACACCTCAGAAGGCGTGACAAGGCCGGGAAGATGCTTGATCTTGCCAAGTGCGCTAAATAATATGAGAACATGAGGGCGAAAGTCTGAAAGGTGACTCACGTCTCGAGCTTAGCTGGATCGTCATATTTAACTCCCTGCGGACCGAAGGTAAGAGCACGATAGGATGGGTTATGCTAGCAGCACTAGCCTGGGCGAGGGGCTTTGACCTCCATGTGATGGGGGACCAGGGACGAGAGCTCATCGTGGGACACGTCTAAGCACAAGGGGTGGCCGAAGATATCTCCGACAATTCTTCTTGACTTTGTACTCGCCCCGTTAAGCTCTTCCACGCCCGACCAAGTTCGATCCGGCGCCACTTTGGCGATTGCGTTGATCAAAGTCAATCGTTACCAAGGCTAAAGGCACCACTGTTCTTCGAACTTCTCGTCCGCCGATTCAATGGCAATCAACGATGCTCGACCCCACACTCTGTCCGGAAAATCCGAATTTATATTCTTAGAAGAATAGTCTAGGCATGTGACCTTGCCCGGTTCGGAGGCTCCTACTAAGCTGTTCATCCTTGGGTACGCAGGTCAGCAGGATGCCTCAGCTCACATTCCCAGCATCTCATGGCATGTTCACTGCCTTGCCTGATTCGAACAGTCGCGGCAAAGGCAGATGAACAGTGCCACTTGCACATGGGTACGCATGGCAAACTTTGTGTCTATGACGTTGGTGCTAACACGCTTCAAGGATTACTTTCTTTGAACGCTCCTCGGTGTTGGCTACTGGAGACCTCGGCTTGCTTTCTTCTTCTATGTCCTGGCCAAACCGTCCCTAACCTGGCTTTTTGAGTGCATGCCAGCCAGCGATGGAACTGCAGGTGCATTGGGAAGCGCAAACGGCAGGGCGAAGTTCAAGCGTGCGGCTTTCCTAACCGCGATCTCGATCGAAGAACCAAGTAACGACGTGATTGTTGAGCAGATAGCGAGCACACACGTAAGCTTATTTGATTTTGAACCTGCCTCGTTTGCTGATGAAGTTCTAAGTTAGTCTCAACTGCTCCATGTAATAGCAACAGTTGAGAACGAGGTGGTCAGCCAAGCAGCTCGACGGTGAACGTCTCTTTCAGTCTGATCTACTGCGACGCGCTACAGCGTAACTTTGTCCGCGCTCATCCGCTCTTCAACAGTCCGCTTGTCATCAAGCCGCACTTTACGGATGCTCTCTTTCGCAACACCGACGTCCCTGGCCGTGGCAAGGGATTTGTCGCGACGCGTCCCATTGCAGCTGGCACCTTCATCATTCGAGAGCCTCCACTGCTCGTTGGGTCAAGCATACTGGATCAACAACGAGCGATGCAGCTCGACAATTTGATTGCGAGGTCGATGATCAACCGCCTCTGCGTATGACTGTTATACTCATGTCGGCCCGCAAAAAGCGCCGACTGGACATCATGCGCACGAACACGCCGCTTGTCATCATCCACCCATAGAACGATGTCGAAAAGCACAGGCGTGCTCTGTCGCGTGCGAACCGCAGCTACAATCCGAATACCGACTATGACCGGAGCTGGTGAGTTCCCACTCCCTTCATTGGCGGCGTTTGGTCTGATAAACTTCTCCTGATGACCTTCTCCGGCACCACCTAAGTGCACGGCACTCCGCGAGTTGCGCGTCCTGGGACCAGATGGATCTGTGCCATTCTCGTTAATTGCGCGGATGGTTGAGCACGCCCCGCTCGAGACCTTTGCATATCTGTACGAGCCGGATAGCGACGAGGTGCCGCTAGGCGCTCGGCATCTGACGTTTGGCTCACGACTCACTCGACTCGAGATTGGTGATCCCGAGGTCCTGAGAGAGCTCCTGCGCGGATCAAATTTGGAGAACCTCAAGACATTGGTCTTCGCGCCGCAACGAATGATGACGGTCGATCCCGAGTCGTACGATGGTCGCGTTATCGGCGTGGTCATCAATCTGTCTCAGAATCTCAGAAATCTCCGGAGCTTCCACGTCATGGAGGAGTCTACTTGCAGCTACATATACGAGCTCGACGGGTCGCTTCCTCAGGTTCGACACGTTGTTCTTGCAGATTGTGCCGCCACAGAGCCGATCTTATCCAACACTAATGTACGCCAGCTGCAGTGGTTAGCTCGCAACTCTGCGTCAGTCTTCCCCAACATGGAGAGCTTGTCGTTGTGCTGCTCTGAAAGCTTCTTTGCATGCAATGACAACGATCGTTCGGCTGAACCGCACTACCACAATAGTTTTAGTGGTTCGCTCCCGGAAAAAGTGTTTCAGCTTGTAGAGAGTACGATGCTTCGTTACTTCCCCAACTCGCTGATCACCATAGAGCTTTGCGACATACCCGCTTTTGCAAGGCCGGCGCCTGGTGAGCCTTTCGGGAGGATCCCAAGGAACGAACTGGAAAGTGTCGGCGCCTCCGACTCACCTTTGTAAATCGCGGTTATTCCGGGTACACACCACAGATTGCTTTTGCTTTGGCTCAGCGTGCGCTACATACCCTTCACTCAAATGTGAGAGCTGCGAGCACTGTGCGATCAGTATTAGGACACATTGAATGAGATAACGAATTAAAATTGTTACTGACTCTCGATTGTAGCTGCAGGACTGAAGAGTAGCCGGGCCAGTACTAGTGCTAGCCCGTTGTCCGGATAAGCGCGACACGACTTGGCCTGTTCTCTCCCCACTTTTAACGACCTCGGACAGCTTCTCCTCTACGAGCTGCATCTGAGCAGAACTTGCATGCTACAACCCATTCAGAGCATCAAGTGAAACGGTGCTCTTGATTAATCGCCAAGCCTTCACTTTCTAAACGGCTTATCCAATGCACGGCGCGACTTCACCACCTCCAAGCTAGCCGTCTGGGCGATTACTCGCACGCACCTGGACTTCGCTGGTCTCGTTCGTCCAATGATGAAACCCGATCACGCAACCTGCTCGACATCGCGAAGAAACGATGGCTGGCAAATTTTACAAAACGAATCGTACAAGTACAACATGACTTGCACAGGATGCACTCAAATCGAGCACTGGCGTCGATCTCATTACCGACGCTGAAGATGCAGGTCAGCACACGTACACGCGCGAGGAACGAGAAACTGACCTCTATCGCCGTGTTAGGCCGCGCCAGCTGGTTGAATTTTGGATTATTCTTTGGACATCGAGTCCACCGGTGCGTCTCTGTTGTCGCCAATTTTCGCGCGTTTAGCGACGGTGTCGTTCTCGTCGTCGAGCTCGGACGCGTGCCGCTTGTGGATCAAACCCTCAAACTTTATTCACTGTGAAGCACGGCGGAACATATCGTCCGGCTAACGAACACGGTTGTTGTAAACGGGAAGGGTATGCAACAACACTGTGGCGACTGGTCTGAGCGTGACTATGAAGAGTGCGTCAACATGAACGCGCCAAGCTTAGCTGCACCGGCAGTCCGCACAAGCGCAAGTGTTGCCGCGCTGTCCTTGACGAGCGGGCCCAGCGTCGCGCCAAACGCCTGCTCCGCCCACCCGCTGAAGCCAAGATCATACGTATCCTCCTCGGTCGCCACGAGTCCATCACGTACGGTAAAGGTTGCAGTGATCGGGTTGACGACGTGGTTTTTGCCTGCGAGTCCAGAGTCAAAGTAGTAGTCTGCGGTATAGTGCACGGTGATAGATCCGTTTGCAGCGTCCTGGACAACCGCTGACTCGTCGAAGGATACGATCATCTGTGTTTGCGACTGGTCGTTGATGAACCAGTGAAACATTGCGCGAGACATTGAGCCGTCTGTGAGCATTGTAAGGATACAATCCGGCGGATTGGTCGCGTTAAGCGTACTGTGAAGGAGGGGGAACGCCTCATCTTTGAAGTGGAAGTCATCCGTCGCTGCCGCCTTCAAGGCGTCAAAGTCCCTGGAAGATCGTATCACATAAGCTGAGTTTTTGTAGTCTCACTGCGCCATGCTCTCACATGTCACGGTATGCGCCAATAAACTTGACAACAGCTGCAACGTCGTCGGTGGACCCTTGACGGGCGGTGGAGACCGCGCTTGCGAGGCCGACGGCTAAAAGGATGGTATAAAGAGCGAAGCGCATCTTGAGTGATGAGAGTTGTATAAGAATGCAAAAACGGAAATGGGGAAGGGAATAAGTAAGTCGCTGAATGGGTCGCTGCATCGTGCATTATAAGCAATTCGGGAGGTGCCCGTAGGCGGCCGAGGACTCGCAACATGCTGATGGCCGATAGATGCGGAGGCGGTTCCGATGGCAGAGCCCTCATCATGCCTCGGCTTCTTAAAGAAGCTGATATGGCGTGAGTGATGCGAGATTGAGTACGGACTAAGTTTGAACTATCATTTTAGTGCATACATTTGGTGCTGTTGCATTCGTCGTGATCCGATGATAACAGCCCTCACAGAGTGGGGTTTGTAAAAAGTTCTGTTAAAAGTATAGGTCTTCAGAGAACGAGCTATCAAGCGAATCAGTTACCTTCGAATCCAGGGTGAACTGCCGCCCACTTAAAACCCCGAAATCGTGCGGAGTTGATACGCTTCAGACTCCGATAATATAATGAGCAGGAGAGATTTCGAGAGAAAGATGGCGAGGCGCTTCATGGCAGACCTGATGGGATCAACCAAAGGCTGTGGTCCTGCCTGAGGATACATACCTGTACGGTGGTGCAGGAAATTTGCAACGAAAAGCTTGTACAAAAAAACCCTGTTTCCAGCACTTTCGTCTTGGAATGTCATCTCATAGGGTACCCATCCAGTGTTTCGTTCCTCATCGGTAGTTAGATCAGAGCTAACGCGGAATGCACGCCTCTGAATAGCCCTTCCATAGTTCCTCGCAACTCCAGTGGCGCACCAGTGGGAACATTCGCATATGAATGCTTCTAATGCTAATGCAACTCGAGCATGAGTCCCAATGAGAACAGCATGTCCAACAAAACCAGCCCATTAGTTAATGAAAAATGAGACGGACGGTGGAAGAGTGGTAATGACTCTGCGAGGAAATGACACAATCAAGCTGAGCAGAGGTAGGTTTGGCGACGGTCCTGCTAGCAATGTGGAGGGCAATGGCTGTCACTGTGCGAGAAGGACGTCCCGAACTCGATTTCCTATGGAGGAGCTATCATTTTAGCGAGAATCGCAGATATTCTCGGAAGCAGAAAGACAATTTCATTGATATACTTTGAATCACTGGAGCTCTGACTAACTACGGCGGGGTGTATTCTGTAGCTTACGTTTTGAAAAGGCGGCGGCTAGAACAACGTATTGTACAATTCATGAATTCATGAATAGCAGGTTCGGTCAAAGTAATCACGACGGTACTCATCATTGGAGCTACAACGGCCCACAAGCCTCGCAGATGCAGTCAAACTTGTACTTTTCTTTGAGCTCATTCCGGCGCTGCGCTGTGGATGTCGGCTTGTTGTCCGTATTCCCCACATACGATATTGTAATCTCCTCTCCAGGAGCAATGTCTTTCAAAGCGATGAGTCTACCCTGAAACACGTCGCTGCAAAACAGGTTCAGCCAACTCTGCGGCCACCCACGGCACAGTTCGACTTACTACGCCCATTCGAATGCGCTATTGGGTTTGCAGTTGTGGTTGGCACGGGAGAGGACTTGAAACACCGCGGAACTGACCCACATGCCGATAGTGGCGGAGTGCGCATTGGTGCGCCAGATATCGAGCAGTCGGTTGTCCTGTGGCGCGCGGCAGGCGTGCAACGCTTCGTACGCCGCCAACGCGCGGGGGTGCATTACAGCACGAAGCGCGGCTTCCATGCGCATTGTAAGCGGAAAAGTACGCTTCGCTGCCATGAGCGCCAAAGGCGGCTCGCGGTACAGCACGCTGCCTGCTGCGATCCGGCGTGTGGCGACGAGACCCATGCCGCGTCCGTGGATCTCGTCAATGCGAAAGGGGACGTCGGCGACAAGGGGCTCGATGAAGAGTTGCTTGTCGAAGAGAGGATGGGCACGGAGGTGCGTCGTTGGATACCGCTACAGATAACACCGCACCACATGTCAGGACCGCCAAAGCGTACAAGAGCCAGTCTATCGTCGGTGGAGTATGTCGCGTCGTCCTGAATTGTATTGTAAATGATCTTCGTCTGATCGCCGTGCAGGCCTGGCGCTGCATCGATTGCCTTCAGATCGGCCTGTAGGTCGTGCTTCACGGCGAATGCCTTGTATTCGGCGAGCGTGAACGAAACGTTCGGTAGCAAGGTGGGCGAAGATGCGTCGTTAAACCGTGTGTAGTTGAAACGCCGCATGAACCGCTTCAAGTCGACATCGATAGAATGGTCGTGCGCTTTCGCCACTGTTTCGAAAATCAAATCGTGCCCGTTGCCGAGGGTTTCAGAGCTCTGCTCTTCAGTGCTGCAGGACCGTCAGTGTCGAGAGACGTGGATGAAGTGAATTACAGTAATGCGTACTTTCCACAACGCTTACACGTGCATTCGAATTCATACTTGGTCTTCAGCGCCTTCCTGCGTAATGCAGTTGATGACAGGTTATTCTTGCCGAGATAGCTGGCCGTAATCTCATCTCCCACCGCGATGTCCTGCAGTGCCCGGAACATGCCCTGGAAGTGTACATAGCTCCAGTCGAACGCCGAATTTGGAACGCAGCTGTGGTTGACACGAGACAGAGTCTGGAATACAGCCGTGTGCTTGTCATCGGGAAA
The DNA here is from genome assembly GCA_020744175.1 of Auriculariales sp. MPI-PUGE-AT-0066. Classification (NCBI taxonomy): domain Eukaryota; kingdom Fungi; phylum Basidiomycota; class Agaricomycetes; order Auriculariales; species Auriculariales sp. MPI-PUGE-AT-0066. The sequence goes on along the minus strand of JAGTJP010000022.1, from coordinate 334,596 downwards.
GCCACTGCCGGCTTGATTTAATGGCGGGTACAGCTCGACATACCACCCATTCGTGCGCAGAATGTCGAGCCTGCGACTGTCGCTTTTCGGACGGCACGAGTGCAGGGCGTCATACGCAGTCATCGCACGGGGGTGCATCGTCTTGACTATGATATCGTTGAACCCTATCATGACGCTCGGATTGTAGGCGCCGAATGCAACGAGCAGCGGTGGCTCGCGAATGAAGACGGTGCCTTTGGCAATAGGACGCGTTGCAACGAGACCTTTACCGCGGCCGGGAAAGTCGACGACGCGAACCGGTATTTTAGTGACGTGCGGCTCGATAACCAACGTAGCGGTGAAGAGCGGATGGGCACGCAGAAAGTTGCGCTGAAGCATCGTACACAACACCGCACACCAGGTGTCATTTGACTCTTGATTGCCACCAAAACCAATGGCGGTCACATTTGCCGGAACGTCGAGAGTATGGCTATGGGCGATGGTCAGTCCGCGAATGAAGCTCTCCGCCGTTGGTTTATCCCTGAAGAGTTCTATTGCCTCGTCGACCGACGGCTGCCCCGCTATTCCGCGTCGCTGCTGAATGATCTCGGTCGTAACGTCTTGGCTGACCTGGCCCGGCATGTGCTTGTCGCGCGGCGTGAGACCCTCTACCACGCGATCTAGGGCAAGATTGGCGAACAGGAAGTCCATGTTCTTGTCCTGTGCGTGGTTGTATACGTTGGACGCAGAGTCGAATGCCAGCTCTGTGACGCCCCCGAGCTTCGCTGCAGTGACCGACTTCTTTTTCTTCTTCTTTTTCTTCTTGTCCTGGGTGTTCGGAGATCTGAGCGCTACGAGTAAGCCTGTGTTGATACTTTTATCAGAATGTGCGCACAGTTCATCACCAGGGGCGTCTTCGATATCGACGTCCTGGCGCGGCGGCTGGCTCGCCGCAGGCTCCTCGGAAACGTTTAGTCCGGCCAGTGAACTGATCAAGGTGTCCTGAACACTTGTTTGATTCCGCGATGAAGCCCCAGGCTCGGATTCAGCCATTGTGGGAAGATGGCAAGCGGTGCTGTATCTTCAAACACAGCTCGGTTGCAGATCAATTCCGTCTTCAGCAATTGCGGCCGTTTTGGCCGGGAAAATCTTTCCACATGGGATGCCGGCTAAATTATGAACTAAGACTAAGTTAGAGCCGATGCTTCGTCATTACAGCCATTTTAGTGTTACTGATCGGGCCCTGAGCAGGTGCGAGATTCTGGTCGCTGTTGCAGAACTGATTGTACTCTGTCGGTGTGTGAACATTGCGTTTCCACATATCCCGAGCGCAAATCGGCCAGAAGTATTGACGTACAGGGTCCTATCAAAGCTACCCGCGCTGCATGCAATTCAGTTTGCGTTTCACCCCTGAGGGTGGACACCGAACTGTTGGAAAATATTCGTTACATGTCCTTCGAAGAAGATTACCTTGCCTAGATGACATAAAAAACGAAAGAGACGGGAGGCCGAGCAACGCTCAATTTCGCAATGACCAAAATTATTATCAAGCTTACCCTCCACACATGCGACTGCTATCAGTTCTCTTCGTTCGTCATCGCTCTGTCGCCTGAGAATCGCCATTTCATTTGTTAGCGTTGGTTCAGCATGTCGTGTTTGGACGAAAGGGGCTCTATGTCGCCGTGTGTCAGGTCGTCTGCAAAATCCCACACACACATTCCTGACGATCAATCACACTTACCCAGGGCATCCCATCAACGAGTGCACTACTCTCCTCAGTAAGGTACCATTCGTATAACTGAATGCAGCAGCTGGCCTGCGGATTAGGATGAACGCCGGAACGGCTGTTACTCACGGGCACGTTGCCCGAAATACCGGTGCGACCCGGCCATTCGTCGCCAGTTGCCACAATTGGGTACAACCAGCTGTGCACAGCTTTGGACTGCGGTTCCCTGGTTCGGGCACGAAGGCCACGGCACTGCCTCGTATGTGGCCGGTTAAAGGCGCCGCGTTGCACGACATGACCCCACCAAATCCTTTTGTAACTTCTTCTCATCACTGTCTCGCCTCGCCATGCGTTTTGATAGCGTCCTGTTTCTCTTATGCACGCTCATGCCTCTTTCATTTGCCATGAAGGTCTTCACCGGGGCTGGGAGTTTCGACGAGCAGGGCGTGTGTTTGTTCTCATGCATCATGAGGGGCATTTCCGACACCAAATGCGACATTGCCGCCAGGTTTGCGCCGTCACTGCCCTTCTAGTACCTTACAACTTATGGGCTATTTAGTAACGCAGAGCAATGCGCTTGCAAAACCGACAGCTATGCAACGGATGTCGAGAGCTGCGTGAAGTCGAGGTGTCCGCAGTTCTCCGACGCACTCAAAACCAATGTCACCACTGTATGCCAAGGTTCGAGTTTTCAGCTTGCATCTCACGCATATCTTGTCTCACAATAGCCAAAGACTTTGACTCCCCACTCCAGGCTCCGCCAACCACGGTCTGCCCACTTCTCTGCAACACGCCCGCCATTGCTTCCAGCGGATGTAAGGGTTCTGACACCGACTGTCTCTGCACCAAACCAGGGTACGCGACTGGAATGAGCACCTGTGCCAAGGATAGTTGCCCGAAACTGCATGATACGGTTATCGCGATGGGGAAGCAAGGGTGCGACGGTCACTCCCCCAATGCGTTCAACGACATCCCCTCGTTCACCTACACTCCTGCATCCACCGGCAATGCAATTGGGAGCTTACGCTCGGCTGCTGTCGGCTTCGCTGCATTGGCGATGGCTTTAGCGATGCTTCTGTGATACTTTTTACGTTCTTGCTGTGTTTCTCTACATGTAGCTCGCACGCTTCGCCAGTGGTGGCCATTTGTTTTCAAAACCAATTCTAATCAGACCACGCATAGCGTATAACGGGATCTAAATTACCCCTAGATATAGTTGTGAGACGACTACAGCAGCGGAGTGTAGGCAAGTGAGGGCTCGCCACGTTGCTATATGCGCATCCACAGCGTGGATGATCTTATTAACAACCTCGATCTTGAAGCGAATTAGTGTAATAGATGGTACGCCCTTGTTTTTGGACGTTGTTGGCTGTTCGGTGCTACGATGAGAGTTACTGTTGATATCGTTGATCAACTGTCCGAGAGCCCAGCGCGCATAGGAGTACAGCTAATTTCATTGTTTCAGCACATCAGGGGAATTGGCTTCGTTGGAAGTCTCCTCGCGATCTGTAGAGGAATTGAGCCTGATGCCGCACGAGGCTACACTCAAGTGCAGCGTTAGTGTTCACGACGCCGAGCTTGACTAGGAGACACGTAGTAGCTCATTGCCGAAGGCATGGTGGCGTTCAACACTGGCCGTAGGTCTAGGGCGACCCGAACGCCAACTATGAACTGGCGAAGATGAACCAGAAGGCGGTCGCGGCTGTTACCACTCTGGATTCACCGATAGCTTCCCACAGATTCCTTTACCAGGCAAGCCATATCTCTTGGCCGATGAGGAAGTAGTGGACAACTCGTAACTGCCGAATTTTGTCCAAGCTGATGCCGCCCTTTGAAGTGACAGCATGATCACTTGATCTAATCACATCGCGAGCATTAAGCATGGCTCAGTCTGCCAAAGAAGGATAGGAAGACCCTTCCGCGTCGGTTGTGGAAACACGTTGCGATTCAAGTTGGGCAGAGGATAGCCTGCGAATGCTCCGAAATACCAATATACAAACCACCAAGAGTCTTACTAATGTTTTGTGGGTTTAGCCCCTGAGATGAAGTGGGTGAGGACAGGTTGGCCAGTTCTAGCCAACTCACCATCAACAAACATATTCCGTGTCGCAGAGGGCAGCTTGACTACACAACCATCCATCCCGCGCGTTATCTTCACCTGACACCCTAGCCTCGACCTGTGAAGAACAATAGCACGTCAGAACCTCTGGCGACAAGGAAGCGCAGATGAACGCACGTGTCGGTGAGGCCAAATGCCATGTCGAGCATGTCGTTCTCGTCGTCCTCCGGCTCCGGCAGCATGTCATACACCTGGGGTTCCAAAATAACATGACAAGTGCTGCACGCTATGGAGCCTTCGCATGCTCCTATAGCGCGACCAAGTGAGACGCCACTCGCTACATGCACAAAGCCTACACTCACCCTCAAGGTCAATGTCGTATTCCTGGCCAATGTCCAGAATGTTGTCACCCTCGTTCACCTCGACCGTCTTTATCAGGCTCCCTTTCGAGTCGCTAAAGTGCAATTTGATTCTGTGCAAAAGTCAAGTTCGCGCAATGTCAAAGCAAAATTTCCTGAGCGTACCCCGTCCCAGGCGCTGGTCGATCAATTCCGTGCATTCGCACTACGACAGGCGAAGAGTTCTTAGTTAATTGTTCTTGCCGAAAACTTTGATTACGCACCAGGGGTGGAGTGCAGCCTCCGGGTCTGAGCAGACGGAGGCCTGGAGTGAATAGGGGCAGCTGTCGTCCATCGAACTGCTACAGTGCCCATCTGACGAGCGCAAATGGTCCTAGAGCATAGGGCTGATGCGAGTAGACGTTGCGCGGACATGGCGCAGTGGCAGGAGGCAGAGGCGCGGATTTGCACATTCGGCAAGCAAGCAAGCGGAGGTGACGCGCTCTTTTCGCATCGGTGCCGAGTGGCGCGGATGCAGTTTGTATCCTTATTAGTTGCACTTTGGACAGCCGTCCAGGTCGTTCATAGTCTTCGAAGCATGGTACAGACTTCAAAGTGCAACCTTAGTGTTCTGCCATAGTGCAATCTCCTCGCCTGACCACGAACCAAGCCTCCTGGTCTGCTTGATTCGACTTACAGTAAAGCCTCACGCTATAGGAAGCTTGCGAGGAGTGAGAGATGTACATTGGCAGGCCAAGCATGAAGCAAGAATGCACCGATGACCGACGATCCAACGGACAGACGATAGATATTGTGTATACTTGTATGTCGAGTCGTGTGATGTTCGTGTGATGTTCATGAGCGAGAGTATGCAAGCAAAGACATAACGCCCTGCTAAAGAGAAACGGAAGAGAATACACATCACCAGGATCACTGGTCATTCCTGAGCAGAGGAGACGTTTCATGAGCACCGTCGCGAACAATGGGATTCCCAAAGTCGTCGATTCCAAGCCTCGTCTGGCGAGCTTTCCAAACGATGCACATGGCAAGAAGCACGCCTTGCATGACGCCTGCCACTGCGAACGTCGCCCAGCTCGTCCAGTCCGTGTCTGGCCTAGTGGAATGTTCGTGTTCATTAGCTACAGCGAGATGACGACAGAGAACGACTGACCTAATAGCAATAGAAATGACCATGGCCACAGCACCAGGAGTCTGGATGCACATCATCGGGATGCTGAGGGCGCCAACAACCTTCGAGTTCCATGTGTGCGCCAGCTGCGGTCCATATTGCACGACTGCGCATGCTGCGCTGAGTAAGCCCAGGAAACCTGTCCAAATATCGAGCGTATCCGAGCCAGGCTTAGTGCCGATGAGTAGAAATGTCACAAACGTGATCAAAACGCTATAAAAGCCAAGCCCGATAGTAAGCGAGTGCTCGCATGGAGACAGACCAGTAGTGAACGGCCCACATGTGAAGAGCAACGACCCAGGACAGGGTAATTGCAAGTCGCCATTCGTCGGTCTTGACACGCGTCTTGATGTGAATGGGGGTTCCTGCACCCAACCCGGGTACGTCGACTTCGGCGAACTTGAGATGTTCAGGGAAATAGACCATGTACAGAACCAAGCTAATGAGAGACCATTTAAGCGAGTGCACCAGTGCATATAAGAGCACAGGCGCACATGAATGTGAAGAATGACCACACAACCAAGACCTGAAACACTGCGCCGAGGCTCTCAACACACGCGCCAGCCGACTGAATGTGCGCTTAGCTGAACTGTAAGAATGAATGTCCGGAAAGACATACGACAACTCTACAGCATTTTATGGTTCCCCACTGCTTCGCGATCCTGCCCACAGCTAGTCATTTACTGCTGCGCGCGTGCTAGGTGGGAGGCTCACACGTTCAGCATGACGCTTGCGCTCGATACGCTACCCAGCAGCAAGAACCACGGGCTAAATCCCTCCCCAGACCGCTTCGAGATAATTCTGTAGTGCTGCGGCAGATAGCTGATGGCAATGCCAGTCACTAGCAGCGCAGTGAAAGTCGCCGCAACAGCATTGTGCTCCTGCCCATAAAGTCAGAGTGGAACTCCATGAACTACGACACAAATGCAGCGTACAACATGGCAGCCGCCTTCGTCCCAGGAGGCAGGGTTGTAGCCGTGCATGAGAGCGCGATAATCAGTAGAGGAGGACAAGCTGCGACCGGGAACCGCCGGCAGGCACGTCTTGGCCTCCTGAAGCGCTCGTGCTCATGTTCAACTTCGTGTCCTTGTTCCGGAGAAGCCGAAAGCCCTAACCACTTCTCAGATTACAGACATCGGTGTGCTCTATAGTCTCAAATCATGGCGTATAATTATTGTGTCGTTTCTGACATTACAGTGACACTGCTTGCCTTCCCAGCGCACAATCTAAGCGTCGGTCTGACGAGTCTTTGACTAAGATCTTTTTGCTTGCTCGGAAAGAGCTGTTCAGGATCATGGTGTGATCTCCTGCCGCTATTCATCACATATCTCGTCCCGTATTAGTGAGGCATACTTTCTGGCCATCCGAACTGACTCCCCACTCTGTAAAAAGTCTCGACTACAGAACAATCCATTAGACGAAAATGAAATGGTCTACAACGGCCATCTGACCTATACAGTACTCCGGAACAGAATTAAGAATGGATTAAGGACATCATGTCGTAAAAATGAACACAACACATCATGAGCATCATGCAGTAGATACGACCTGGTCGTCTCCCCGTGAGTGCGACTCGGACCCGTACGATCAGTGCGCTGCACTGCGCAGCATCTTCTTGATTCCTTAAAGACTTGTAGATATTCCGCGCAGTCTCGTAGTTCTCTAGAGCCTCCATGTCCCTGGATTGGTCGTAGCGTAGGCTACCGAGTGTTCGATGATATTGCGCCAGAGAGTCGGGTATCCCACTCCGCGCGCACGCCTCCCGTGCAGAGATCAGAAGCCTCTCTGCCGAGTCGTAGTTGTTCTGATTCCTGTGAACTTGCGCAAGGATTAATGAGGTGTGGGCCGTATCTGAAAGTGCACCCAACGCTTGAAAGTCGGATAGCGCGGACCGAAACTTCAATTCCGCTTCAAGGAGGTCACCCTGCTGGCGAGAAATCATCCCGAGAGCAAAAGTGCATTGAGCAGCATGGCGGTCGTGATCGTATTGCTTGAAGGTCTCTCGTGCCGAGGTGAGACGCGCCACCGTGACGGATTGATCCTTCCCACGATGCATGATGCTCCAAATCCTGCCGAGGGCTAGTGTGCAGACTGAAGCTTGAAATTCATCGTTAGATTCAATGAAGGTCTTCTGCGCAGCAAGTGCCTCCTGTTCAGCAGCCTCTAAAGAACCGTGCGAAAAGAGATAATCTGCAATGGAAACCTTGCAGATCGCCTCCTGATAGCTGTCGCCCAGCTCGGCATATAGTTTGCGAGCGGCCTGCAACCTTTCTGCCCCCAGGAATATTTCATCTCGTTTCAGATGAGCGGAACCCAAACCGGCCAAGCATCCGGCCAACCAGGCGGGTTGCGAGGTGAGACGCAGGCGGAAGGCATCACGCAGGGTGACTGATGGCACCGCGGTGCGAGCGTGAGAATCCGGCACTCTGTCAGCCCTGAATGGCATTTTGTATAAAAGTGCACTTCCGTGCAGCACTTCCACACATTCATAATGGCCGGAGTCTCACGTTCTTGGCGATGACTACAACGAAAAAGTGCAATTATTACCGTATGAACGAAACCGTAGTACGCTCAGTCACGTTGCTTCTTGGCTTTATGAGCTCCATGCCAATTGCGATTCGCACTCCACCACCAGTCCAAACATTTCAGCTCCGTGAGCGGCCCTCAGTGTATTTCCCCATGCTTTTCATCTCTCGGTAGAGATAGCAGTCACCTCGTTCGTGAGCTGTGCCAAAATCAGTTTTGCGTGCCATTATAAAGTCGGCACCTGAGGTCCATTCGACACCCAACACCAGAACCGAGCGCGCATCTGAGTAAAGCCCATCGCAGTTAGGGATCTTCCAAGAAGTATCAGGCATGCCAAGAATTTAATCGTGTTTTTGTGGCGCGCGCAGAGGGCAAGGCACAGGATGGTTCGGTGCAGTGCGTGCGCCGCGTTTGAACCGGGCGGCCTGTTCTGTCAGGTTTGGAGTGCGGCGAACTTGACTCAGATCTATAGTGACTCGTTGACGCAGAGACGCGGCCGGACTGATTTCTTTGAGATTGACGAACATTAAATGTACCCTTTGACGTAAACCATAGTACGCAGAGTCCTCGTTTCCGAGGCGTGTACAATAAAGTGTGGCTCGAGTTACCTGGAAATTTAATTGGCTGGCACCATTTGTTGTGAGAAGCTAGGTTGATTATTTTGTTTGTCGAAGTCGGGACGGAGCACTCGGACCCTGAAGCGCGTCACGGAGCCATTTCGGAGCTGGAAAGCGCGTCGCCTGGCCTGTCACTTCCCTCAGCGCCGACATTCTCCAGTAGATAATACAAATTCCAGCTATATGAGTGATCCTAATATAACACAGTATGTACACAGCTTACCTCGATTGTACTCCCCAACACAAGCAACAATTATCCAGCTCATAATGCAGCTGTTCATTGTAAGATGTCAAATGTAACAAGCTAATGGCAGCGCTAGCTTGATAATACGACAAATTTTAATAACTTTGTTATTTGTCTGGGGTCCAAATCCACAGGTCGTCGATTATGTTCTTGACCAAGTGAAGATGTTACGGTAGGCAAGTGACGTAGTTCCTGGTACATGGTCCAGAGCTAGCGCTGATGAAGCCAAGCGTCAGAGAATAGTATGCAGGTGAATTGCTTCATGTTCATGGGTATTAGATATCCGTGCTTCAAACTATAAATTTGACCGCGGCAGCCACCGGAGACCTGTGCGACTCCTCTCCCTCATCTTCTTGCACCAATAAGATCCTGCAAGCACCGAAATATGAAGCATCGTCTTAGCGACATCCACTGGATGCGCGGTACTGCCGGTTCTGATGATGGATATGTGTCAGAGACCGCCGATGCGAATGGCCAACCAAGCAACCTACCCACCGACCAAGACAATGACCTGGAGGTCTCCTCGCAGCGCGATGACCAAGGCATATATCACAACGATCAAATCACGGGCAGTAATACTCGTGCATTTATGATGGGCTGGGCCAGCTTGCCCAGCGAATCTGTGTACTACCCATGGATGTCGCTCTGGATGTATGGCGCTCAGTTCCAACAGGTACGCAAAGATCCTCGAAAGCCGATGAGGAAATTTCATGAAAGCCCTTCAGAGCAACGGGATCGAGAGCGGTGAAAGGTGCGAAGTCGGGGACGATGTTGGTCAGAGAGATGTGCCCAACTCAGCGGTGGAGGTGAGGCTTGGTCGACGTGCAGATCTAACCAAAGCACTGACCACGCAACCTAGAACGATTGCATCTTGGGCAGAATCGAAGATTACATGAGAATCCAGACCCCCAGCGAGGAAGCTGCAGCTCAGGCAACCTGGTGGGCGGAACGTCTGTGGCACATCTCCGCGTTCTACGCCGAGTACGGCTGTGGCCTCGCGCTAGGCTATTGCCGCGAAGACGACGGAAACGAAGGCTATTACCATTTCTACCCTATCCCACAATAATAAGAGAATTTCACATTTGATACCGTCGATGAGCATTCGGGGGAGGAGCAGAACGAGCAGGCGACTGATCCTATTGCGCAAGACACGAGTAGCCTACAGGTAGCGACCACAGGCGTCCGGGCACGAACCCCAACGGCACAAACGCCAGTGCACTGACATCACCCTCAGCTACGGATGAGGCATCGCTGCCATCCGCGGCGCCGCCTTTCACGCTGGGTCCGACTTGAGACTGGGTCCGACTTGAGACTCAGGTGGCTGAAGGCGTTCGACAACACCAGGTGGGTCCCGGGCTAGCTTTGAAGGAACGTATACCTGGGCCACGACGCCTCCCTGTGAGCGCAGCGGTGATTCGGCAGGTCCTTCGTGTAAGTTCCTCGATGGACAAGGAGAACCACACACCGGGGACAAAGTCGGTTCGTTTGCGATGAAACGACCTTAGTGCGTTCACCGGTCATTTTATCGCAAATTATCCCCGGTGACATGCTCACTCGCGCTGTTAGTCGGAAGTTACTGCCCATACCAATACGACCATGTCTTGAAATACGCGAGAGGGGCAGGAAAAGTGACAAGATATAACATATGCATCGCTATTCTGTCAGCCTGCGTCGCGCAGTTACTGCGGCGAAAGCTCGTCCGGTCCTGTAGGTACGCGAGCGAACATTCGATCCGAAGGTCGCCACACCAAGGAAGTCTATGTTGTTAATACACGAGCAAGGCACAAAGTGCCGAGTTTGATATCTGTACACGAGCAATGTGCCCTTCAGTGCAAAATAAAGCGGCTCGCGCGCAGCACGGCTTGAGTCCCATTGATAACCTGCAGCTCTTGGCCAATCCCTTGCAGCTCTAGGTATCCGCACAGTTACTCTGCCGCGAACGACCCAGTATCCTTCCTCCGCCGGACAGCCGCGGCGTACTCGGCGCGCGAGAACCTCTCCGAGCCCGACCTGACGCCGCTGACGCGGGCGGCAATCCAGGCACGATCAGCCGCATTGCGCACGCAGTTCGCCCACCAGTGGTCCATGCTCGAGCACAGGCCCTCGTTGTTGAGCGTGTTGTTGGCGCTCTGCTCGGAGAGGAAGTGCAGCAGGAGGCCGGTGCCTAAATGCTCGAGCCCCATAATTGACAGGTGCTTGAGAATGCGGGAAATTCGAAGATAGTTGTGCGATGAGCGGACTAGGTTGCGGTAGCGCGGTTGGTAGCCGTCAGTGCGCTCGAGAAGACCGGTAGAAGCGTCGACAAGCTTCATCCCGTAGAAGTCAAGCATGAGCTGGTAGGACTTTTGCACGCGAGCGACAACTTGGGGATTCGTGCGCATGGCTTTCTCCTCATGCGAGTGCAGTGGCTGGCTTCGAAAGTTCATTCCGCGCTCGGGGATTGGGAACCTGGATGACCACGGTCAGGTCAGATGTGGCGCACAACCTGCGGCACGCCAGCGAACTCACAGCCATTGAATGTAACCATGCTCAAATTCTAGAGTCTCATAGTCACCGCGCCATCTAATAGATTTGAGACACGATATATTATAGGACTGCGAAGGGCAACTGACTCTTCGTGCAACTCATCGATCGTCAGAGCATTTGGCTGGCATCTACCAGTGCCAAGATAAAAGTCCAGATTAGCGCGCTCCTTATCGTCGTCTACGCGGCCGGGATAGTTGTCCAGAAACTCCTGGACGTCACGCGGTACGGCAGCCATTTGGGGAAGCGAATCAAAGGAGGCAAACCACGATCCTCGGCATCGGCCGGCTGGGGACCGAAACTTGGCATCCTACTTTGACGCCGACGGGCCGTGACTAAATACACGCGCGCCCCAGCCTACACTGTCCCTCAATTAGAAGAGATCGTTTAGAATGGCAAAATGCCGTTGCGAATTGACACCGATCGGTTCGCTAGTCAAAATACATCACGATTTTGGTGTTTACTGACCCCATGGTCGCAGTCCCCAGCATCAGGCTGCATGAGTGGTGGCAAGGATGAAGTGTCCCGATATGAAAGATCTGGAAATTTCCTTGCGAATGAGATCATCTATGAGAATTCGACCGATCGCGCGCCCGACCACACGATACGGTATTGACCACATCCGGCTTTATTGTCTGCAACTCTTCCTCTTAGATCACATCGAACGTTTAGTGTACCACGGTTTCAGCCAGCCTCTGCCCTACAACAGGCAACTTTCAGGCAGACCTCAAGCATATTGCCTAAGCAACTTGTTCACTCAGCGACGTCTTCATGACTCGAGCACTTAACCACAAACACTCTTCTACTTAGCTCCAATCTCACGCTTCTACTTCTGTTGGACCATGAAAGTTGTTCGCAGGTTCGTTGTCGCCGTCAATTTATCACCTTCCGTCGAACTCACTGTGGGGCCTGCTTTTCCAGCCGCATCCCTTCTTACGCTCCTCTCGGAAACTCAGAGCAGCACCCTATTATTATTTTTGATGAGGTGGAAGATCCACTAAGCTCCAGCCCTGCGGTTATTAGCGTCCATCGCAAGCGTGGCTTCCAGGATCTTTGCACCAACAACCACCTCGCACATGGCCGGGTGCAGCGTCAGCTCAAGATCAGCGAATTCTCCCACCACGTCGCTGACTTCTTCAAACTGCGCAAGGAAGCTTTAACGGCCTGCCAACACCTCGACGAGTTGCGCACCCTACTCCTCGGCATTTCGTCGTCCACAACCTCGCTCGCACTGTCTGGGCTGGAACAGTCTTTGGTAACCGCGAGGTCAGCTGCTTCGCTCTTAACAGTACGCTTCCCTGCATACACCACTCTCGTCGAGGCATTGCTGGCCTTCTTCGCGGATGACGACAAAGCCTGTGCCGCACGAAACCGTTCTCCTTTCTCGTGCACATGGGACACGCGTCCAGAGTCCCTCCGGCCCCGTCAGAAGCGCCGTTTTGAGTCGCCCAGAGGCCTCCTACGCGAATCCGGAAGTCACCCAATACTTCTATTTCCTTTCAACTCCAGCACGAATAAGCCCTTCCGGCCAATCGGATCAAGCACTTCAGTTGCAATTAGTGACTCAATATTACAGGTGACGGCTCCGCCGGACTTGGCAGTATCCCTGTGGTTGGTCCGTTCACGTTCACGCCGGCGTTACCGACCCCGTCTGGAAGCATCCGCAAACCAGCTACTAGCCTCGTAGCAACTTCCCAGTCGGCCTCAACCCTCGTACTTACTCGGAGTGAGCCTGAAGACCTCACGTCGCTCATGTTCTCAGCTAATTCCAACGCCACGCCAGCAATGCTCAGCTCCAACTCCTCTTCAAAAGGTCGAAGCGGAGATTCGAATCTTCTACCCTCGATGTCGCACCGCTTAACAAAGGCAAAACCGGTCATGACAATTACCGCACCGACCGCCGCCACCTCAGGAAACTCATCACCAAAGCACAATCAGCAGGAGCCTGTAATATCTCTCACCAATGGCAGCCAATAAAACACTGCGCTTGGCTCCCTCGGTAACGTGTCTCTTCCTACAGGAGTGGCACAGCCTCTGCAACGTACACTATCAAGCACACCTCTACGGACAGGTGGCCCATCACTGCTGCTTGAGCAGACGCCGTCCATGCCGACTACTTGCACCAGTTGTTCTTCGCCGCCAATTGTATCTGCATCAGCCTCCAGTCTTCTCTCGATTTGTGCTACATACTCCACGACCTCAATGTCAGAGCCAACTCCGGGGTCTAGATTCAGTGCATCACACCGCATCAGGAGCGCATACGGGCTGCTACCACTCGAGCTCCTTCGTGGCTTAGGTATCTCATATTCCTACTCGACGCCGGAGTTCATTGGCCCTGCGTCACCCGTGGATCTACTCCCACGGACTGAGCGGATGGTGGACCCCGTCAGCCCTTACACGACGTCTGATGAGCTTGCTGCCACGCCGCTGTGCATGATCTTCGCCCGTACATCGCTCATGCTACCCCGCGGCATCACGCCTGTGTTGTCGTCGCATCCACTCCGGTCAACATTGCCAGCAGAGGTGCTTCACCGTGTGCGCATCGGGTCGTCCACTGGGAAGAGGAAGGCGCGTTTGTTGGTCGACGCGGCCGTCATTCATTCCGGGGAGATAGTGGTGCGTGAGCGTCGTGTTCTGCTGGTGCATTTGGTTAATCTCGATGCGGACATCAAAAGTGCATTCAAGCTCGGTTCTGAGCACGCTGAGCTGAAGCCGCTTATCGCGAAAGGGCGGAACTTCCAGCCGCAAGTGCGCACGGGTGCGTTGGCATCGCAGCCGGTCGTCGCTGCTCTTCGTGCGTGCGAACTTCCAGCAGACTTGCCCAAGCTGGATGCACTTTCTAAAATTACGACTGGCCCGCCGCTGAATGCGATATTCACCCGCATTTCGCTCGCACGGCACTCATGTGACCAGGTCAACTGCATCTATAAATGGGTAACGTGCGTGATTAGGTTTCGTTCTTGCTCGTCAGTCTTATTCTGACGCTTCCTTTTGTAGCGATAAGTTTATTGGGGTGCTGACAGCAATCAAGAAGATTGTGCGCGACGACCCCTTTGCAAACCTACGACCTTCAAGACGCCGGCTGCTTTCGCTAGCTACCCCAGGTACCTCGATCATGTTCAAGAGCAATTTTGGCGAAGCAGACGCCACAATCACTGAGCTAACTGTCTACTGCCAGTGAAGCGTCTAGAAGCAGTTACCTTCACAAAGTCGGCGGTCCAGTCAAGACCTTACCCTCGACCCAACCAGTCCCATATATACCTTCCAGTACTGTCAACGCAACTTTTTTCGTATCATTCGTCCCTTCAAAAGGTTTCCATAGGAGATATTACCCATGATACCTGCTAGGATTATGTGTGGTCTATCCTCTTAACCTCATTCTGATTCTGTATTTCACATGAACTGTTGACTTCGACTATGCTGCAATCTCATATTCCTGTCTCCTGGCTTTCTCTTCTCCTGCAGCTGAAGATGGAAAATTCCTCGTGTTTGGCTGCGGATTGAGTCATTTCATCGGTGAGTGCCGGCCTCATAAGGGTAGACTTGAACTTACACTCGATGCTTAGCAAAATTCTCTGGATGCATGGACTGCTGTCTCTCTCTACAATAGCGAACGCAACTGCCTCGGGGCTCTTGATGGGAGGGTTCGAACACTTGAGCCATCCAGCATATCCTGCGTATGGCGTCCGGGTCAAGAAGGTTGATGGGTTTTGCGAGAGAACACCAGGTGTTCAGTCCTACGCTGGCTATGTCGACAACGATGCACGTCATCTGTTCTTTTATTTCCACGAGTCGCGAAATGATCCCAAAAATGACCCGGTCCTCATTTGGGTGAACGGTGGCCCAGGATGTTCCAGCACAGGTGAACATGTTCGCTAGCCGTATCACGAAGTTGATTGAACGGTAACTGAATGAAGTGGGCTTGTTTCTTGAAATGGGTGCGCAACAATTTCTTGAATAATGTAGTGCTTCAATGGTCACTGACAGCCTGGTCCAGGCCCATGTCAGTTCGACGACGGTACTCTTCCTGAGCCGAAGCATAGTCCCCACTCTTGGACCAACAACGCCAGTGTCATATTTCTTGAGCAGCCTGTAGGAACTGGTTTCTCTTACGCAGATCATGAAGAGCGCGTTGTAAGTCTCTCAGTTGGATCGAACGTCGCCTAATGCTTATGAACTTCCAGTCCACGACAGTGGAGGCCGCGGAAGACTTGGTCGCATTCGTCAAGATATTCTTCAGCAGCTTTCTCAGTGGTAGTCTACAAAGGCGACCTTTACATCTTACTGGAGAGTCTTATGGAGTGCGTATGTAACGCCCAAACGGTGCCAGCCCTACTAAGACACCATCTCAGGGCAGAATGCTTCCCGTGTACGGGACCGCAATATTAGACTACAATGCTCGTCTCGGCCAGCACGAAGTCCCCATCAACCTGCAATCACTTGTCATTGTTAACGGCTTCACCAATTATCTGACGTCCGCGGCTTATTGTCTTCGCGTACGCTTGATCTCACCCGGACTACAGCATGTCCCTTACCTCGCACACCATGCTTTGCACCAATGCAAGCCCGAGCGTTCCCCCGCTGCTTCCGATAAGCACTTGTGTACGGATGAAATCAGTGGTAATCTCCTATGTCTCTCAGTCGTGCGGTCTACAGCTACTCACTCTGGTCCAACCAGATGCCTCGCTGCCGAAGCTGGTATACAGAGAGCTGTATCGATCAGTTTGATCTTATTTCCTGTCAAGCCGCAGAACAATTTTGCGCGCAGGAACTCGCTTCGGTCGCAATGCAGACGGGTAAGTAAGACCACAATGCTCAGGAAAGAATGCTGGTGACTATCCGAACAGGACGCAACTTCTACGATTTGGAGGAGCCGTGCCCCGTTGGCAAAGATTGTGGGCTCACTAAACCGTAATGTCACAGTTTAACTGCGATACTTTCATCTCATGACAAACAGCTGGGTCGTGGACTACCTCAACCGCGCAGACGTTCGTGCAAGGCTTGGCATCGACAAGCTTGCACCGAAGAACATCACGATGGAAGCATGTTCAGATCGAGTAATGCGCGACTTCACGACGGCTGGCGACCAGCTCCACTCCAGCAACCCATACACCGAGACGCTCCTGCATCGTGGTATCAAAGTCCTGCACCTCGTCGGTGCGACCGACTGGATCTGCAACTGGGTGAGAGAGGCTTACTGCCACGCATTTGTCCGAGAGCTTGGTTTCAATATGTTTCTCTTTCCAGGTCGGCAACCTTCAAGAGGCCGAGAAGCTGCAATGGAGTGGCCAGCAGATCTTTCAGCAACAAGCTCTTGAGGAATGGTCGGTAGATGGCTCCGGGAAGCGGTCTGGAACGTTTAAGACAGCACGTAGCGGTGGTACCGAGCTGGCAGTCGTGACCTTGGATGGGACTGGACACATGGCTCCAACCAAGAAACGAAGAGAAGCCCTGCATGTCTTGAACAAATGGATAACTGGCCAAGCGCTTGTTTGAGGAGCTGTCGAGTGGTGCGTAGTTAGTTGAATCAACTCGGGGATAGTTCTCCGTCGAAGCACACCTATGTATATTTACCCCTGCAACCACTCGCATTAGGTCGTGTAGCTAAATGGTAACAGCGCAGTAAAGTTTACACTGAGATCCCGGTTCGACTCTGGGCACGACCAATTGGTTTTGTGGTGTCGCAAAGTGGCGAGCCAGAGAATATGCTCGAACATCGATTTTCCGCCACCAAACCATGGCGTGCCCGCGTCCTCTCAAGTCTCGCCCCGAGCTTCTCGCTAGTATGGAAGAGAAGTAAATTACGATGCATACCAGTGAGACAAGGGAGAAATACATGTGCAGGTGATATTACACATCGCCGTTAGGTCGCGGGTCGACAAAAGCAAATGTCCAAAGATGGCGCAGCGATAGAAGTTTACACTCTGCGGAGTGGGGGTGTATTGGGTGCGAGAAAGGAAAGTAAAAGAGAAGGAGCATCCGCGACAAATCCTCGTCAAGTCAAGGAAGCCAGGAGAAAGGCGTATCGCGCCTGCGTCCACGGCTCGGTATTGATAAGCTCGCTGAGCGCGTCGCGTCGGTAGGGCAAGCTCGGGTCGATGCGGATGGCCTCGACAACGTAACCGCTGTGTGGCGACGACGTTAGAGCATGAAAAAAGAAACCGAGGAGACACGTACATGACAGTGGTGCGCTTGAGAGGATTGATGGGGGTCCTCAGGAGACCGCACATCTGGTCGAGCCCCATCCCAGTGATGTGCCACAGCCTGTAAGCCCGCATGAAGCAGGGCTGCATACGTGCGGAGGATGATACCGAGAGGCAACAGGTATCGCATATGTGGGCTTTGTGCTGCCCGGCTTGGATGTGGGCGAAGGCGAAGGCGTGGTGAGGTCAATGATATCGTCCTCGGTCGTTGTGCCAAAGACAAAAGTGGGTGTCTTACCAGGCGCTTTCCCCTTTACAGAAGAGACCGCGCCGCGTGAGGAAGGGGCTGCTGCTACAGGAGGAGTCGAAGTTGTAGTTAGCGATGGCGTGTCGCTCGACTCGGACGAGCGGTCTGTGTCAAAGGTGTAACGGGACGGCGTGAGCGTTCGGAAGGAAGCACTGGCGATCGATTTGAGGACGTAATACACTTGCAGTCCGCAGAATGCATCATTAGCGGCGTCTGTGATAAATTGCCGTGAGCAGAATGACTCGGCAGGGCAAGACAACATCGTACAGTCGATTTGCGCCTGCGTGAGTTTGCGCTCCCAGTTGCTCGTGCGGACCTTGCCTTTATCGAGGTTACGCTGGAGATACTTTCCAACAAGGAACTGTAGTGATGGACGCAACGGCGCGTTTGAGTCGGCCTGAATAGCCATTTGACCCAGATCGAGGAGTGCTTTCGGCGCAACATCCCAGTCCCTAAGAAGCTTGCTACCATCTCCGCTGATAGCGAGACCGCATTTGATGATATCTGGGGTTTCGAGAACCGTTTTCAGCTGACTAGGTATCTCTGGAGACGAATGAGCGACTGGCAGATTGGGACGTGAATTCTCAGCTCACTGGTCATGCCCGCGATTTGTGCCACAATTACCGTTGTGGCATCGCAGATTTGGATGGTTGCCACCTTGTTTTCCTTCTCACCAGCGCGAAAACAAGGCCTCCACTCTAGATCCAAACCGAGTGGCCCGACGAGTCGGGTGACAAGTTCGTTGATCATGTCGGCATCCTGGCTATAGACTACCTCCGGGTTGCTGAGGACCGTGCCTTTGATAGTATCCTTGGCGGTGTACAACGGCAGACGCAAGTGTTCCAACTTCTCGAGGTCCTTTGCCGCTCTGGCCAGGGCTTTCCGAGCCTCGCGAGGTGGAGTTGTCGAGGCCAGATGTGGAGGTGGAGTAGTGATAGGCGCAGGAGGGTGGAAGATACTGCTGATAGCTATGGCGGAAGTTGAGGTCACGCCAGGCTGTAGAATAAACGGCTGAATCCTGCGTAAAAAAGCGCATCAAGTGATATGTTGAGAGAGACTTGAGAAGTTTCTAACCTGGGTCGCTGTGCTGGCTCAGGCTGGGCTGCAGAATGGCTATAAGGTCTAGCTGTGGCGGGTGGGCTGTTGCGCGTGTGCGCCCTTGTCGACAAAGCTGCATTCTCCGCGTCAAGCGCTGCAATGATGCGGCTGAACCCACCGGAGGGTATGAATCGTGGCGCGTTTAGATTCATCGTCGAGTTCGAGGTAACGTGACGACCCGCGACCAAAAGGCAAAAGCCGAAATCGTGCACTTCCCCTTTTTCGACCGTCGGACTTTGAGTCGCGCCAGTTATGTCGGTCGCGAAAATGCTCTTGACTCCTATTCCGTGCGCAAGATTTATTCAAGATATAACGAGTGTTTACCCAAGAACATGTAAGGCTTGCGCGGGCCATCCTCCGTGCTCACAGGCGACTACCTGTTGAAGAAGCAAGCTCAATGTCCTGTAATTTCTTCGAGTCAATTCTAATGGTTCTGCAGCGGTCACTTGGGATACGTTCTTCAAGTCTGAATTCCGTCGTCACAAAGATTCCACAAATCCACAGCATATCATGGGTTTCCTATCGCAGTGGAAGCTCTATCTCGACCACATCACAGCCGAACAGTCTGGCCAGTTCCGCGGGAAGCGTCTGGACCCCACGGTCTGGGAGAAGGTATGTGCACAAGTCAATACTTTACATACTGCTTCTATACAGCCCCAAACTAACTCCTCCCCTAGATGTCACCAGACCAAGTTGCACAGCTATACGAGCTGATGCGAACGACTAATACCTTGTGGAAGCCACTCGCGGAGCGCTAATCAATCGTCGCACATCATCGTCAACCGTGCTCTGAGTCTCCACTAGTCCGTAATCATTAGCAACTCATGATAGGTTCATTCAGGTCGTCGTTACCTTCCCTGGCAATTGAATGAGAGCCGATTGTGTCGGCCACGCCAGTCCACTGTCTTTTGTCACGATCAAATATGACAGGAGTGTATACATCCTGTTCGCCGTCCTACCGAAGATCACTATGTAGAGCAAAGAATCGCAGGGCCACTGCAATGCGACATTCTGCTCGCCAGTGTTCTTGCTTGGTCAGACGAGATCGCCCTTGGCCGTACCCTAGCGCATCGCCTCATGTTCGCTGTCGCTATTGGGTACCCGTGGCAACGTTCTCGTTACCCCCACAGAGTTCGTGAGTCCCTCGTGAGTCCTTTGGCAAGGTCCGCGTTTATTTGCTTGATGCTGCGGTCTGTTCTTCCTTCGCCATGCAGAAGATTCACGCCCAATTCACTCAAAATCTTCAGCCGCGCTGGACGTTCGAAACTAAAATAGAGCGGCTCGTAGGGCACATCGTGCGCCACAGGGCCCCTCTTCTGTATAGGGTCGGCGTTCGGCGATGTGTTCTGAGTCGTGCTGGTACGGGCTCAAACGGCCGTGGACAAGCAGTACACTGATGGAAGCATGGACGGCCCTCGCGACAGCCACCCACCTTATAAGACCGCGTCTCGCCAATCTTGTGGTCTCTCATTCACCCATCCCGCAGCACATTTCTTCTTCACTTCGTGCAGTTTTTCTTCTTCACTTTTTCATTTCTTCCTGCACGATGTCGTCCCCTCTTGCGCGTTATATCTATCTTGCACTCTTCGTCTCTGGCGCCCTTGCGCACTACACCAACGTCACTCGCCGCGATGCGAGCGAGTTTGCGGCGGACTCGAGCATCGACGTCAAGGCATTGTACGACTTCGTCAAGGCTGGCAGCGGCAAGGTTGTTGGATCGTACCCGACTTGCAACGGTTCGTCGTTGAGGCTAATTCTCCTCTCGCGCACTCGCTAACTTCCCACCCAGACTGCGATGGATCATCAAACGTTGACCTCCATCTCGCCAGCGAACTGCCCAACGTGATCACATTCATTGCCGACATGGTTTGTGATGCTTCGAAACCCGAATTTGAATTCGACTGACCATCACTGCAGGACATCGATTGCGACGGTGTCAATTGGAAATGCCCAGTGAGCAACCTGCCATGCTGCGACGTGATCCTCGACTGACTTTATCTGTAGGGCAACCCAGACGGCCAGGCCCAGACCAACTGGGGCGCCATGGACACCTACCAAGCTCCGTGGTTTGTTCTCCCCGACGAGGTACGACCAGCATTCGATTATCTGACCCTTGCTTACCGAGCGTTTCAGTGGTACGAGTCGCAAGGCATCGTCCCAAACAACCTCGGCGCTGTCATCTGCGGTATGTCTCGTCTCCTCCGTTCAAACCGCTCGGAGCGCATCGCTCACAATGCTTTTCAGGCGACAAGATGTTCTACGCCGTCTTTGCTGACTCGAACGGCGACACTCCTCAGGTCATCGGCGAGGCCTCTTTGGTCCTCGGCAACGCCTGCTACCCCGACGCCGGCCTGTCCGGTGCCGTCGGCCACAGCGATGTCGACGTTGCTTGTGAGTTTTGACTCTCACGCACACATAGCCTGGTGTATAGCTTATCTGGCTATCTTTTCAGACATTGTCTTTTCCGGCGAGACTCCCAGCGGCGTCGGGGAGGAGAAGCTCGAGTACGGTCCTCTCAAGGAGCTCGGTGACCAAAAAGTCAAGGAGCTCCTCGCGGCCATTGGTGGTGGCAGCACCACGCCGAGCGACCCGGAAACCAACCCTACCGATCCTACCGACCCGCCCACTGACCCTACCGAGACTGAACCAACCGATCCTACCGAGACTGAGCCAGCCGAACCTACCGAGACTGAGCCAACCGAACCTACCGAGACTGAGCCAACCGAACCTACCGAGACTGAGCCAACCGACCCGGAGACTGAGCCAACCGACCCGCCTACTGAGCCTGAACCCACTTGCGGTAGCAAGAAGCGCGCCGCGAAGCGTACCAACCTTCGCTCCCGCCATGCCGCTCACAAACGCCGGTTCGCTCACTGAACGTGACCCACCGCTGCGCCACCACGAGGTGATTGCACTTTGTATTTATTGTGTTGCGTGTACGAATACAAAAACCTCAGTTTCACATTTCTGAGCTGAAGCTGTGGACTCATATAAAGCGGCCATGTGCGCTTGTGGGGTGATACCTAGTGTACGACTGTATATGTACAGTGCAGCAGCCGAGGCCTGTCCATTCCAGGTGAGAAATCGTCGCTAGTCGGTCTCCGCATCTCATGATCGCCCGTCTTCAGGTTCGTCGCGCAAGGGAGTTACTCCCTGTTTCTCAATGTCCGGCAACTGCACCGACGCCTCCTGCACTGACGTCTCGTATTTCTCTTCACCCGGAGCATCTTGCTGGCGCTCCTGAGTGACCCAGACGGCGTAAGTTGGCGGGAGTTCACTTCTTCGTTTCAGAAACGACAGGTCCGTTTTCCGCTGCGGAGCCCAAGTTGAAAATGGCGACAGCGCCTTGCCTAGCATCCGGTCATTCAACTGCAGGGGTACATGATTAATAGACGCGACGTACGAGTAAACCCATAAATGATGCCATTGACGAAGCCTGAAAGCATGAGAACCGTCTTTGCGCAACGAGTTAGCTCAGACCCTCGAGACATTTTCATCCGGAGCGATTGAAAACTTACAATTGCAAAGTTCATGAACTGAGGGGGTGGCTTAAGATTGGGGTTTCCGGCTTGAACGACTCGTCCCATACTGATAGGGAGAACGAGGCAGAGGTAAGCCGTTGGATACCTATGATGCATCAGCAAACGTTCTTCGCGACGCAAATTGCATACGACAAACCAGAGGAGCTTGTTGGCAACCTTTGCATAGTAAGGGCGCAAGTGGTGATTTTCGGGTAGAACACTCGCACGCCCAGAGGTACCGGTATTCTGTGAGGCGCAATCTCTCATGCGTAATTTCCAGAATACCGAGATGTAGATGACGAGAAGCATGAAAAGGGACTATTGTCGACGCATCTTAGCATCCTCGCAAATAAAAAACGAACCCGAGACTCACGACATAGATGGGCACGTAGTGCAGATAAACGCGGGGGCCACTATATGGGTCGGTGACAAAACACCAGAGTCCAGCCAGGCTGGTATGCATCATGACAGCGGTCAGCACAAATGTCGAAGATCGTCGCAGTGAAGCGGTAAAGAAACGAATGTTAAAGCTCACCCGTAGAAAGGGCCTTTCTCCTTTGTTGCGATCGCAAAAGGGCCGACGAAGGAGAACATGAATACAAGGAGAAACCCAATAGCGATGATGGTGACGGTGGCTAAGATACTGTTTCAGCGTTCATCAGTCAGCGGGAAATCATCAAGCACTGTACCGAAAGTTGTTATTGTTCTCCGGAGTACGATTGTAATGAATGTGTGGACCCTGCATAATTCAAATGTCAGTGGGCGATTGTTTACAAACCAGCCTGTGCCCACGCCATGACAACGTTGAAGTAGCAAACACCGAGGTCGCCAGCCATGATGGCAACTCCTGCAAGACTTGAGAGCCAAATCTCCGACTAGAAAATCATCGCGTACCTTGCAGACGACACATTGAAGAGTGAAGCCCCACACCGCCGATCGTGGCCCAGCCTAAACTTTATGAGCGCGAGAGCGTGGTACAATGCCGTGTGCACATACGCAGTTGTAGCATTCCTCCAATACTCTTTCAAAAGGTGTAAGCTAACTTTGGAGAATTTGGCAAATTAACCCACTTGGAGGATGTCACTAGCGAAGAGAGCCATCAAAAACAAGGACACTTGCGTCTTGAGTTTCGTATTGTCTCCGCCATCGTGCCCGGCTGAGACGCTATTGAATCGTCTGCAGATCATAGGATATAGAGCGACGATGGCGAGGTGAGCGAATAGTGTCGACGCCACAATGCAGCTCAGCACGCCGGCGGTTCCGTGGACCTGAACGTATGGTCAGCATCTACCAGAGCAGAAGCACTCAAACGTACTATTGCAATGGAACGCGATGTCCTTGAGTACATATACATGTCTCTTGCGGGGTCATAGCTCCTAGAATCCATAGTGTGTCGTGAGAAGAATGAACAGCGGAGCTTGGAATGAGTGGAGGAGTCGGAACGACTTCGCGCTTGTGAGAAGGCCAGTGGCGAAAGGGGAGGCGAGATCAATCTGCTCCTCGCTGCGCTCAGTTTTATGTCTTGAACAACCGGCGGTGTCAAGCGCAATTGCGCGCGTTTCGGGAATCTGCCCATTGCCGGCCGGCGGTCAGCCTGCGCATAGCGAATCCGCGCTATCAATAATAAGGAGTCTCGCGTTCCTGGAGAAATCATACTAACGCTAGAACATGCTGCAAATGGCCGAACGGCTGACGCTGAATAGGCTCAGCTTCCGGTCTGAGCCCTTGATCCGGCGGGTGATGAACGTAGTCGGACATCACTCGACCTTTAGCTCGGGACAAACAATTCGTGCAGTATGTAATTCCGGCCATTCGCGATGATTCACCACCTATCAGGGAAGACGGGGCGGTGCTCAAATCAATGCAGCCGAGTCGCAACCTTAGACGATGCTGATGGACCGCATAGACACCGAGAATTATACACTGTAGTCGATGACTTGAGTGAGGTAACGCTAAACATCAATTGCTAATGCAGATGCACAACCTCCGTTCTGCGGGCAGTCTCAGTGGCGGCCCTGTTGTCGTACTTACTTTTAGTATCACATTTAATTGGGCAGATCAACCCCGCGGCCCGACGCTCTAACGGCATCCATAATGATACATCTGGGCTAAGCGAGCCGCGAAGCTGGACGTCAAATTCTATCTGAACCTTAGAAGTTGGCTTGGAAGTCGCTAATGCTGCGACCTGACTAGAAGCACTTGGCGGAACACGTCTTCCAGGAGTAGTCGGTCGTGTCGCAGAGTCAGCCATCAGCCATTAGCCTTTCTGGAGCTTTATCCTCGGCAGATTCTCAGGTTGTGATAAGAGACCACGCATTCAAATACTCAGCAAGCTGTGGGTGGTTCATCGTATAATGGTTAATACAGTCTGGAGAATACTCGCGACTGGGAACATGCGACAGCGCGCAATGAGAAAGAGGACATTGTACCGCGAGCTCTATTTATTGGCATACAGTGCTATCAAAAGGCTGACAATTGTCGTGGGAGATAACTTCTAGCATTAGAATCCATGACCACAGATGGGATATGTCTCAGTGTGCCCAAAGTCAAGTCGGAACCGCAATCGAAGTTGCCCCTCGTGATCGAGAGTGAGCCCAAGGAGGATTTTTTGGTGCGCGAGTCCGGACAGCAATACCTCCGCTGCGCTACCCTCGAAGAAACAATCAAAGTGGGAACGGGTCGGTCACGAGCTTGATGGGAAATAACTGCGCTCGCGGGATGATACTACCCCGTTCTCGCGGACCCGTAGCCGACTGCGACGGTCGAACGTCCACTGCTATATAATCGGTGACACTCAACCCATGTATGCGAAGCGGCTCGGGCGCCCAATACTCGTCGGGAGTCGGCACGAGTACGCCATTCCAGGCAAGCCAGCCTGCCCGAACGTCACTGTATACAAGTTCAAGCTGAGCTGGGTCGGAGAGTCGCGTTGATCGGTACATTGCGTCGCCGTAGGCATTGACAGCGAAGCGCCGCTGCAGAAAAATGGTGACTTGACACTTTGAAGTACCAGAAATAACCTCCGGTGCGGGTAGGGGCTCTGATGATGGTAGTGGCAGTTCCGCATCTAGTAGATGGAATGCATCTTCCCACTCTGCCTCATCCTGCGATGAAGACGGGAACAGAGACGCAAGAGCTTCCGGTAAAAATTGTCGTAGCGGCGCGGCTGGTCCAGCCATTTGAAAGTGTAGGGGAATTGGTGTCGCAATATGAAACACACGGCTCGCAGGAATGGCCAACTGGAAGGGATCAGTCTGCCACTCGTCCTCTTTTCGGCGGAACGACTGACGGTGCATCGTATATCCGTCTTGATTTCATGCAGTGATAAGTCGAGTGCAAGGTTACACCACTCATCAGGGGCTATCTTGAGTGTTGAGAGGAAAGATTGGTCGACCGAAAGCGGGGGTGCTGGAGGGTGACTCCGTTGGATGAACCTGAGAGGTGTGACCAGACTACAGAAGGATTCAACATCACAAGACTTTATTCTATGGTAAAACGAACTTATGCGTCTTCTTAAATACTCCTCGAAAGCCCTTTTGTTGAACAGTAACTTTGAGTGAGTACTGGATAACCGCGAATACCCCATTCATGTTGGGAGTTCTGATACTTGAAGGTGGAGGTCTGTCGACGCCATTGACATGGTTGATTGTTGCCGGGAGTGGCACTGAGAAGTGCAGAGCGTTAGGTGGGACCGTCTCTGCTGAGTCTTGCTTCCATAGGTCAAACATCTCGCTGAAGAATGATATCTGGCTGTGGCCCATCACATCAGCGCTCAATTCCACTTCGCCGGCCAGCTGCACAAAGGTCAGACTCCACCACATACTCAGTCTTGAGCACCGACCTTAATGGAAATACTCGCGATATTGGGTGTGCCACGCGCCTGCAGTTGCACGTAACCCGCGACGAGGTCACCCTGCTGGTATGTAGGGATAGTGCCCACGTCTTCCCGCTGTCGCGTGAATGTCACAGTGAACCCAAAGCCTTTGCTATCATATTCGCGCACGACACTGTGCGTCGCACGGTCATGGCGGCTGAGGACACGGACGCTGCGGTCCAGGCTGACTTCGGCGTCCGTCGGTGCGGCCGTGTAGTGCGGCGACGGGGACGACGGTGAGTACGTCGGGGGCTCGAACACCTCAGTCATCCGTAGTGAGCGAGCCGTGCCTGAGTGTGGGGAGAAGAGGAGCGATAAGCCGCAATGCAAACACAGCTTGTTATGTGTGGCAGAAGATGAGTCATTGCAACTGGCCCGCCATGTTCGCGAATTGTTGGTCAAAGCACAGTTCGCATTAGATATGTTTGAGGATGCTACAATACTGTCCTAAAAAGGTCACTTGGAAGAGAAGTTGCGAAAACATGGCGCGGGTGCCGCCGATGGTTTTAATCCATGCCTACCCCCCGTGTTCTAAAAATTCGATCTCTATGTTTTTATCTCATGAATTATGTTTTCGGAGAGGAATCCTAGAACCACTAACGTCCCTGTTTCTTACATATTTCTGGGGTAAATGTCCAAAAAATGGACTGTCCCTGTTTCCTTCGTGTTTCTAGAGGGAACATGAAGGGAAAAATTCAACTTGTTTCCCGGCGTATTTCGGTCGGAAAACCGATCTCCTCGGCCTCATGTCAGATCCAAGCGTCCCACAGACCCACCTTACAACTTCTTCTCAGGTTCACTATTCTAGGCGAGAAGCGGACAAGTTTGATTCGCGATATAAGAGTACAGGTTGAGCTGGTACACTTGCATTCCATCGATGCTTGCAAATCGTTCATAAGGCATCAACACCCAAGGCGAGGTACTTCACGCGTCGTAAACAACACGAGCCGACACCCAGGCGTAGGGATAGTTGTGTTGGTAGAAGTTGCGGACTGTGCTGCGTTGCGCGATGCGCGGAATAGTCGCATACGATCCTCCAAGCTGCGCCGAAGCAAAAAAATTAGAGACAGACATTGATCTCTGCAGCCAATAGCGTACCACCACATGGTGCTTGTCATCGAAGAAGTCGCTGGAGTACCCAGGATACAAGTGACTAGACTTGTACCCTTCATGGGCATTCATGAGCGTGCTCGTCCACTCCCACGTGCCTCCATTATGACCCTTGCCGTCTGTACCCGGCGTGCCAAGGGTCGAACTGTGTGAATATGAGCACAAGAATCGCCAAGTAATGTTCGCTAAGGAGCGTGACCAATACTCACGGTAGTAGGTGCCAACGCTTGAACCCGACGTTTAGGTTCGAGCCGTGGTGGAAGAGATCAAGGAATAGGCGAAGCTCGTTCTCTGTCGGGAGACGTCCACCGTGTACCATTGCATACTTGCTGAGCGCGTCGTAGCTCGCCAAAACCGGCCAGTCGTGCGCGATGTGCAATGGGATTGGTCCATAGAGGGTGCGCACCTGCGAGGAAAAAACAGGTCAATATATGAAATTCGTGGCAATCGATGAAACCCTGCCTCAATGTTGCCTTCATGCGACACCACCCAGCTCTTGGGAGTTTCAACTTCACGACCGGCTGCGCGTTCCACGCGCCAAAACTCGGCATATTCTCCGTTGGTGATGCAGCGCCAGCTCATCTTGACAGTCGTGTCCAACTTGACAGAGCGACGCGGGTGCTCGTTGTCCCAGCCAAACGCCCAGTTCTTCACACGCAATGGTTTGGTGTCTTCATCCGTCGACTCAAAATCGTCGTGACCGATGGAAAACTCAGTTGGGCCAATCTTTGTCGTCTTGCTTTCGCCTGTCAGGCGGCTTGCAGCGTCCCATTCTGCGCGTAAACCGGTCCAATTGGGCACACGAGTGTTCGGCGGAGGCAGCGTTCCAGGCTCAGGTCCTCCGGCACGTTGTAGGAGCATATAGAGTAGCGTCTCGATGTGGAAACCTGGTAGTGGATGAGCCTTGATATATGAACTCTCATGCTCTAGCCCACAAACCTTCGTGTTCGAGCGTCATGGCAAGAACGCGAGCAGTCTTGTGCGTGAGCGGACGCTTGCCGCTTTCGAGATCTTCATATAGCGCAAGAACGCGAGCGCGAACTCGATCGCGGAACGCTAGAATTTCATCCAGAGATGGCCAATCTTCTTTGGCGATTGGTACTTCGGAATGAGGCTGTTGAGCGAATGTCAGTCAGCGAAAGTAGAGGCTGCAGACGAGGCATACATGACACTGAGTGGGATCATCCACGTGCGGGTCGATACCTCGCTCGAAGATGTCCTTGAAATACTCTGGCTCGGTGTGAGCTTCCTTGAGTAAACGCGATATATGGATATCAAGGAACCTGTGGAAGTTGGAGTCAGGAAAGGGAAACGCTGATATGCTGTCAAGACTCACGCGGGGATGTGACCCAAGTAGAAGAGACAGATGTGTCGCAAGTCGATCGGTCGCTCGTGTAGCATTGAGGGTGGGATCATGCCCAAGGTGACGGCATCCCAAGCCTTCCACATTGCTTCCCAGTCCGCCAACTTTGGAACACCAAATGGCAATCCCGACGCTTCTTCCAAAGCAAGAGGTATTTGGGAGAGCTCGACAGCCTCATTGCCATGTTCTAGGCTCTTGAGAATTGGGAAGAAGACGGCTGGCCGCTGCAGTAGCCATAGACTGTACAATCCGCGGCTATCCGTCCAACGACGAAGCGGTACAAGCTGGCCGTCCTCAAACAAACCGAAAGCATCCTTATCGGAATACTACGAGTTCCGTAAGCAACAAATTCGGACCCTCAGTCACGAGGTACAGATCGAGGAACGAACCTTGTATGCGTTCTCAATGTGGACAAGCTCGCCCTGAACAAACTTGGCGATAGAGTCGTCCGTCAGGCGAACGAGGTGGTCCTCTAGGCACTTATAGTAGGCCTCGTGACGGCCGACCTCGTTGTTAAAACCGGACTCGTAGGACCACTTGCTAACGTCAAACATCGAATCCGCGCCGAGCAGACGGCTGACTGCAGCTAGACCGTTCATTATGAAGTGCTCGGTATGCTCTGCTGGATCGCGATAAGCGAGATTGACCAGTGAAGGATCGTTGCGGCCGTCAAGTCCCAAAAGAAGTGTATCGCTGCTGCCGGGGCGCAGAGGCAGCGAACGCAAGAATGCCGCAGCGTCCTCTCGGGGGAAGTTGCCAATGGATGATCCTAGGAAGAGCAAGTGCAATGGCAACTGTTTGTCAACTTGCGTCGGCTCATCGACGAGGTTCAGGTCGGATGCCTCGGGGGTGGGTGGCGTCGAATAGCCTGAGTGGTCAGAGAGCGAGCTGCTGCTGCCCGTGGCACCTGCAACATCCGCGGATGCGTTCGACATGGAGGAAGATGAAGATGCGCGCTGCCTCGGAGTCTGGACGTCTGCCATAACCCTTCCAGGTTGAGCTTCGACTTCTGATTGGCACGCCACAGATTGGGTCCCTGGCCGTTCCAATTGCTCCAGACCGCCGTTCTTCAACAGGTGAATGCCATCGTCGTAGGTGCCGCAGAGACCTCGCACACGCACGCGTCCTGCGAGTTCACGCGCAAGGTGGCTGCCTGGCGCAGTAATTTCGCTCAGAGTACGATCAAGTTCGCGCGGCTCAAGGTCAAGAGCATAATATGTGGTGTTGCCTTTGCTTTCAGAGGCGAGGGCGATGAGAATATGTGAAGTCTTGCGCAACGCTCTAACGGGGGCAATCATGTTAGCCGTTGTGACCTGACGCAAGCGGCTGACGACTCACCCAGCACCAAGCTCCAATACATCAGCGCCGCGTTCATCGCTGACACCCATAGCACGAACGACGTCAACCGCACTGTCTCGCAGAATTTGTTCCTCGGCGCCGAAGAGATAGTATTCCTTGCATTCTGTAGTGATGGTGTCGTAGAGCTTCAAACCTTGCTCGTCGTACAAGACGACCGTTGGGATGTTGCGCTTTCCCGCCGGCTTGCTAAGGCCGCTGATGACTTCTTCACGAAGATCCATCATGGCGCCAGAACGGATGTCATGCACACTGAAAGTGGCCATTGTCTTGGCCATCGTCTCGAAGTTCAGGGAAGCGAGATAAATGCGTTGGTAGATCGTAGTTCGCAGGAAGAGAACAAGAGACGGGTGGCTGGAATATAACTAGTGAGCGTAGGCTCCGGTAGAGAGTGGAACAGCTGACCGATCGAGAAGCGGGCGTTAGTAACCCCCGACGTCATGTCGCTGCCGAGAGGCCTCGATTGGCAAACGTTCATCGACCGAAAAGACGACAAGGCACCGTAGTTCAGGATTGCTGACTGAACACCCATCTTCTTTTGGTGGCGGGCTTATGAAGAACTCAAAGTCTAGGTTGTAGCCCGACAAGGACCCCTCGCCGTGTCATGACCGCAGCTAGGTGAGAGTCTTGATGTTTGAACACTGACCCCCGCAGTCACTGTCAGCGTCGTGGGTAATCGCAGTGTCCTGGGGAATGCGTCTGAGGCCAGCAAAGCATGGTTGGTGCCGAAATTGGCGAAATGTGCCGTATTCGGCCGTACTTAGTAAGGCGGATCATCAGGATGGCTTACTATCTTGCAGGCAGCGCAGGCAACGCACTGGACGACAGTGTTGCGTTCTAGAAAGGCAGCCATCGGTGCCAGCAGGCAAAGCCAGGAGGCTAAGGAGCATTTGTGACTCCGAAATGCTCAACGCTGAACGCGATAATGGCGTGCTGTGTGCCACCACAGCTAACACGGGGAGCCAACCGCCGTATTCCGGACCGGAATATTGCACATATAGATGGCATATTTCTCGCAATATAACAGACTGGAGCTCTGCACAATTCACCGGTGTTCCATTCCGCCAGTGTTCCAGGAGGGTATCAGGTAGGTAAAACTACGGGTCCAGTGCGCCAAGTAGTTCGCAAGTATATTCACTTGAGATCATCCCAGAACCATTGGGCTAAGTTGTTGTGGCGTATTCCTAACTAAAAACCGTTGTGTACCATTAGGTCGGATGCATCGGTAATGTTTTTCATTCCCTATCCAGTCGGGGTATTCCTGCCGCGATGGACCCTGAGTATTCCAGCCGAGAACAGCCGAGTCGCACCCGGCTCAATGGTTCCGCAGTATATCTGCCTGGAATAGGATGTAAAACATGTCGCCGGGTCTTTCACGTGTATTCCCAGTGCGGGACACTCTGTACATACATGGCCGAATGGTTTCGCAGTAAGATTTAGGTACACACACCAGGGGAACACCTGGCCCGGTATTCCCCGAGTTACTTGGCAGGAATACTCGAGCAACACTTGGCCGAGTATTATCTCAAGTATTATCTGATTTAGTCGATTCAACTGATCAGACTGAATCAGCCTACATCAACTGATTCAGTTCAATCAGCTATTTCACTTGATCAGAATGACCCCGGTGAAAAGCCATTCGCTTTTGTCTACGGCGCGCTGGATTTTTTTACATTATGGTTCAAGCAAATTTTAGCAGCAAAGGAGGCGAAACAACCTGCCTGATCAGGCTTGAGGACCATGGTCAAGTGCATAACAAAACAATTACTTGAACCGGTAATCTTGCTGCCTCGCAATATGTATGAGTAATATGTACGAGTAATGCGACCTTTAGACGTGAATTTCATTATGCGGCTTTTAAACCATCCTACAGGTGTTTGTTAACGGAGGATCGCCACCTGTTGACGGCTTGTTTGCGATCCGCGTCTTCGCCAATCTGCTTCCTTGATGCCCTTACCTGGCTGGTTGTCGAACAATGTTGTTTTTCCCATCGCGATGTCGACCTACCATCAGTTCTCAGACTGATGCTAGTCTCACGTTCCACTCGCCGTGGGATTTTGCCGCTAGTTTACGAGATCCTAACCATAGATCCACTTGCTCGAGCAAATGAAAGAGGAGCCATAGGTTCACCCACATGTGGAGGTCCCAATGCACGGGATCACACCCTGCTCAGTTCGGACACTGTGCTTAGGCATGTGTTCATTTCATTTCTCCTCACCGATGGCAGAAGCACAATCATCGTCCGATGCTCGCACTGGCTCGGAGCGAGATTAGCGGGAAAAGTCCATGGCAGACTGGTCACAGAGTAAAGATGCACAGCAGCGACTGCACGCGTATGTGCAATGTAGATGTCAACACTCGTGCTAACTATATTCACGGCCCATTAACGCTCCGCCTTATTTATGAAACCCCTGATAGGAGCTGAGATGAAATGGCGTGAGGGAACCCAATGCTTTAGCCAGAACTAGTCTGGCTCACTCATCATTCCCGGCATTCACTTCATGGCAGACCTCAGCTTGTGCTCTAGGGCCAGTCTCTTTATGTTCCATTCCCAACGAAGTGGCAACGAAAAGAAATGGATAATGGGATTCCCGATGAACAGCGGAAAAGTAAGGAATTCGCAAGAGCGCATTCAAGCGTACCAGAACGGATTTCATTAACGATCGATAGCAGAAAATCAAGAGATAACATGAATCATCCTGAAATTAATCGCAGGACGCCCTTTCGCAACGTTGACACTGGCAGCTGAACCCAATCAGGCTCGAGCTGCTTCGCGCAGCATCTTATTCTCTGCTTCAAGATTCTCGACGACCTTGCGGGCGCTAAGAAATATTGAATGAGTATGTACATTGCACGAGAAATGTTAGACATACTCAATGACGGCGCTCTTGACGTCGATCCGACGCTTTGGCCGTGGATAAACGTGGTACATGCCGAAGGTCTCGATCTGTCGCTCGGAGTAGAACTCCTTTGGAAGCTTCTGCACCGAGCGCCGCGTGCTCTTTACATCCGTAAGTTTGTGAGGAATGCGCGTCCTGAACTCGAACATATTGTTGGGCTTGGTGGTATTGTTGGGCCGAGTTATGGTGTCCTTCTCCTTGAGCAGTGCTCCGACACGATCCACGAGGTAGCAGAGAGTTACAACATCCTCTGAGCGCCAGACTTTTCCAATCACATAGAATGTGTTAGGGCAGGTCTCCCGATCAGTAACATGCTCGTCAGAGCTTTGTCCTCCAGCTCCCAGCATCTCGATAATCCGCTTCCATTCAGGTCGACCAATCTTGTCGCAGATGGCACAACGTTTCTTCTCAAGCTGGACTGGTCAAACACGGACGACGGACTGCTTGTGAAGGAACATTACTCACCGTGCTGCGCCGATGATCAGCGGCATGTAATTGCAAGCGCTCCTCCTCATATACGTCATAGTTGTGACGCTCCTCTTCGGTGAGTTTAGCAAGAACACGTTTGTTGTGCTGCTTCTTCCATAAACGTGCAAAGTACTGGAAGCTGACAAGTACTTGGCTCGAAATCTGTTGGATCGAAATTAGTTGACTCTCAGCGCCACGATGGCAGGAAAAGATGAGGTGTCGGTTCTCGGGATTCTCAATGACACGTTGCGCAATAATGTCGGCGGCTACGCAATTGTAGCGATGTTTCGGGGTGGCCGTCCAAAACATGGTTAACTTTTGCGGGTCCGGTTCGGCACCATCCCAAACGGGCGGGTCTGGGAAATCAGAGTATTTGATCGTCTTGGAGTGCCTTACTTTGACCCGCTGGATGCCCAGGCTTTCGCAAAACTGCTGGCGGATTGCTTCCTAGCCAAGGCATCATGATCAGTGTTTGAGTTGATGCATGGCAGTGTGCGCTAAGATATAAGTCAAACTCACTTGAAGAGCGAGGGCATGAGGTTCATGCTTCTTTCTACGGCCAGAAGCTAGGATTGCAAGAGATTCAACTTTGTCGATAAGTTTCACGAGGTCGTCGTCGTTATCGCCCTAGCAGAAGGAGAGTTGATCAGAGCTGATGTTGTATGTAGTGAGTGGCTCACCTCTGATTTATCACTCTCGTCACCATCTTCGTCCATAGAGTCATCGAATGACTCGTTCATGTCCTCGTCCTCGTCAGGATAGCGGGCCCGGCTGCGGCCGGCTCGGGCAGCCGGAGCGGGAGCAGCTAGAGAAGGATGAGTTCAAGTACTATCATCTAGGACAGCTATTGTACCGCGAGTGGGAGAATGGGTTGAGCGAAACATTGCCGTTGGACCGGCGGGAGCTGGTGGTGCTGGGGCGGGTGCATGTGTGGATCGCGTGGCTTGCATGCGCTGGCGCTTGAGTCAAAGGCAGCACTAAGCAACAAGTACAAAGTCGCATGAGAAGTGCTTACGACACGATCTGTGCTGGATGTACCATTGTTCGCTATGTAGCGAGCTGGCGAGGCTCGCATGCCCAGAAGCCCATGCGGTAACATCTTCCAGTGGTGCAGCAGCGAGGTTCGGGATGGTGAACAGCTTTCAAAAGATGGCTAGTTATATATGACGGTAATGGATCCATAGTGGTGGCCGGTGCACATACGAAGTGTCACAAAGCAGCCCGCTCATCATTGTGACCACGGGTGTTGAGTCTCAGGAGGGGCTAGTTCGTCAGGTTCCTCATTGTGATCACGACGAACATACAATGGTCGTGCTGGCGACCAACTGTATTACAGTGAACAATCGAAACCTCATAACAACGTCGGCGATGGCATGGAAGGAAACCAAGATAGTCTCTCAGACGAGTGACACGGTTACCTGTAACTTTTGGACTTGTCATTTTTTCCAGCCCGAACGAAGCGAACCGCCGCTGTTGTCGCTGGCAAATTAATCCAGCATTCAGTAGCCGTCCGCTCAGACAGAAGTGGAGCAGTTGATTGTTTTGACAGCAACCATGGATGATTGAGTGGATGAAAATCACCGCATATATTCCGCTACCAAGGCGACGTGGTTCGTGAAGTGCTAACGGTGTGAGTACGACGAACTCGGGACTCTGAGACTCGGAACACCTAGAATAATGATTATGGTCTCAACAGAAAGGAGTCACGAGGTGAGGCATACCGCCTCTCGGGTGGTCGTACAAGTGTGAGTCCTGTTTTGCCTCCGAAACACCTCAGCTTCGCGCATCCGCACAAGTACCGCGCACCTGCGGCTAGGCTTTGCACTCCAGGTACGTTTTATCTTCAATTAATTATCGCTGTGTTTGTTCTTGTGCTGACTCCGTTTACGCCTGAACCCGCCACCGCGCCTTGAACTCGCTGCTCCCCCTGTAGCGCCAGCACGCCGCGTTTGTGGAGCGCAGCTCACCAAGCCACTGTGCACCCTTTTGCTGCTCGCTGCTCGCTATTCACCGTTCGCCGTTCGCCGCTCGCTCTGCTAGCTATTCATCGTTTGCCATTTGCTGCTCGCTCTGCTTGCTGCCCGCTCGTTTGCTGTGCCTGCACCGGATATTCGCCCATCTCACGCCCGCATCGTCTTAGTAACCACCCGCCTCCCTGCCGTGCCGCCGCCTTGCCTTCACATTGCATGCCCGAGCACAGGCTTGAGCTGCACGGCAGATATGTCAGTATGCACCGTGCGGCTTAGGGCGTGCAGGTCTGTCTGTGCTCTGTGCATCCCCTGCCGTTCATATTTCGCTACCAGTTCCCACCCTTTCCCTTACTGTCTCCTATTCTGCTCTCCCGGTTCCATTGCTGCCCATTGGTGCTGGTTGGTGCTGGGCAGTCTGGGATGCCCCGCTCGCCTTCTGATTACACAAGCGTGACAACGCTGCGTGTTCCCGTCGCGTGTAGGCTATTGCAGCGCAAGAATATATTCATTTGACCAACTTCTCTCTTCTTGACCTCCACATCCCATGGGCCAGTAACAATCTTCACAACCCGCCGTCTGGGCTGCTGGCGACTTCCCCTCGACGAACAGAAGAACTTGACCTAGTCTATGGTGTGTGGCTGAGTTGGTGTTGTGGAAAGATGACTATGGGTACACCAAAGGACCTAACAACAAATAATTCGCGCGTTTCAAGTCGCGCAACCGTGTCGCCATTGGTCGACGCGGCGGCAAGCGTCTGCCGCGTCCGCCGCGTCGCAGAGGTCCAGAGCACGCTACAAAGAGTAAGAACGTAATCGAAACACATAAAGAAAGTGCGTAATAGTGTGGGGACAAACCGAAAACGTATGCGCATGGTTCAAGTCGCGGTGCTGTGGCGCCGATGGCCGACGCAGTCTGCTGCGTCTGTCGCGCGGTCCAAACACCGCGTCCGGGTCGGTCCAAGGTGCAGATGGTATATACTCTGAGCCGTCTAAATGGTCACAAGAGCAGTGAGAAATAGTCTGGTTGACCGTGCGTGGTTTCCGCATGTTTCACAGGTGGCTGTCCGTTGAGTTCAAAATCTTATCACCTGATTTGACCTCAGATCTGTGATTTGACCTCAGATCTGTCGACAGAACTTTGACCGCAAATTTCTCGCAGCACCAAGTTATGCCAGAGATACGGGAAATTATCTCATTTCTACTGTACCTGCTCTTCATGCTGCAGCGATCTCGAGAAACCGCCAGCGGAAAGAGTCGAGGCAGAGGCCGCCCGGCTGGAGGCCAGATCAGCAGAATTGGCAACACCCTGCCCTGGAATCTCGTGCACATATGGGGTGATGTCACACTCGCTATGCAGCAGCACTATGACAACGAGCTCCGAGAGCTCGTGTCGAAGCATGGTTTCACCATGGAGGAGATGAATCTCTTTATGCCTGGTGCGCCGGCTGTGTTCCAAAAGCTCGGCGTGCCAGAATGGAAACTCCGGGCCGCCGCAGGACTGCCTATCATACTGGGTCCTGGAATTCCACTATGTCGTGCCAAACAGGTGACGACTAAGGATGCTGACAGTCAATACTCCGATGCTACCACGCCGCAGAAGAGAAAAAGGACGACATCTACCCCCACAATTCGGAGGTTTTCAGGCCAGAAACACTCCCAATCCGTAATCTCGGACGACGATCGCGACGGCAGAGGCCATCTTTGGCCACAAGGCGTAGAAAATCTCGATGGCTTTGAGTTCGCAGGAAGAATTCGCTTCCAGGAACGCAGCCTGGTATTCGATTTTGGTATATGGGAGCTGCATGTCAGTTGTGCTTACTTGCTTACTTGAATCAGCATCTCATTTAATCCCCGCAGTATCATTTCGGCTTGCACACCTCTGTCCTCATCATGTCAAAGAAAGATTTCATCGCTTCATATGCCAATGCTCCGATGCGCTTGCCCGACTTCAAGCCAAAGCCGGTGCGACTCGACGTGCATTATACCACTCAGTCACTGTGCTCACGTGTCGACAGAGTCTTCCTCGCAAGGGAAAGCTTGCGATGGCGCTGGAACTGGAGCCGCTGGTCCGTCGAGATGAGGACGACGGCTATGTGATTGCGTTTGTTTCCAAAGACTTTCTCAGCACGGTGAGAGTCAGGCGTAATTATCTTACCAAAATTCTGACTGATCTCCGCACAAGCCAACATGGCGAATGTCTCAAATTGACCCACACGGTCGAATTCTACAAGTCGACGAAGATGGAGTGAAGGACTACCTACGACTGTATCAGCACGTTGCCAGCTGGCTACGACGGAAGGAGAAGAAGCTCAGCAAGAAGAAACTCGCCATTATGCTTCTCCGGAGCTCATCAGATCCCATACTTCCTGGAATTGGGGCATACTCCTCATCCGAGCTATTCTTCCTTGCGGGTGGGTGCAAAACTATCTCCGTCTCATGAATGCTGATTCTGTCAGGCCTTTCACCTGACTTGTCTGAGGAAGCAGTCTTTATGTGTCCCTCCAGGGTTGGTCGGCTAGTTGAGTCATATTGCGCCTTCGTAGGACAATGTGTCGGGGATGAGGGTATCTGGGCTGCCATACGTCCAGCACTTCATCAAAAACTTTTTTTCCTCGCACCGACAAAGGAGCAGCGCATTGATATATATCGCAAATGGGTCAATATTCACGCCCGAAACTTCGCGCGCGTTACCGTACGCCAGCACCGATACATCAAGATTCGAGATGTACGTCCCAAATACATGGGAGATGATAATTAACCATGATGTATTTACAGCTACTGATCGCGGCTTCGAACTCTTCCCAAGCCGGCGGTACTTACTCGATGCGCATCTCTCCAGACTTCTATGACCCGATCCACAGTCGCCGAGCATTCACCGACAAGCAAATTCACTGCGCCAGCCTGATATTCGGGCAGGGAAAGATTCCGCCTGATATCCCCCCTTCCGCGGCGCAAAATCCCATTGAGTGCTACTTTGCTGACTACGGTATGCGGCTGCATACGCAAATGAACCCCCCCGCCGGGCCACTTGATTTTATGATTGTCAACCGCCCGCCAAAGCCAAAGCCAAAATCAACTACTGTCAAGTTCAAGACGTATCTGCCTCTCTTTGGAGCGGTATTCATGCTTGATACGAGCTCAAGGTCGCCGGATTTCTGCATAACGAAGACGTACTCCATCCGGATGCAAACAGCTAATACAACCATTTGGTCAGTTGTTAGGGGTTCTCTCCCGCATCAGCTACAGACAAGATCGTAAGTGATCGTGGCGTAAACGCTGTCATATGCAATTGAACCTTGTGCATCACCGGCAGGGTAAAAGATAAAAGAAAGCTTTTGCATGAACACATCGTCAAGAAGACTGCGGACGTTGGAGTTGGTCCACTCGAGTACTACGGCAATGGAGTCGTTGTCTCTCGCCATCATGGAAAGTACGTACCAATTGCATAGGTGGCGTCGACGGATATTTAACATCAATGTAGCTTCTACTTTCCCACTCTGTTCTCCGCCTTCTCATATCCTCCAGCCTTACAAGTGCTCAAACAGACTTTCCGAACCGATGCAAGAAAGTCACTTGGTCTCACAAAAAAGCCCGGTAAACCTGGTCTGACTCATGCGGAAACAGCTAGAGTGGATGAGAGAGTCGGGTTAATGCTTACCGCTCTCGCCGCTGCCCACGAGCTTGCTCCGCTCATTGCCGCCACTCAACCAAGGTGAGAAGAGAATGTTTCAGGAAGCTTGTCTACAAGCTCAACGAATGATGTGACGAATAGAGATGGCGAACCAGCCGTGATCAGTACTATCATGGACGAGATCAACATACCATCACCTACCGCAGATGAGATGCGGACCGAGAACGGTCCCGTGGCAATGGACAAGGACGCTAACACTCTGGAATTTGACTGCCTGGTAGACATGGTTGCTTGCATGCAGGACGAGGTGGTCTCAAATGGACCGTCTGATACAGCGTGGCTTCAATCTGAAACTGACGAAGGGTCAGAGCGGACTGCCGAAGACGGGGTCTCATCTTGTGGTGAGGAGAGCCGGTACGAGCGAGGTGAGCACTCATATATCGATTCCCCTCGTTGTGTCATGTTGCTTCCAGTTTGGTGGCCTCATCGGCGGGCGAAAGCATCCACAACCACTGGTCGTCGCACAAATTTCAGCGTTCTGGCTCGCACAAGCACTGCTTCTGACGCTTCAGTACAGCCTAGTGGCAATGAGCAGAATATGCGCATGCATCTCGGCATGACCGCTGCTAATTCTATTGAGTCAGCCGCATCAGTCAGCTTGGAGGAGGAAACGTCCAATGCAGAGTTATTAGTCCCACCGCTCTCTCCTGGAGATGTGGAGACCCTCGAAACTCTTGGGATAAGCTTTGAAGAGTTCGTGGAAGCGACCAAGCCAATTGATCCAGACCAGTGGTGCGTCGCAAACCCCTGTTCACGGCCAATAACTGAATTATCCTTTTCAACTGAAAGAGTTTGTGAACCTGGGGTGGGGTGGCACATGTATCGAACTGGTACACCACTTTTCGAGCCTCAGCAGCGAATATGATGGCAGTTTGGAACTTACAAGTACCCGCGTTTGACCTGTGCATAGTGAAATCAGGTAGCAATAATGCGATTGGCGATGGACCAACTCTCCTAGGTTGAATGACTCAAGCTCAAGTCGTTGCATGTGTGCCGGGCCTGGCAACAGATGAACAGAGGGAAGTGCGTTCCATTTATAATGCGTAAAGACATCAGGTCAAGCGGATTAGAGAATTCAGTATCCGACGAGAGAAGACGGAGCACATGTGTTGCATTCAGACTGGACGTCTTGGTGAACAAAGCCGCGAATACCACTCGCCAAGTCCTCGAGTCACACGCACTCTGCCTGCAGCAGGATAAAAAAATGCGATCTGTAAGATTGTAAGTACAGAGCACACATGGAGCCGGGATACATACTATTCTCGTCATCCAGGGCATGTGCAATTGATTCCCACTCTAAGGTCACTCCTCTTCTCCGCATCGGTCAAGTTGGTGCATCGCACAATAGCAATGCGGACATTGACGTCGGTTTATCAAAGATCTGTCGTGGCGGGGGGAACCTCCAATCCAGACGTCTTCGAGCAATCTAGGGCTGTCCCTCAGTTTACTGAGGTCGTCGAGAGGCTGTGGAAGCAGGACGTTGTGGCCAGCTGGAGCAATCTGTTCAAGGCTTGCGCAGAGAGTGTTGTAGTTGTTCAGGGCGATGACGGTTGATTTGCGTGTGCGATACAGGTTTCCAAGGCCGCGCTGGTAATCCTTGATACCTAGGAGAGACGGGTTAAGTCTCCAGCAGACGTTACAAGCGGTGCAAGACATACTTAATTGAGTGTGGACACCGCCCACAGCGCGATTTAGACGGTCCCACTGAAAAAAGCGACCAATCAGCTTGTGTCTGACGATGCACTTCGCGTCGTAGTCCATGATGAGAAGTCGCACGAACTGCCGACTGAAGTCTTTGTACTGTGGGAGCTCATGATCGACGCTGGGCGAATCGTAGAGCTCGTCGGCAGCGGTTTTCAACGTGACGTGCCTCTCACGCAGCTCGCGAAGTTGCCCACGCGTCCTACGCGCGACTGCAGACGGGGCACAACGGCTCAGAACCTCCTCTGCTGCTTCATTGTCGTCCTCAACCCTGGAGATATCATCCTGGATTTTCATGACCGTCTCAAGTTCGACTGTCAGACGAGGCTTCGTCACTGAACGCTGATTAGCAGATCCCAGCACCTGTGGAGCAGAAGAACGTACACCGTCGAACGCTAAGTTGTATCACCCGCTGCAGCTCCCACTGATGTTGTATTATCAGTATAGCGCCGTTCTCCGCGACGACGGTGGCATCGGCAAGTGTGTACCCAGAGCGTCGCAGGTCGAACATCGCCTCCTCTCGAGACTTGAGGATAGGTTTTGCCCTTTGCACATTCCAACGTCCGAGATCGTCGCGCATGGCTCGGGCGACCCAGCATAAATGCCTATCAATTAGGATCAGCCGCCGAAGTCGCTATCAGGTGACCTCATCAGCAATATCTGTGTGACGGTGGACCGTCTGAGTCTTTGACAAACTGCAGGCACTCCAGTGCCTTGCGACCCCTTGACGACTTATGGCAGCCGTCAAGACGGGGAGCTCAGTCAAGTGACCACCCACGCAAGAAGGGAACCCTAGGCCATGTGTCAATCTGATTGCTTGATTCATGCCTCATGTGTCTGTACTTGCCCATCTTATCCACGACCTCAGCCTCTTCGAAGCCCAGCATGTACGTGTTCGAGTCCTTCGGGTAGCCGGTGACTTTTCGCGGCAAATTGCTGCAAATTCAGGTGGGCATTGACTTCTATATCCTTACAAAGAACAATTTCGCTAATTTGCGCGCCTGCGATTGGCTCTCAGGCGGGAAAGAGGCCGAACGATGCTCTCAGTTGCCACATCAGCCTCAGCCTCAGCCTCAGCCTCAGCTCGTTCTTATCGATCACAAAGGTATGTAAAGGCGTGTCCGGGGATCGAATCTATGTTCAAGGTTTCCCTCTTGACGGCAACTTTCCCCCCTCAAGTCAACGATGGCGCAGCAGCGGCCGCTCGAGCATGATTTCTCTGCAGCTGATGACCATGCTCGTCTCCCGTGCCGCGCTGGCTACGGTACTATCGGCAGAACCTTCAGAGCCTCCTCGAATAATTTCGTGATCAACGTCGGCAACTGTCGGATGTTTTACCACTTCCATAGTATGTCTTGTGGGCATCGTTGCACTGTATCCTGTGCTGACGATGTGCTTCTCTTACTATCTGCAGTTACTATAACTGATTCCAGCACCCACAAGCCCGCGCCTGGATTTCTCGCCAAACGCATCGTCTCCAACCTTATGACGAGAGGCTGCGACTTTCAATCATCGCGGTGGCTTTGATGGGATGTTCAACCTCTACATCCCTCATGATCTCGGTATCTCGATGCATAGTCACAAAACGGTAAACGATTATCCTCTCACATTACCCGTACCTCAGTGTTGAAGCGTTTTCTAGTGGATGGCTTCGCCGATGACCACGATGACCCGCATTCCAAGGAATTTGAAGTCGCCTTGAAAAAAAGTTGGCCTGATCGATGTGCCGTGCGTCGGCTCTTCTTCTGACCAGCTTATTCTTTCAAGACTGACACTGCGGCGAGACAGGCTTTCCTTGATATGGTCCTCAAAGGCCAGGTCCCGTTGGGCGAGCAGGGCATGCAAGCCTTCCGCAATTTTGGCATGGCGAGCACCGTCCTCAATGTGCTGTTCCAGATGGTTGGTCGCGAGTGAGTTCACCGACTCGCAATCTCGTCAAGTTCG
Organism: Auriculariales sp. MPI-PUGE-AT-0066; assembly: GCA_020744175.1. Taxonomy (NCBI): domain Eukaryota; kingdom Fungi; phylum Basidiomycota; class Agaricomycetes; order Auriculariales; species Auriculariales sp. MPI-PUGE-AT-0066. The sequence continues at coordinate 291,950 of JAGTJP010000022.1, read as the reverse complement.
TTCACTGAAACCTCACCGGCAGCCTCATCGAAAATCGCGAGGGCAAGACGACGAAGAATACTTTCTTCTTTCAACCCTACTCTTTGAACGTTTCGTACCACGAACCTTGGTCTGGCTCGTACCTCATAATTGTTCGCCGAGATGCATGTTTACCTTCTGACACAACCCAGAATCAGCTCTTGATGACAGTCAACATCACTTATGACCTCGTGTAAGCTATTATGTCTATCCGATCTCATTTTTTCGTTTTGATTACTCGCTCACAGGATTCGTACCGGCAACCTCATCAATGTTGTCATGGCTGTCTTTGGCCTCCGCGATGTTTGCGCACTCAATACTCCCCCGCGCGACAACGAGACACTCCGACTGCAAGTGTTGCTCAAGGACGGATTCTCTATCGCTCAGACAGATCCTCAACAGATCCTCACTCACGTCACAACGGATCACGACGCACTGCGCCGTCGCAGGAGCGGTTGTGTCAGGACGGCGCTGCAGAACCTGCGACGGCCGCTCTCGCACGCGTGGGGCTGAGGGGCAAGCGTGAGGCTGAAGAACTGCCCGCCATGCTCCCTGACAAGTCAAAGGCACTGATTGTGTTCGCCGTCAGGCAGCGAACGGACCGGTCCGTTCATCGTTGATGCGAATAGAATGATGTTTCTCGCGCACCATGATCAAACTATGGTTTTTGGGAGTCTTCGAAGCCAAGTACTATTTCCCTAGGCGCGGCCAACGCCTCCCGAACAGACAAAAAGACACGACGACGATACCCCAAGGAAGCCAGAGACCAAAGCTAGGGAACCCCAACCAATGAATGGTGCGCTGCGACACAGCGATGCGATGAAAGTATAGAGATGAGCGAAGGGAAGTGTGTCGCAGGCTTGGGTTGAAGGGTGAAGCTGGGTCGGCTGGGCATGAGGCAGCGTACCAAGTAAAAGGGAAACACCATAGACAAACAACGAGAGGCAAGAGCCGCGCAAGCAGTGCTCACAGCTATGGATACAGGGTACAGAGTTTTTTTGGGGTGGGACATGATCATGCACAGAGTGAGTCGGACGAGACTGGCAAATTGTCGTCGCACCGGGCGACTTCTAGGGTAAGGAGCAGGGAAGTCCGTGATGAAAAGCGTGAGACAGTGTCCATCCGCCAGCCGAGCCAACCAGGAACAATGCCATAGTCAGAGCCACGAGGCAGTAGCAAGTGTCCACAGTATGGGAACAATAAGGTAGACCTGAAGAGAGAGGGCCTCGGCGCGAGATTGATTCATTACACAGTGACGAAGGGCACAAATGTAGCAGTAGACGCGGGGGAGAGCAAGAGAGCGAGTTATAACCACAAAGGTTGATGAGAGTCAATGTAGCATAGGTTTTCAGAAGTGCATGGAGGTACGATGCGATGCGAATGTCCAAGGCAGGAGTGAGAGTGTTCAGAATGAGATGCCGCGTACTGCGTAGTGGGGAAAGTCGAACGATGAAGGGGGAAAGTCGAATGATGAAGGCGGCCCCATAGACGACGACGGAGTGATGTCGTAGTCAAACGGCACGCTGGTGGGCTGTCGGCGGGTAGAAAGGTACCGGCCCGTGATTCTGCTGTTGTCCGGCGTGCATACCGACCAGGGAGTCGACAGCCTCACGCTCAAGGCAGTTGGACTGGAATCGTGAGGTTTAAAGGGGACCACCCGAGTTGCTGCTCCCATACGAGTACCTGCCTGACGAGCTGCGGCTGGTATCGCTCGCGTGACTGAGAGCAGGGCTAGCGATGAGCGGACGTGGCGTATGGCTCGAGGGCAGAATCGGGCTGGCAGAGTTTCCAGCAACGGAGCTCGACCCAGCGCCATCCCAAGGGGGGGGGGGGTGCGCCATGTGGCCTGTCGAGCTGAGTGGCGGAGTAATCATTCCGTTTTCACAGCACCCGGCCACGTATGATGAGCCGGGGTGGCCATGGTAGGATGCCGGCGCGGACGACGGCTAAGGCGGAGGGCGGAGGCTGAAGCCAGATGGCACCGTCGGAGAGAGGGAGTCGTAGAAGTCGATGGGCACCTGGACACTCGATGGACCACGGCTGTGGTGGCCGTTGGCTCGAGAGTGGCGAGGCAGGGAGGCTGGCGGATGTTCTGGAGGGATGGAAGCAGAGGCATGCCACATGCTGGGTGAGCGGTCAATTGAAGGCGTGAGATCTGAGCCAGTAGCGCGCAGCGAGCATGCGGCGTCGGCGAGATGGGCGAAGACTCGCTGTGACGGATGCCACTGAGGACGTTGATAGCCGAGCGAAGGTATGAGTCAAGCTCAGAAAGACTCTGGTACGCCGCCGGGTGAGTGCGACACTCGCAATTGAAGCCGCGAGAAGAGTCTCCGTTGTAGCCCTCTGACAGTATACGGGCGAGTTGAAGCCCATTCAAGGTTAAAGGGGGCACTTCGTTTGAGGTATGATCGCGAGTCCTTTTTGCGGCGTGGTCACCATCATTGATGACCTTACTAGAAAATTTGTGGCTGTTATGCATCCCAAGACGGTGCGGCGAATGTGCCAAGCCTGGTATCCAGGTACTATTGTTGCGGTTGGTGACACAACCAAGTCGCTTCAGGACGGGTCCAGATTAATCTAGTGACACTACTAAGAGAGCTTGGATGCCAGAGATGCTCAGATTTTGACGGATGCGTTGATACAGGGACCCTGATACTATTGTAACTACCTTGCCGATCGAGTGGCGCCTATTGATCCGGCTCATTGCTTTGAGCCTTTGTAAAGCGACAATAGCACAAGATGAAAGACATGATATTGGTTATATAGATAGCTCCCTCTAGAATTTAAGCTTTTCGACAGACAATATCCACTGCGCCATCACTGGCACTCATCATGGATGATCAGAACAACCCGAACGATTCAACCCGTCAGCAGGTTGAGCTTTTGACAGGACTTCTCACAAAGGTCTCAAGCCTGGAGCTTGAAATTGCTCACAGGCGCAAGCAGGTGACTGCGGCCGAAGAAATTAGGCAGAAATTACAGGCCGACATCGACGCACACGACCTTCAGCTACTTTCTGAGAAGTTTTCCCGAACGAGTCTCCGCTCGCAAAGGATGGACTCACTCCAGATGGTGTTGGTAGACGTAAAAGAGAAGATCAAGGCAAGTCTGTTAGATGTTAGCATTTGCATCATCAAAGTCTAACCATTACTCAGAGTCTCCAGCGCCTAAGATGTAGAGTCCACCGAGCCGAGGCAGATTTACAAGCAGTGGAGCACATCTTTGATAGTTTCACCAATCAAGTTAATGCACGTACCGTTAGCGTCGATTCCCGAAGAACCCATGCTTACTCGGAGAATGCTGCAGCTCGCTGAAAACATCCGCGCAGCACTAACCTGTTGTATTTGCAACGACCGGGGTGGAACTATGTGAATTACTGCCACTTTGTGACCTCGAGCCGTTCTAATCATTCACCAGAGCCTTGGCATGCACTCATACTTATTGTGGCACCTGTATCTCGCAAATCGAGGCAACGCCACCGGTGCCACATCCCGACCCAATGGAGCTGTACACACCGGTTTGCCCACTGTGCCGAGCAACTATTGATGAGCGAAAAACCTCAATTAAAGCGGTGGAGCTACTGTGGAATTGCTTAGCAGCCGTTCCAAACACACGAAATGTTTGAGATTTGGGACTCATGGGATACCAGTGATCCAGGCAACTCGGCATGTTAAATATCTTCCAAGATAAAGAGCTATGATCTTGTGCTACTCGTTCACACTGCATAGATCTCGAGGATGCGAATACCTGCGGACTCTGAGGTTTTCCAGCGTCGTCCCTTTTGATCTATGTGCTTTCTACCGGCACGCCACCGCGGTCGTCGAGCTTGCCACAGAGGTGCCGGATATTACTCGAAAAGGCAGGCAACCTTGAGGCAGCGCAAAGCGTTTGCTCATCAACTGACGCCACTTGATTCCAACTGAACTCAAGTCGACTGACCGCGCACCCATCCAATAGGATGGAGACAAACCATCATCTTGAAATAGAGCATATCAATGACTTTGCATGAGATCAAGCGCCCTGTACATAACGTGGATTGACGCGACCACATTGTACTGCTTCCGCTGCCACAGCAGTTCAGAGGTCAAACCACTCGCAGCTTGCAAGACTAGCTTTCTGATGACACTTGAACTCGTTTATGTTGACGCTCGCTACCAGATGTATCATTTGTACGTTTCCGAGGAGAAATATGTGCGGGTTCAAGCATCGAGAAAGATTGTCTGGTCCCATTCAGGAAAAGTTCCGTTTGCCTTCCGCAAGCTGAATCAGAAGCCGGAACCGGCAATCATTGGACCAAAATTATCGTTACACAGAGATTTATGAAATGTATCTGGCTGTGATTGTGAAAAAATTTGCCGCAAGCTGAATCAGATTTTTTGCATTTCTCTGACCTTCCCTAGCCTCTGAACCAATCTGAACCAAGTATATTTCATGGGAATGGTCCATTCATGCCGGGCATACATCAGGGATCATTGCTGCAGGACCGGCCGATGTACCATGCAGGCGTGCGCGTAGATACACCTTCCAAAGAGCCCTAGTGTGTCTGAAGAGCATCTGCCAATCCGGCATTCTACCGAGCTGCTGAGGCACAACAGCCAAAGCGACGGCGAGGAAACCTAATAATAGATAGAACGTAATGCAGCGAGTCAATTTGATTATCTTTCGGTTCAAATGAAAGCGCTGAATCTCCTGGTGTATGCGGATCGGGGCTGGGAAGTTTCCTGGCAGAGCCGCGACAGCTGAGAACATTGAACGTGAGCCTACTTGCATGTGAGAATGATCTTGCATTGCGCTAGATTAAAGTGATTATACGTGCTCTTTACGCTGTTGACAGACCAGATTGATATAGTTGTGCGAAAGTAATCCATAATAGGCGCTGAGATGAAAGGAACGCCGAGAATTGTCCAGAACTCGACCGGCTCTCATAATATTTCTGATATTCTCGATAGGGCACGACTCAGATCGTGCTCGAAGCAGGAAACACCCTAGTCTTATTATAATCCATTACTAGCCAAGCGACAACATAAGGAAATGAAAGATGTGCTTCTCGGTTCGTTTGGTGAATTGTGGAAATTGCGGGATCCGCAAGCGCTTGTCAATTGCCATTAGGCCCATTCAAGCGTACGAGAGCAACTGGAATTGAGCAGTATGGCGTTAACGAGTGATAACAGACGAATCAAAAGATATGAAATTTGATTTGTGAATAGATCGCAGGGCGTTTCCATCGCTACATTGATATTGGCCGGCTGAGACTGATCAGGCTTGAGCTGTCTCGTGAAGTGCCTTATTCTCTGCTTCAAGATTCTCGACGACCTTGCGGGCACTGAAAAGTATTGCATGAGCGTGCGCATTTCACAGAAAACGATGGGACTACTCAGTGATAGCGCCCTTGATGTCGATCTGACGCTTTGGCCGCGGGTAAGCGTGATACATGCCGAAGGCTTCGACCTGTTGCTCGGAATAGAACACCTTTGTAAGTTTCTGCACTGGACGACGCGTGCTCCGGACATCGGCAAGCTTGTGAGGAATCCTTGTTCTGAACTCGAAAAGATTGTTGGGCTTGGTGTTATTGTTGGGCCGAGTTATGGTGTCCTTCTCCTTGAGCAGTGCCCCGACACGGTCGACGAGGTGGCAGAGAGCTATGACATCTTCTGACCGCCAGACCTTTCCGATCACGTAGAAAGTGTTAGGGTAGGTCTCCCGGTCAGTAACATACTTGTCTGAACTTTGTCCTCCAACTCCAAGCATCTCGATAATCCGCTTCCATTCAGGCCGGCCAATCTTGACGCAGATGGCACAACGTTTCTTCTCAAGCTGGCCTGGTCAAACACGGATGACAGCTTCTGAATTGACATATCTCACCGTGCTGCGCCGATGATCAGCGGCATGCGATTGCAAGCGCTCCTCCTCATACACCTCATAGTTGTGACGCTCCGCTTCGGTAAGCGTAGCGAGAAGACGCTTGTTGTACTGCTTCTTCCAGAGACCAGCAAAGTACTGGAAGCTGACGAGTACTTGGCTCGAAATTTGTTCGACAGAAATCAGTTGACTCTCAGCGCCACGGCGGCTGGAAAAGATGAGGTGTCGGTTCTCGGGATTATTGATTACAAGCTGCGCAATAATGTCGGCGGCGGCGCAATTGTAGCCATGCTTAGGAGTGGCCATCCAAAACATGGTTAAGTTGTGCGGGTCCGGTATGGCACCATCCGAAATGGGAGGATCGGGAAAATCGGAGTATTTGACCGTTCTTGAATGCCTTAATTTGACTCGTTGGACTCCCAGGCTCTTGCAAAACTGCTGGCGGATTGCCTCCTGGCCAAGGTATCACGATCAGTGTTGCATTATGGCAATATGAAGATACCGGTCAAACTTACCTGAAGAGCAAGGGCGTGGGGTTCATGCTTCTTTCTATGGCCAGAAGCTATGATTGAAAGGGCTTCAACTTTGTTGATAAGTTTCAGCACGTCGTCGTCGTCGTCGTCGCCCTAGCAGGAGGAGAGTTGATCAGAGCTGATTTTGAATGTAGTGAATGGCTCACCCCTGATTTATCGCTCTTGTCATCTTATTCGTCCATAGAGTCATCGAATGCTTCGTTCATGTCCTCATCCTCGTCTTGGGCAATATGATGGCGGGCGCTGCGACCAGCTCGGGCAGCCGAAGTGGGCCCAGCTTGGGAAGGATGAGCAAGAGTACCATCATCGAGCACAGCTGCCGTACCGTGAGCAGAGGAGCGCACTGAGTTCAGCATGGCAGCGGGAGTAGCCGGAGCTGCTGGTGCTGGGGTGGGTGCGCGTGTGGACCGTGCGGTTTGCATTCGCTGGCGCTTGAAGCCACAGGCAAGCAGTAAGCAACAAGCACCTGGTCACAAGAGAAACTGCTCACAACGCGATCCGTGCTGGATGTGCCACCATTCGCTATGTAGCGAGCTGGCGAGGCTCGCATACCCAGAAGTCCATGCGGTAGCATCTTTAAGCGGAGCAGCGAAATTCGGGATAGTGAACGGCTTTCGAAAGATCATTGGTTTTATATAGCGGCGACGTATCCATGGTGGTGGGCACCGTGGTCACAATGCAGACTGCTGATCATAGTGACAACGTGTATTGAGTTGCATTAGGCTCCTCAGGTTTCACATTGTGATCATGATAAACCAGCATACAATGGTTGCACCAGCGACCCAACGGCGTTGTAGCAAACAAACGAAACCCTCATGACAGCGACAACGTTGGCTTAACAAGAAACTAAGATGACCACGCTAGAACCAGTGACACAGGTACTGATTACGCGTAACTTTCGGACTCGTCATGTTGTCCAACCCGAACGAAGCAAACCCCTGCGATTGTCGCTGGTAGATGTATCCAGCATTCAGGGCTGCCCACTCAGGACAGAAGCGGAGCGGTCAGTTCCTGATTGTTTTACAGCACCCTAGATCATGATGAGCGGGTGATGATCACCGCAAAAACTCCATCCCCACGATGGTTCGTGAAGTGCTAACGGCGAACTCGAAAACTCTGTGATCTAAGCGATACTAGATATTTTGGAGTGTTGGGACTTGTAACATCTAGAAAATGCTAACATCTGCCCCCACTTCCAGCTAGCTCTTGATCCTTTCTGATCCCCATCTTTTAAACCCATCAAAATATTCTTCTTTTTATTTGGTATTCGTGCGCGCATCCGATGACCGGAAACCCACCACCCCACCGACCCCAAAAAGATGCCAGTCAACTCCCGTCGCTCGGAGCAACCCATTCAACGGATCGGCGGATCACTACGAGCCTATTCCCCAGGAAACGAGATGTTAGTCCGCGGCTTCGACAGTAAACAGCGCGGCTTCTGTTACGGCGCGGCTTCTGCCACGGCTCAGCTCAAACATGCCGTTCGGGCTGCTTGTGACGAGTTCTTCCCAAACAGCGGCAACATAGTTGAGGTTGAAGTCATTCTGCCAACATGTAAATCAGGCTGACTTAGGTGGAACTATTGCAACAAAGTGATCGGCGTCAGGATCGATCCTATTGTCAGTCAGGGTCTGTTACACGTGTAAAACACCAATGAACACCATATTGACAGGAGGTAAACGTTACCACGAGGAACAAAAGGTTGAGCTTTGGTAGTATGTCGGTCCACATTGTTCAGAACCTACTACAAGTACTGGGATCCAGCCAGCGAGGTCTAACCACAAACACAGTCATACCTTGATCTTGACCTCAACCTCCGACATGCCCTGTCTCTGGCGATCAGCCGTTTCTACTCGCAATTCCTCTCCAACCCCATCCCCGTTCTCAATGCATACTCTGCTTGTTGAGGGTTGGCCAGACGAGCGCGACACCGTCGTAAGTATCCAGGACGACAAGCGCTCTGGCTCCGACTCCCCAGCTACTACACCACCATCGTCTCCCCATTCTACTCCACCATCTACTCCCAGAACATCTCCCGCGGGCTCTTCTGCAAAGCTCAGTGAGGCTGGCGAGCCGACCGATACCGAAGTTCTGTTTCCATCATTCGACGATGCCAATCGCTGTGCGAGATTTTCATCATTTATAATTCGATGTGCTGCTTACAGCACATAGTTGTTGTGACGGCTGAGCTTGGATGCGGTGGCTTTGGGCGCGTCCTTGCAGCTCGTGATGGGCAAGTTGGCGAGCTCTTTGCAATCAAGATTGGCAGCGGCGTTGGATTGGCGAATGAGGCAAAGATGCTCAAGGAAATACTGAAGGAAGACCCTAGCCAACAGTGAGCCTTCGTTCGGTGCAAATGTCTCAATATTTCTAACATAATACAGGGAGCGGATCGCACACATTCGTGAAGCATTCACTTGGAAGGTATCCGAGACGATCACGCACCAGTGCATTACATTTTCGCTGTCCGCAGGAGGCTCCGTCTATGACATGCAGGAGAGTGCAGGAGGTGGCTCGTTCCATCGTCATACTATCTGCCAACTGTTGTATCAGGTCACCACAGCAATCGCTTGTACGTTCAAGCGTCGGAACCACCCCCTGATCACTCGAGTCTGACTATACTTTCTCAGTTTGTCACCGAATCGGCTTAGTTCATGGCGACATCAAGCCTGAGAACATGTTGCTTGGAACAGTGACGCACGCGATGCATGAGCAGGTCGGTCGACCGACAGCACTTGCTTGAGATTCAATTACTGAAGAGACTATTAATCAGGGTGGTATCGTCTTGAAATCCATTGAGTTGAAACTTGCAGATTTTGGCTGCACATACGTCGCAGCTACATTGGACCCAAGCAAGTACCAGTCAGGTACCACCGTCATGCTCGCTCCCGAGCGTCTCCTGAGTGAGCATGGTGCCGGCGCGCCGTGTTCCGTAGCTGATAAGACACTCGCTCATAGGGCTGGCATCAGGACCAGCTGGCGATATGTGGGCCCTCGGGTTGACATTGCTTGAGTGGGTGTGCGGGTTCGGTACACTCTCTCCGCTCGACGCTCTCAGCCATGGCGAGATCTTGAACACAATGGAGAAGCTCGTTAAGGAGGCGTTGCCGGAGCACATGAGACAGGTTGCCCTCCTCCAGTGCTATGGTTTCAAGGAACCTCTGCCCTGTGCACGCGGTAATGGAGACCGTCGATGGTCTCGCAGACCTGTTTCTACGATGATCAGCAGATCGCCTGTAAAATTGGCCGATGGTATTGAGCGCCTGATACCATACACGGAGCCGGAAATGCGCCATTTTCAGAGTCTGGGTAAGAAGTTACTCAAACTTGATCCCGCTCGACGCATTACCAGCACCGCCGTCCTGGATAGCCCACTCTTTACTCGGGGCAATTATTGATTGCCGCAATGATGAAAGCTCCTCCAAACAAACACTTATTAATCTTGTATGTATCGAGCGAGAATCTGCAATCTGACTGTGTTGGCTGGAGTTACAAGCTGGAAAGGTGGATCAGCTAAGGGAGTGCGCATAGTAAGAATGCTTTGACTAGATTATGAGCCACCGCTATGGCTTGGGCGAGGCGACTGGTGCACGGTGCATGAGAACAGTGTGCGGCATTCAAAATGACCGGTTCAACATAAGCATGCTAACTGAGTGCACGTCTCTGTGGGTCTCTGTGGGCAAGGGGGAGGTTTGAAATGGACGCGAAAAAGGAAAGGGATAAAGTGTCGGTCGAAGTTCATGGCGCAAGATTTCTGTGAGTGAAGGCATTCAGTTTGTGAGCAAGATATGTTGCCCATAGAAGCCTACGGATTGTGCGTGCTCAAGTCAACTTGCATTCTCGGTCGAGCAACCGACCATCATAAACTAAGTGATCACCACTGGCCGATTTAGGAGACGAGTGGTAGTAATAATCAGAATCATGTAAAATTAGAGTGTAGTAAACGTCCCTGAAGGGTGTAGGTCGTAACCAAGTTGCAACTGACAACCAGAGTACAAGCGGTTGTGACGCTAGGCATAAGTACAACGCATAGGTATTTAGCGGGCTTTTCCGACCTGCTAGGCACAGTCTTTTGCCTTTCATTCCATGCCACCCCAAGGCGACATGTCAGACAGTCAAAGTTTTCTCGTCAAAGAAATCGCCCGGGTCCAAGACACGTGCGAAAAACTAGAGCGCTTAAAGGAGAACCTTGACGCCGAACTGGCAACAATATCCGAGGACAACGAGCATTTGGAGACCACTCGCGAGTTTATGAGCTCAAGATCGCATTTGCGTGCCTCGGGCAGCTCGACGATTGACTATATGGAGCAACTCAAGGGTATTCTCAACAATATCCGGACGGTTGAGTTCAAATGTTGACGGCGCGCCATGAATCTTATAGTTCATTCTAGGAGAAAAATGATCTCAAAGCTAAGTTGGTGGATATCAAGTTGTCGACCGCAGCACTTCAAGAACATATGAAGAATGTTTCGGCATTATTGCAAGAGGTACGAACGACAGGGTGTAAGATACCCTAATAATTCCTTTCTAGGCACACACCGTCTTGGTATGCCCCGCTTGTGAAAAGGGTCGCACTAGTAGTGCTACGACATTGTGAGTTGCCATGAACAAATCAATGGACAGCACCACTGACGCAGAAGTATCATTCATAGATTGGATTGTGGTGAGCCCATCAGAATGCTTTATCTAATTATCGATAGACTAAAGTTGTGCAGGTCACAACATCTGCGGTGGATGCGCTACTGAATGGTGTGTTGAATGCCCCGTATGTGAGACCTTGCAAATTGGTCTCACATGTCCGGCACTTGAGGCCGTGCGGGAGTTGATACAGGCAAACAGCGCAAAGCATTGATGTACATGTAATCAGATGGAATAATGCAGCTAGTTCGCACAGGATTCCGGTGCCGAATGTATTGTCACTTGTCATCCATACCAAGGCTGTACCATATCTCGGGCTCTGCCAGCTAACCAATCATCAAAGAACTGCGACGCATAGTACCGCACAAGCCAGCTACGCTAAGCGTACAAGACTTTGCGATGCGATAGCTGGGAGAATGAAGGCCTGATAGGCTATGCGAAAGAGAAAGTAATGATAAGTAAGCTAATCCTCGGGGTTTTGTGGCAAGGCGAGTGTCAGCACGACGCCACGCGGGAGACGCGGTGGACGCGATCACACTGCGTCGGCCGTCGACGCCGCCCCACTCCTTCACTCGCCTCCGCGTGGCTGGTGTGGGCGCATGCCTGAGCATCTGCTGCCCGGCCTGTGTCTTTCGTTTTCGCATTTGATCTCTGGGCGGGCAGTTCGTCCGTCGCCGTATTCAATCCATCGCCGAATGGCGCGTTTGATGAGCAAGAGTGAAGGAAGAGCGACAGCCACAGCAGCGACAACTGTTACACGTGTCGACGACATCGGCCCAGCGGGATGTTGAAAATAAAGTATTATTCAGGCGGATTTACGTTAAATCAGATTTCGTCAGCAGAATATTCAGCCTGCAGGTATTCGCATACTTAAGAACCATAGGGGTAGGATTAAACTTGAAAAATTGCCTGAATCACTGGAATTCAATAATTCCCAAACTTCAATCATTTTTTTGTGCTCGGGACGGATTCTAAGCAACTCCATAGTAGCTCCACGGCCTTCATCGAGGTCTTTCTCTCATCAATGACTGCTCGGCACAGCGGGAAAACCGGTGTGTAGGGCTCCATTGGGTCAGTATGCGGCACTGGCGGTATTGCCTCGACCTTCAAGATACATGTGCCACAATAAGCATGAGTGCAGGCCAGGGCTCTGACGGACGATCAGAACACCTCCAAGTCACAAATTAGCAATGACCTACACTGTTCCTCCCTGTTCATCGCAAATACAGCATGTTAGGGCTGCGCGGATGGCTTCAACAAGCTGCAGTGTTAACCTAGTAAGCATGGGTTCTTCGAGAATCGACATGAAGTACGTGCCTGAACTTGATCGGCGCAACTCGCGAAGATGCACTTCACTGCCTGTAATTCATCTTCGGCTCGATGCACTCTAGATCTTAGGCGATTGAGTCCCTAACAATGTTCAGCTTTTGAGATGCAATGATAGACGTCTGGTCTGACAGACTTGCCTCGAACTTCTCCTTTACGTCTACCAGCACCATTTGTAATGATTCCAGCTTTCTCGAGCGAAGCGATTTCCGAGAAAACTCCTCAGAAAGTAGTTGAAGGTCGTGCGCGTCAATGTCGGCCTCTAGTTTCTGCCTAGTTTCTGTGGCCGGTCACCTGCTTACGCCTGGTAGCAACTTCAAACTCTAGCCTTGAGACCTTTGCGAGAAGACCTGTTAATAGCTCAAGTTGTTGACGAGTTGTATCGTTCAGGTTTTCCTGATCATCCATGAGAGAGAGAGAGAGAGAGTACCGATGAAGTACTGGAGGTCGTCTGTGGACAAACTGGAATTTCATATGGGATTGGCTATATAACAAATCCTGCTTTTCGACTGCGCTATTGTCGTTTCACAAACGCTCAAGATAATGAGTCGGATCAATAGACGCTAGACAACCGGCGAAGTAATCACAATAGTACAATGTTCGTATCGACTCTCTGGCCGCATCGCTCGCAGGTTCTCTTATTATTTCCCCAAAATACAATATGAACCCGTCTGAAAGCAAGCAATTTGATCGTCCAACAATGCGACAATAGGACCTGTGGATACCAGGCGGACACGTTTGTTGTGATATCTTAGAATGCGCAAATAGCCCGACGTTACGAGGACGACCGTGACGGATGAAACAAGCTGGTGTTATGGCGGATACGCTGCGACTAGGACTTGTACTGGCAGGACTAGGGCAGAGATGGAGGCGTTTCAATTGGCTCAGAGGTTGTGTATACGAGTCGAAGCAGATACAAGCGGGTGTACTCAGGGAGGGAAACGTGCAGATTATGTCGATGGCGTCATTGTAATATCCCACGTGCTGTAGCACACTAATGAGCAACAGTCATTGTCACTATCCATTGTTGCCGGATGCACCGGTGTTGACCACATAGTCCCCATTGTAGGTGCATCGTTTCTGGAACCGCCGCCTGTCAACAATACCATTGTTGATTAAACAATACTGAACAAGATCTAAGTGTACTATATAGTCGCTAACCCAAAGTGTCGACGTTCTGCATCACTCCCATGTACGTCGTGGTTGCTAGCAGATTTGCAAATGGCTGACGGCTGATAGGCTCACTCGCCGCAGTAAGGTGTGTCGACCGGCCGATGCGGCCACGGCATCTACATCCATACCTATTTTCGCACCCGTAATCAGGTAAGGTAGCATTGGCCAGTTTCAAATTAGCTCACAGTCAGTAGGAGTACTCGCCGCAGGGCTCAAGCGGCTGAGCCAGCTGGAGTCTCAACCACAGACACGCCTAAATCTACACCCAGGTACGGTGTCATTGAACAGCTCACAGCTAGTTGACAATTTGCAGAATCGATCGACACGAGAATCGATTGGTGGGTCCTGCTGCACTTTCCACCAAGTCAAATGTGGCGGATCCGGGCTGCAACAAAGGGAAACGCAAAAGGAAGAGCGAAGTTTATAATGAAGACAAATCCGACGGCCCTCCCCCTCGAAAACGCACTAACATCGGTGATACTATAAATGGTGCTGAAGGTGCGCATTGCGCAAGTGTATTCAGTTTAAGAAGTCTCTGATTCTGCTAGCTATGATCGTTGACCCCCTGGAATGCAACCGCCTACGGGGACTGGCGCCTTCAACTCTCCCAGTGGCTTCATCGTGTGAGAAAGATTTCAAATTTAATCAACTGCGCATTGAAATCAATATCCCAGCCGGAAGAACTGGGACGCACACTGCTAGCAAAACTCCTTCAACAAAACGGCCTCGGGGGCGTCCTCGGAAAATAACGACACCTCAACTCACTGTCGAGACTTCTTCAGTCGTTCCACCTGGACGTGAGGCCGCGGTGGAGCAACCAGCGAAAGTATCAGCCTCTTCAGAACTAGAGCCTTCGGTAACACAGTGCGGCACTCTGCAGTATGTCCTGACTGGCGGTGAGCTCGAGATGGCTGTCAATACGACCGAGGAAGCGAAGATCAGCACCACGCCAACGGTCACCGCGACCATGACGACTCCAAACCAAAAGCCAAAGCGACGCATATTTTTGCCAGAACCAGATCTCTATGGTGAGCAAGACTGCTCATCAAGGCCAACGGATATTAACAGGATCTGTGTAGTTGCGATGCAACCGGAGTACCTTCGCATGGTCGACGAGCCAGGGCAACAGGTGATCCAATTGGGTTTGGCTTCTCCCTCACCAGCGGTCGCACTGGAATCGAGTGGCCCTGAGCTTAGCGATAGCCATATTGCTACTGCAATTGGCGAGGGGAATCATCAAGCGACGAATGACTTGGAACTGATCACACTCCGCATGGACAGCTTAAAACTCAAATGCGTACGTACCGTCATGTACGCTCCGACTTGGAACTCATGTTACCCACAGAGGAATAAACAGCTGACAAGGATGTTGGCCCAGGCCATGACTGACAAGGTCATAGGTAGTCACAATCGGGTCGCAGGGCGATCCGGTATGCGCTTCTTTGCGATAGGGAATTGAGCAAGGGGACGCTGGGATAAGATGTTCTGAGAGTTCTATATTGTATGTAGGCAGGTCCGTCGGGACGTGTAAGGCTTGTGTGGGGTTTCGAGATATGATGGGGATGGGGGAAAACTTCCCCTCTCATTCAACTACAAAATCGTGACATCTTAGATACAAAAGCAGTGAGGCATTGTCCCTGACGATACAACTAGGCCGAGTCACGCTGGGAGCACACGATGAGCTCGTTAATCGCGAGGCAGGGCGAGGACATCAATTTTTTTTTTTTTTTTTTTTTTGTGGAGCTCGATTACCTGGCTGCGCAGCACAACACTCGCAGGAACAGGCTCGGTTAGGAGAGCTAGCAGAGCGACACATACAGATGTGCCGCATGGTGGTATGTAGATTCAGCTGGGAAAATGCGTTACGCACTCTCTTGTGAGAATGTGATGGACTCGTGGTTTGGCTGGCCTGTGGGGATATGCTCCCCCGGCCGCCGTTGCCACATACCATCTAAAAACCCAGCGCTAGCCCACCAGTTGCCTGGTGGAGGGTCTGACCCCGGGTGTAGGAGTGGTTCCCAAGTCCCTCGGAAGAGACCCAGGTTAACCGCTCGGGTACCAAAACGTCGCCTGTTCAAGAGCTGGGTATCGAGGCGTATACGCCGTGAGATGGTTGCCTTCCAGCGCTTGCGGATTTCCCCCACCGTTGGGTATTTGGCATGGTCACCCTCGTTCACGATGACCCGCTCGTTGCGTATTCTCCATATGAGGAAGGCGGCTTCCGATACCAGGATTTTGAACCGACGTGCCGCGCCAGCATCTCTCTTCCCATTCCGGCGTGTGAAGTGGTTCAGACCGCAACCTATTATCGCCCCGAGGCTAATGTCCGGCCAGGGAAGCCCTGATCGTGCCCACAGCTGTTGGGTCTCTTGCCAGATGATCTCGCGCCCGGGGGCATTGCACATTAGTAGTACATGCTCCATGGTTTCTGTCTGTCCGTCGCAGTGTAGGCATGTGGCCCTGTGCTCGAGGTTCTTGACGTTCCTCCAGAAGGGGCCAACCTTTTGCGTTCCGTGGGCCAGGCGCCAAAGGAACTCCCTGGTGGGTCTGTGGAGGTCTTTGGAGCATAGCGAAGTCCATACATCCCCAGGGGTTGGCCAACGAGATGTCACGTCGCCGACTGCCGCTATTGATTCGGCCAGGCGTGCTATTGTGGTCTTCCGCGCAGCTATGACTTGTGTTGCTATTACTGTCTTGTGTGCCTCCCCTTGGGTGAGTCCGGTGAGGGGACGTCCACGAAGGGCAAGCGGGGCATTGGTAGTGAGGCTTGGCTGTGAGGGTGGGGGTGTGCTGCTCGTGCAAGTTCAATCGCTTTCAGTCGACCACCCTGCTTTGCGAAGGGGACGAAAGTGACTCCCCCTGACCGCGCAAGCAGCGCTGCTGCTGTGGCACGGTAAACCTGTGCACAGGAGCCGGTGTTCACCCAGCCAGAACGTACATTTGAGTCTAGTCGTTTCGTTAGGTTTAGGGAGACCGCCTTGTCCTCTACTCCGATGAAGAGAGGGGTGGACCTGTCCCACACCTGGAGGACATGCAAGACCCCTGTAAGCGCTGCTCGCTCGCGGGTGTAATCGTTGGGTCCGAGTCTCAATTTCTCGCCATCGGCATCGTTGCCCGAGTAGATGATGCCCACGCCACAAAAAACCCCTCGCACACTTGATTTTGGCAGACTGCAATACATGACCACTTGGCAGGTGGGGACGGGAGGGCGCGAGGGGGTGCCGGTGGGTAGCCAAGTCTGGGGGAGGGTGGAGGGATCGGCGCGTGAAGACATGCAGCCGGCGCGTGAATACGAGAATATTTTGTAGTCCGTGTTCAGGAGGGTGATGGGCGTGTAGTTGGCTGGTTCGTCCGGGTTTCCTTTTTTGTATAGTGGGCACAACCAACCGAGTGAGAAGCGCGACTCGGGGTGGACGCCATGTGTCTCGATGTCGTTGAAGACGAGAGTGAGAAGAGCGGCGATATCCGGCCACGGCCTTTCTCCTTCTCTCGTCGTTTCGTGACGGCGCGCGAGTAGCTTCCAGAACTCGTAGGGGATGCCGTCGATGCCCGGTGCAGTGCCGCTCGATGATTCTTTCAAGGCTAGAGCTACCGTATCGCGAGAGGTAAGCCCTGATAGCGCTGACGCGTCGACTTGCGCCGCGGCAGCACGCGTCTCATCGTTTTGGAGGACTTCTCTTATCGCAGCTTCCCGTCGGGCCTCGTCGATATCGAGGTCCCGCTGCTGGACGCCGTCATAGTGGTCCCGGAACAGTTCTGTCATCTTCGCCGAGTCTTGCGTCCACGCCGGCGGGGCTCCTGGCTCGGAGGGCAGGCGCACGCTTTTCAAGCGCGCCCTCGGGCAACCGGTTTTACTTGCCTGAACATCTCCTTTGTTTGCGCGTCGTGCTGCATCCATGCTGACGCTTGCAGGTTATCCCCACGGCGGCGCTGCTGCTTCGCCAGTTCCACCTCGATTTGGGACTCGATAGCCTCGACCTGGCGGGCCACTTCATCTGGGTCGGTACTCCTGTCATTCTGGGTTTCGCGGCGTTCGCGGTTTAGGAGCTCGATTTTGCGGGTAGCTATGCTCCCCAGTTTGCGGCCTACTTCTCGGGCGGCCAGCATGACCCTAGTTTTCAGGTCGCGGAGCGCAAGTTGGATGTTGTCGTCGTGTGTGCGTTCACTGAGTCCACGCGCGTACGACTCGAACTGGCGCACGAGTGGCTCGATACGCTCCCTGAATTCCTTCGTGTCAATCACTGCGTTTGGAATCGCGTACCTGCCTGGCCCGATTGGAGGGGCTGCGTGGTCGCATATATCGGTCGATACTAGGTAGTGGTCGGTGCTGGTGAGCGCTCCGTATGTCTGCCAGTTCCTGTCGCACTCTGACCAGTGGTCTGACAGGTATATCCTATCCAGCCGCGAGCGCTGCGTGTGTTGACGGCGCCTCCACGTGTACTCGAGTGCGCCGGGGTTTCGCTTGCGCCAGCCGTCAGTGACGCGTAGTCTGTCCCGCAGGGTGCGGAAACTTTCTGCGGCGCGATCGACATCGGAGAAACGAGCCGGGAGGCGGTCGATCTCATCTTCGACGAAGTTCATGTCACCAAGAAGGACGTCTATGTTGTCCACGGGGCATTCAGGCTTGTCTAGCCAGGTGAGGATGTCCGCCCATAGTTTGCTGCTCGTCGGCTCATCGTTCGTGCCATAGACAGCCAGGATATTGATTTTGCGGTTGTGCCATGCTACACGCGCCATAAGAGCGCGGCCAGGAGCGACTTCCCAGTGCTCGGTGTCGTCAGCGTCCGCTACGTGCTGGCGGTTGAGGACGATCGCCACCCCCGCTGTGCTGGTGGCCCGCTCGTGCGCTGACAGGATGATCTTTATGCGCGGGCGCAGGGATTGCACCTGCGCTAGTCGGGCTAAGTCAAGGTGAGTCTCGCCCGAACACTGGAGACGATCTCGGAGATCACACTCATCGAGCGATGTGGCTGGGGCACGCTAAATAACATTTGTTTATTTCGGCTACTGAGTTTACACGACTACATGAGGGTATGCTGCGAGGTACGCCGCCGTGATGTCGCGTAAATTTTGCCATAAACGCTTAAGCTGCTCTAGCCCGTCATCTGAACTCAGCTGAACCGGCCGTTCCCATCCAGGCCACATTGGGAACCCTCTGAGAACAGCAGCGAATGCGGCCACACTTGCGGTTGCGGCCGTAGCTTCCATGCTCATCGCAGGCAGCTCGTTACTGTCTTCCATGAGGTCCTCACGCTTTTCGTCACGGAGCATCTCGGCCAGAGCGTCCGACGGCCCCGTGTTCATTTCCGACCTATAATTGTCAGGTAAACCCACTCGTTGGTTTAATAATATCATACCTTGGCATGATTCTCCAGGTGAACCACTCTCCGCAGGTCGCGAGCAAGATGATGTGGCTCTGTTCTGGTACCCTGCGCAAAGCAAATGTCCCTCCCATCTCCGCCTGTGTGGTTGATTTGTATAAAGTGCCCATGATGGCGTCGGCGAAAGCCTCCTCTTGACCGACGAAAGGAAGGCCTGTGGTTACGTTCATCATGCATCGAGATGGGCTCCGCTTGTATTCGCCGAGTAGTGGTATGGGCATAAGTGGTGCCTTGTACTGGTCGTGGAGAGTGAGAGGCGCTATGAGCTGAATCACAACATCAGGGATAATCATCCTGGAGTTGCGGGAGGACACGCTCTTGCCGAGACCAGCGGCAACAGGGCCAGGGTCGGTATGTGATTTGCGGAGAAGATACAGCCGTTTTTGGTCGCTGACCATCGCGAACCCCCCCATCTGGTTTGTGAAGCCCTCTAGTGCCATGTGGAATGCTGTAGACGCAAGAAAATTAGAATAATATGATCACAAATCAAATCACTCACGTTCCGCCCATTCAGCCTCATTATTGGTTGGGTTAACAAGGTATGATCTTGCTCGGGTGATGGCCAGATTCATCCGCTTGATGAGAACCTGCGGTTTCTAGAAAGAATAGACTTAGAAATGTATCAAAATGATCAATGAATACTTACTGGGCAAGCCGTGAATGTGAATGTTTCATTCCTATATTGCGTGCTGAAGATCTGAAACCTTGAATGAGCTTCATCATTGATGGCGGCGGCAGCCTGTACGTACTTCTTGCCTGTCGCTGGTCGAATCGCCGACAACAAAGCTCCAAAACATGGCCATGGTACAATGAGTAGGTATGAGGCTGGTAGTGAGAGACTGAAAGGCGAGCCTCGCCTTTCATAACATCTCAGCCGTCGGGGTAACTTGTCTGCTCATTTCCCGGTAGGTTTCACCCACCGTGGCATCGATTTAACAAGTCCGTCTTCTTCACTGGTTCTTTGTCTTCCTTTCTGGCTCTTTGTACATGGCAAGTAAGGGTAGGTCAATAGTAAGTTAGGACCAGAGCGCCGTCGCAGAGGAATCCAATTCGGTAATAGGGAGTTCTTCCTTGCAACGTGGGACTCTTTCTCTTGGCATCCAAGCGGCATCCTTCAGTGGGAGCACACGCATGGTCGCTCTTATTTAGATGTTCTTATCTCTTTGCCCAATTCATTCCATAGAACGCAACTCAATTCTACAAACTACGATGTTTACAGCGAAGCGAAGCCAACTAAACAACTATACAGCAATCCACTGTGGCACCGCGTTGAACCCCAAAGTTGTGCTCAGTTGGCTCAAGTGCTGTTCGGAGATGAGTATAGGACTGATGCCGCGCGATGTTGAGCGGGCAAAGTAAATGAGGTTTGAGTTTGGCGTCCGGGGCATTCCACATTGCGCGGCGCAAGGGGAGAGACCAAGCTTCCGAGCGGCTGCAATCAGTGCACTCCAAACCGGAACCGGGGAGGTTGGCTCGAATTCGGGGATGTGTTGCTGGAGGATTGCAAGATTGTGTGCTGTGACGCGAAAGCCGAACACACACTGCTTGTGTTTCAGGTCGTCTGGCGTAGGGGGCAGGGTGTAGACGCTGCCCGGAAGAGATCAGCTTTCATCGAATATGTCAACGAGAGCACTCACCAGGATGTGTTTACTTCATCGGCGGGTAGTGCGCTGCTTGGGGAAAAGCTCGGTTTGAAGCTGTGAACGTTGTCAGGAGGAGTAGCTAGCAGGAAAATGATACGTACTGTTCCATGGTGGGAGGGCAAGAAAGGGGGGGGCTCGGGTTTAGCCGCCACCGGCAGAAGTCAAAGCCGACAAGCACGTGATCCGTCGGTGATGTAACACCCACATTCACTTCCACAACAATTCTCATAATTCTGGATATATTCTTGCTCTGTTTCTCTGTATCGATTGCGCTCAATGTAGGACATTCCACTGCATGACACGACATCTGAGAGCTTAGCTCAGAAGCTGCGTGGTGCAATATGGGCGCCTGTAGACAACCCGACGAAACCCCTAGAGCTTCCAGCAGCAACTTCCGGTACACAGCCACTGTCTCAAAGGTGTGTTTGTGCGGGGTTGCGCGTGTAAGAGAGACGTTTGGGCCAAGAGGCTGTGTATAAGCCGGTTGCATGTACTCTCTCGCGAACCCCATGGTGGGCCGCTCAAGCCGGTACTAGCAAAACTAAATGACAAAAAAGTGACAAGAAATGTGCACTAGAGGTGGGAGGCGGGCAATGACAGAAAAGGCGCTCTGAGCGAGCGGGAGTGAGAGGAGAGTGCGGGCTGAGGACCATACCTGAGCGAGCAGGAGTGAGAAAGGAGCGAGTGAGAAAGGAGCGAGGCAGACCTGAAACGAGACTGGGAGGGACTATAAAGGTTGCACAGACAGGGAGAAAATGGTATAGTACGGAGGAGCAGGTGAGATGCATGGCAACCAATCACAAAACTCCATTTCGAACTCGAAATCACCATTTTGGCGGCGAGGTCGGTGTCAGCCGTGGATTCTTGTTACCATTTAGGGAAGCCACCGATTTGTTTGTCGGCTCGCACCCACCATGGTACTAGCTAGGCGATACTCTGGTTAACTTTTCAGATTGGATGGAATGCAGTGCTTATCAGTAATAGTTAGAATTATTCTGATCAACATCTGCTTCCTATTCTCGGAATTGGCCAACCGGGAGTAAGCATATAATTGAAGCCGCCACAGATTATGCACAATTTATGCAAGCCTGTCAGTGAAACAAGATAATGAAAGGATTGGCTTTATCTTGCCACAGCGGAATTTGCTGTGCACCGCTCTCTATTCCTCCAGCCACACAAATCTATTCTAGCTCACTGTGCAGATAGGAAACCTCGCATTCAACCTGACAATTGATTTACTGACTAATTTATGGCCTATATATTATAAACTTTAATTATAACAATAACAGGGGCGAGACCTGTGCCAAAAACGTCGCGTAACGTCGGCGGCGTTGCGCCGCGTGGGAGTGGACTGAAGGGAAAAGACCCGTGCCCGAAGGAACCATGACGGCGACAACGCAGCGACGGCGATGACGCAGTGAGCGTGCGGTGTCCGGAGGGGCGGATAACGACGAGCGCGTGGTGTGACTGAGACCACGCGTGGTCTGATGGTGACGCCGTGCGGTCTGACGGCGACAACGTGCGATGGCCGATGGGTGCCGGCACAACGTGCGTGATATCCACTGTGTAGTCACAAGCGAGCACTCGTAGATGAGTGCTTGCCCTATGTTGACATCCGTTCGGGCAAACAGTCTGTGTACGGCGGTGAGTCGAGCTGGAACGGCATGATTGATTTGTTGTTGGCTGGGTTTGTGTGTATAGCAAGTGTCCAGTAAACGTGAATACATATGCGTACCTTGAAAGTGGGCTCCCGCGGCCAAGCGCAGGTCCGGTGCAGCTTTCGCGCCCAAGCTGCTCGGTGGAATTCGAGCCTGCGCCAGGCGACCACGCTGTCTGCTGGCTTCCCGCACGTCACAAACCAGTGAACGACGTGGATGTAGGACCCAAAAGTATCATTGGAGGTTAATCACTCTTTGTGCGGGTTTTTCAATTGCTTGCCCGCGCTGAAATAAGTCGGGAAGACGATTTTCCTAGATAAGAAGGGAGTTGGCGGCCCCGAGGACATCCGCAAGGACTGAGGGGTTAAAATTGCGGCACCGGCGTCCAACACTACTCCGCGATTCGCGGGGTGTGCGTAACGCATTTCCCTGGGGTGCCATTGCTGTCAACGGCAACCCTCGTCGCGCCTCGGCGCACTTACCACAGTACTCGTACGGTTCACTCCGGCTTGTCGAGCTGACTGTGGTAGGTATGGCACATTCTAATAAAAAATAAAAATAAAAAAAAGACGGGAGTTGGCTGTATGCAGATCTTTGTCAAGACTCGCTGCGATCTTCATGAAGGCAAGCTTCAAACAGTGCTGCACGCCAAAAAAGCTCCAAATTGAATCCAGGTATCACATTAATCAGTAGTAAGCCGTTATACATAGCGACCGCAATTGTATCACCACAACCCGTCCCTTGACGAACAATGCAATCAACAACAACCACGGCCTCGTCAGTACTGTTAAAAATTTAGAAAAATGATTTTTGGCAGGCTCCAAGATCACCGCTCACCCTTTGCAGCACAGTAAATACGGCTGTTGGCTTGGAACAACCCCTAAATGGGGTGTAGCCAACGCCGCTGACGACGGACTCTAATGGAATGGATATCATTGAGCTGTTTAGCTCGGCGTAATGAAGGTAAAATCTTTCGAATTTGTCGGCCTCGGGAGAACGAATGCCATAGCTCGCTGAAAATGGGTCTAATATGCCGTCTTCCGCATTCAGAGTTTCGAACAGCTGCAACACGAGTCGAATGTTCTGCACTCCAGCTGTGGCTGTTGATAAGCTCTGACCGACGATAGCTCTGACAAGCGCAGGTCGACCCATCCCAGCGATACAAACCAGTATGAGCGAGTTTCTGGCGCGCGCGGGCTTTTTGTGGTCCCAGTCGTGTGTGAAGGATCTGATAACTGCATCCTCGCGTTCGATAAAACATAGAGTTCGCCATGGGCCAAGTCGTCGTAGCTTGTAATCGCGCAACGTCGTCTGGACATCCTGATGTGTCACGAGCGGGAGATTGTCACTGCCGTCGGTGTATCCCCAGACATGGTGACATGGACGATGATTTTCCTTGAGCAGGTTGCCGCGATAGCGGTCTCCGGAAGCATGTAGAATTGCTGCTCGCATGCCGTTCAAGCCCGCTTGGAGAGTATCATCAACAACTGCTGAGCGGAGGAGAACAGCCTGATGGAATCTTGTTAACATAGACAGCTCCAGCTGTCCCCCTAGAGAAGACAAGGTAAGGCGATTGCTTCAAAATGAGGTCGCAAACGGTGTGACACACCAAGAATATGATTCGTTGTAGTGTTTTGGAGGGCGCCGTTCAATCGCTCGCCGGCAAAGCACCACCAATACCGGGCAGGTCCAAACCTGTTTAATAGCTCGGGCTGATGCAGCATGAGATGTTCATTTGTTGTCCCGTCGATCCATGGGAACAGTTTACGAGAGCTTACGAGATATGACGCGGCATGCTTGCCAACTGCATGCAACCGTTTTCGGGAAGTGACGCGGCGCAGTGCAAGATCCACGGCCTCCACCAGGTTCATGAAGTTGTGAAGAAGTTTCCGTTCTCGTGAGTCCTCTTCTTTCAAACCCCATAGCCGAGTGAGTGTGAGAGAAACATGGTAAACACCGATCGTTCGAACATCTGCCGCCGACATAGTTCCATGGGCAGGAGATCCAAAGCCCGCTGGCCCTTTGGCCATCCAGGAAGGGAAAACCGTTGACTCGAGATCTGCGATAATGGCACTGAGCTCGGTAGGTCCAATCACAGGAAGTAACGTCTCTGTATCATGACTCGCTCTTGGGCATCGAAGGGCTTCCTGTCTCAACCTGTCAGCGCAAACGGAAACCAATTCAGGGTCAGGCTCAAGACTTCACCTGAAGACGTTTGGCCAGTTCCTTCGAACTTGAATTGTCATAGGCAATGATCTCTGCGGCCGTCACATGCGGCTCGACTAGCTTGATGAGGTCATCATGCGCGAACGCGCTCAAGTTGTCAAGGGATATGGTGCGCTTTTTGATCCAGTCTAACGTGAACCGTCGATCTAGATCTGTCGGTTCGGGCAGGGACACTTTGTTACGATGCTACGCAACTGTCTGTAAATAAAGCGAGGCCAAAGATGGAAAATAGGAGACGCACAGCGTTCATGAGACAACATGCCATATCTGTCTTGTTGCCGCTGTCTGGCTTTAGACCTAATCGGGCGACCAATCCTACAAGTGTGGGACGATACAAACCAGCCAGTCGCCTCTGAAGACTCTGAAGTTGTTTCTCGGTGGAGCATTGCCGTCGCATAAGATGATAGCCAAAGGCAACACCGCAGTCACCATCGTCTTGAGCATGGCCATGTGGCAATGGATGGGTTTTACAGCCTTTAGATTTCTTACCTTTCATCCCCATCTTCTGAGACAAATGATTCTGCATAACACCAAGGAGCCAGTTGTGCATAGGGTCAACAACCACCCACAGCATCGGATTCCAGTAGGATAGTCGCAAGAAGGCGCAATGGCGGATACCGTAGTTGTCCCAAAACTGAACTTTTCCATCAGCCGCGGTGCTTAAGGCGGCCTTTCTTCTGTGCTCGTCCCCAGTACGGACACCGCCATTGATGCAACGCTGGGCATGAACTTCATCGGCAGAGATCCAGCAGAAAGAGCACGGGTACTTGAAACTGTGAGAACCCATTCCAATGAGAGCACGAACGGCGTCAAGATCGCAGACTATTGGCCCCAGCGCAGCACTGCAGAGGCGACCCGCCGCATGGATGTGGGTCCGGGTAAGATAGCAACCGTCGGTCCAGAGGCTGTCGAGCTGATCTACCAGCTTTGTTGCAAACTGGTCGAGTGCGTCACCATGCGGCTTGGTTGGGCCAGGGATGAGACCAAGGAGAATCATATTCTCGGGGAGGTGGCGAAGATGCGGAGGAAGGTTCAGAATCGTGAGATACATCGAGCCAACTGACCACGACTTGCCACGGCGCGTGCTATGATGGGCATTGAACCAGTCGATTGTCAGAGAGAATACTATCCTGATCTCGCGTGCTCTTGCATCTCCACCTTTCCACCATAAGAAGCTCTCCTGGAAAGCACGACCATGCCATATATCGGTCGCGCTACCGTCTGATGGAGGTTCCTTCATGGCTGCCATATGTGACTCGATCGCCGCCTCGAAGCCTGGGCGACTGAAAAGTCTACCAAATTCTTCATGAATGTTCTTCATATGAAAAAGACGAACAGGCCGCTGAAACGTGGCGCCGGTGACCGAAGAAGAGCACTCCCTTGTCAACTGCTTGCCACACTCAACGCTCTTAATAGTGTTCGTGCAGAGCTTGGGGATATCGTGACCGGCCCGAATGTCGTAGAGCTGACAACATGAAGGATTCGGGCAACAGACATAGGTTGTGAATTGGACTTGCAGGTCAAGGTGTGTGAGTGCGCTCCTCGTGCCACGAATTGGAAGCCTGAACTTGGGCGGCGATCGACCTTGCTCCC
Source organism: Auriculariales sp. MPI-PUGE-AT-0066 (assembly GCA_020744175.1). Taxonomy (NCBI): domain Eukaryota; kingdom Fungi; phylum Basidiomycota; class Agaricomycetes; order Auriculariales; species Auriculariales sp. MPI-PUGE-AT-0066. The sequence continues at coordinate 265,902 of JAGTJP010000022.1, read as the reverse complement.
TTTTCGTCTATAAAAGGAGGGTTATTGTAGGTCAGGTTGTGGCTGGTTACTCGTGAGGATTTTCGTCCACTCACCTCCATGAATGCGGCGTTGACCACAGACTCCAACAGTCCGCCGAGAAGATCGACCTTCTGTTCGCTCAGTTTGAAGAAGACCAGCGCCACGCTGAGGAGTGCGAAGCATGCAAGGAGTAATGGACTGAACCTGCTGGACCGTTGGAACCACTGATCTGCCATTTATATCAGAGAACTGAGAGCCCTTGAAAATATGAAATACCTGTGGAGTAGATGTACTTGTACTGTTGCTTTTTCTTGACAATCTCAGCTCGACGCTTGACTGCGGCTGCGACGAGTCCGGACATATGCCTTATTAATGCTGCAGCCCAATTACACATACTCTCCTGCAGTTCAGCGGCTGGTGAATCGAGTGGATCGACAGCGTCTATCACGGGAACACAGCTCCGAACGTTCTGATCCTGGATGAAGAAGGAGCTGTTGTTGGGGTCACGATGGTCTAGTGCAGTGCCATCCTTGAGCAGAACGAGATCCTCTGCTTTGATGAGGAGGACTGCGGCGCTACAGTCGCCCAGCGTCACTGCAATCTTGTGCAGGCTCTCTACATCATTGCCTCTGGTGCGGTGCTTGCGTGGGCGAAAGGTGGAGTGAGACTCGTCCTGAACAGTGGGTTTTGCGGGTAATAGCCAAACTGCGTCATCAAGAGCTTTCAGAGTTCTGTCGACCAGCTTATGACGAGCCTTCGTGGAACTTGATACGAAAGCATTGACACATGGACTGCCGCAGTTGCAGATCGCCCTGGGTTATAGTATATTAGTGCGGACCGACAGTAGTAAAAAGCTCCGCTCACATGGCAAATGCACGCCCAGCCGGGATCCTAAGAATTGAGCTATCGAGCTTGATGCGAGCGTTGGAACTGGGAAGTGCTGCAATGGAACGACATATATATATTTCGAGACAGCTCGCATTCGTGACGTCGTTGCAATTGGCCGTCCGCAAAATAGTCCAGAAACAATGAGGAGCAAATATGGATGCCAACCTCAGCGGCAGGTCTTGACTTAGGCCAGTGCAGCAGTTGTCGCCCTCTGGATCAACGAACATGGCGTGCGCAAGACTTTACGAACAATGGAGGCAGGGCAGAACGACATTCTTCAGATGGTCAGGAACCCACCGTTGCATCGGAAACAATAAAACTATGATGGCATCTCGTAAGGCTCATGTGATGTAGCAGCTCGCTCATGCGATCACTCTCGAAATATGCGGGCTACGGGTGTGATTCAGAAGACGGCGCGAATCGGTCAGGTCAAGAACAGGTGCACGACTGCCTGTGATGGAATATATTCCCACGAACTGAGAAACTTGAGGCTCACAACACTCTGACATTATGGCGTTGTCTCGGCTGTGGTTCATGGTCGCAATAGCATTCACTCTGAGAACTGTGACACCAACTTGACATTGCGCTGCAGATACCGAAGCGAACCTGAAACAACCGGCACTGGAGTTCATTCAAAATAGCTGTGGTGATCGTCTGGCCCGTCGTACCAACGCAATGTCGGAGATTAAGATCGCATGCCGAGACGATGGAAACAATGAAACTAAGGATCATGCGCTGACCCACAACATATTGTTGCATTGTTCTGAGTATGACAACTGCAACGACGCTTGCGTTCCTGATCAGCACGAGCTGATCGCACTAATCCTGGGCAATTCAGCAATCATACCAGGGTGCTCGCGGGGTGATATATATATATATGTCCTAGGACATGATGTACCTCAATCATCTGCATGCATGGCCATGTCTTTGGATCTTGCTGTGGCCACAGTTGGCGACATCAATGAAGTCGACTCTGAGACTTCTCTCTTTCGTTTCGCGACTGAAGCCTCGGCGGTAAGCTCTTGACCGATCTCGCGGTCAAAAATTTGCTCATCATACATAAGCATGCGGAATATTACAGTGTCCGATGTCAGGAGCTGGAGCGCGATATGACCGACCTGGGTCGTCAGCTGGTTCAGGTTTGCCATTCTCTTATCTCCGGCACTGCATGAAGGATGATAATCGCGATATAGCTGCAACAGACCGTGGACTCTGTATGCAAGTGTCAAGGGTGCAGCGAGCTGATGATCCGTCCTTGGACGTAAGTTCAAGCTATCTAACAATGGACAATGGAATGTGGTACTCATGAGCTGATCAGCATCGTTGAGTGCGGCTGTACTGCATGTCAGGCATGTATCGACAGAGCCTGGTCAAACAGGTTCATTTGTCCACTGTGTCTCTCAGCAATCACTCAGGCACCTGTTGAAGCACGCCCAATCCGGCGTCTAGTCCTGGCTATCTCGACTCTCACCCAGCGTCGGGTCGACTTGGATATCCTAGAGCCCATGGCAGTTGCCCGATGGCACGCCCTCTATCCGCAACTCGTAGAACGAGGCCCTCCAGCGGGAGAACGTGCCCTCGGTCAGGATAATGGCCAGCGTCATGCTTTTTTGGATGTCTGGGTGGCATGCTCTGCACCTGTGGACGATCGTGCTAGTGTGGCAATGAACCGGGAGGATACGAATGGAAACTCATCACGTTGACTTCCTAAGTGTATTGATAATATCCCCGTGCAAAATTGAGCAGACATAGGCATTTCTTCCGGAGAAAATATCGCGACCATAATCCAGCGCGGGCAGATATCGTCGGCTGAAAGTCGAGAATTGCTGCTGCAGTCGACTCCCTTCGACTTGCAACCTTCACGATACGGAACAGTCGGATGAGAGAGTAGTTTGAAGATGTATTCAATGCACAATTTCAAGCACCTTTTACTGGGCTCCGCTTTGATCGCGGCCAATGTATTGCTTCCGCTGCCGTAGCCGTCTGAAGGCTAGACTGCTTGCAGCTGGCAAGACCGGCCTTTCGATTTTGCTCTAATCCAATCATAATGGCTATCTCTACCAAAAGTGTTACTGGTACATTTCCGAGGAGAAATTGATGTGGGTTCAGGAATCTCAATAGATTGTCCGGTCCCTCACTGCCGCTCGCTTGCGCACCCTCGCTCGCACATGTCTCGTCGAACTAGCCGGGTTGAAGCTCATACGAGATGGTCCACGATGGCGAGCGACCCTTTGCGCGATACGGATCCTGAGTTGTCGGGGTGGTGCGACCCAGTCTCCCAGGCCTCGGCCTCCTATTCTGGAGGATGTATTAGCATGGAGAGCACCAAATAGACAAGCTGAGCATACCACTGAACTTCTTGAGCGGGATCATTGACTCGTCGAACTTCTCGTCGTCCGCGATTACGACCTTTTTTGTTGTTGCCCTCGCCGACAACGACGCATGTGTTACACCAGAAGGAGTAAATCGGCAGGAAGAAGGAGTAAACGGGATATCTGAAGAAAGGTGTGGTTGAGAAGTATGATAAGAAGCTCGACTATGAGACTTGCGCGATAATGTAAATGATGAGCCATCCCACAAGCATGAACTCGCGCTTAAAGATGAAGATGATGGCTTGCAGAGTATAAACACCAGCTATCATGCCGATCGAGATCCATGGGATTGGCGCGCTCGTGGTGGCAACGGTGACGATAAGCGTTGTCTTGAACTTCAGCGGCGGCTTACTGATATCCATATTTTCTTACTTTTGCCTTTGACTGTGCCGTCCACTCACTCACGCTCGCATCGCCCTTCCTGTGACACGCGACGCGTTTCGAATGATCGCGCCTGTCCGGTCTACAGCCACTCCGACCCGAGGAGCGTACCTACCACATCATCTACCAGATGATCATGGGCCTCAGCGGCCCAGAGCGCGAGCGACTTGGTGCGCACCTTCCCTTCTGCTCCTGTCCCGCGCCATGCTGACTCTCCGCAGGCATTGACGAGCTCGACGTGTCCGACTACGCCCAGCTCGCCAGCAGCAGCTGCTACCGGCGGCTCATCTCAGCGACGACGCGGCCGGCTGGGCGACACCAAAGCCGCGATGGACCGGCTCGGGTTCAAGCCCAAGACGCAGCACAACATCCTCTGTATCATCGTCGCCGTCCTGCTCCTCGGCAACATTGTCTTCACCGACTCGCCGGCACTCGGCGAGCCCGCGCGCGTCGCCAACCTGCCCGTGCTCGAGCGCGTCGCGCAAATCCTCATCACGCGCGTCGGGTACGTCCGCCGCGATGCGCTTGCAGTCCATCTCGACGCCGCGGGCGCATACGAGCATGCCGACCGGCTCGCCGCAGACCTCTACGCTATCCTCTTCGCGTAGGTCGTCGAGGCCGGCAACCGGCGCGTGTCGCCCGGCGAGGACGCCGAAAAGAAGGTCGCACAAATCGTTCTTGTCGATGGGCCTGGGTCACCGTCGCCAGAGGAGTCGTACGCCGAGCTCGACCCGAGCAAGGTGTTCAGCGTCAGCACCCAGCTGAGCACGTCCGTCACCGAGGTGCGCGGACCCTTTCTCCGATTCTTGCTTCGCTAACTTGCTAGTAGCTCTTGCACACGCTCGACCGCACGCGTCTCTGGACAGTGCTTTGCATCAAGCCGAACGAGTCCGGCGTCGGCAGCTCGTTCGACCGTCGTCGCGTCAAGTCGCAGGTTCGCGCTCTTCTGCTTCCCGATATCGTCAAACACCACCGTCCGGGCACGGACTGGTCGGTACACATGGGCCTCGCGGACTTTAGCGACCGGTACGGCCGCACGCCTAGCGAGTACGGCTGGTGCGAGGGCAGCGAGTACATCGTTGGTGCGCCAGGCTTGCCTTTCCTCTTTGACATGTCCTGACTCTGTTGCCGTGTTCCAAGGCAACTCCGCTGTCTGGATGACGTACGACGCGTGGAAATCCGTGGAAGGTGCCATCCGCGCGTTCGAGAAGGATGCCAAGGCAGATGCCGCCTCGATGTACGAGGAAGACGACGGTCCGAGCGGGTTCGACGGACACTCGCGCACGGCGTCGTCGGCGTTCGTGCCGGCGATCATGAAGAATCCCTTTGCCAGCCAGTGCATTGTCGGTCACGGTGTGTGGGTGCTCGTGCAGGCCGTTGACTCGTGAATGGGAATGCTTAACTGGACATGCAGGTGCCTACGGTGCAGGTGGTGAGGGGGTTCGCAGCCCCGGGCTCCACGATGGCTCCAGCTGGCGCCAGCCCAGTGAGTTCGCGCATACGACTCCAAGGAGAAGTACGTACATTGCATCTTTTGTCGAGATGAAGTTGATGTTGACGTTGCTGCGCTCGCTCAGGATCCGGACGACGACGATGACGACAAGATGCCCGTCCAAGTCAAGGAGGTCCAAAATACGGTTGAGGAGGTTCCCTTGTCGAGCGCGCGGAGGTGAGTTGTGACTTTGATTTTACCTGTAGAGCGTATGAAGCTGATGGTCCGCTCAGATGGTGGGTTCGCTTCACGTGGCTCTGCGCGTGGTGGATCCCCTCGTTTACCCTCAAGCACATCGGGCGGATGAAGCGACCGGATATCCAGATGGCGTGGCGCGAAAAGGTGTGCATCATCTGGTGTGGAAGTTGCGTTCACGCGTTGCTCATGCACTGTCCGGTCCCAGGTCGCGATCTGCATGATCATCTACTCGTTCTGCGGTATCGTGCTCTTCTTCATCATTTTCTTCGGACGCGTTCTCTGCCCAAACTTCGACAAGGGCTAGTCTATCAACAAGGTCAGCACGCACACCGGTGACGAAGCTTCTCGGTCGCCGTTCAGGGCGAGGTTTATGACCTTACGAACTTCTGGCGCAGCGCCCACCCGAACAACCCGCCCTCCCCGTCAACGCCGCGCAAATGAAGGAACTCGTTGGGCAAGATCTTACGCCGTACTTCCCCATCCCGTTGAGCGTGAGCTGCCCCGGCCTGGTCACGGACGTCAGTGTCTCGCTCGAATCCGCCAACTTCACCGCTGCGGTTCCGAACGCGATCCACATAAGTGGCGTGGATACTGGTACTGCGAGCAACCTCAGCGACATCAACTGGTACAAGAATCGCTTCCTGCCCAGTATTAAAAACTACAAGAAAGGCCTTCTTCTGGTAAGGCGCGCAGACGTCAAGAAGTCGATCCGTGCGTATCAATTTGCTACTGACAGTGGCCTTGCTCATTTAGTCTGTCCTCTCGCAGATCTGTCGATATCGGCAAGAAATGGGCAATCTTCGAGGGCGGCATTTACGACCTCAGCGACTACTTCTACACCGTAGACCGTCATACTGGCGATAAGCGTTACGCTTTCCTGGACTCGCGCATCATCGATCTGTGGAAGGAGCAGCCTGGCTCCGACCTCACGAAGGCCGTATAGCAGACTCTGCAGCAGAACAACATCACGGGCGACCTGTGGCGTCAGCAGTTCGCTTGCTTGCGCAACAACTTCTACGTGGCCGAGGTCGATTTCCGCAGGACCGGAGTTGTTGATTGCATTCTGATCGTAGCCGCGGCCATCATCATGAGCACCATCCTGGTCAAATGTGCGTTCCCGTCCCTAATGACAACCGCCGTCCTGCTTTCTTTCGCTAACATCTCTTTTTTTTAGTCTTGGCTGCCCTCCAGCTGGGTGGCAAGCGCAATCCCGAGCTGCAAGACAAGTTCGTCATCTGTTAAATTCCATGTTGCACAGAAGGCGAGGAATCGTTGCGGCGCACCATCGACTCGCTCGCCGCGCTCAAGTATGATGACAAGCGCAAGCTCATCTTCTTGATCTGCGACGGCAACATCATCGGTTCTGATAACGATCGTCCGACGCCGCGCATCGTACTCGATATTCTAGGCGCGGACCCCAAGCTCGACCCAGAACCTCTCCTCCTCCGCTCGATCGGCGAGGGCAGCAAGCAGATCAACTTTGGCACAATTTACTCAGGATTGTACATGTTCGAAGGCCACGTCGTTCCATACGTCGTTATCGTCAAGGTTGGAAAGCCAAGCGAACGCTCGCGGCCAGGCAATCGTGACAAGCGCGACTCGCAAATTCTCTTGATGCACTGTCTTAACCGCGTGCACTTCGACGCGCCCATGAGCCCGTTGGAGCTCGAGATCTACCATCAGATGCGCAATGTCATCGGTATCGACCCGGCATTCTACGAGTACATTTTCATGGTGGATGCTGATACGGTTCGTCGTCTCACTGTCGTGTACAAGCCTTCCTAAGCTGAACATTTATCTTTTCAGCTTGTTACTCCGGACTCGCTCAACCGCCTCGTCGCGGTCACCTCAGACGACGCGCAAGTCATCGCAGTTTGTGGCGAGACTCGACTGTACAACGAGGAAAGTCTTGGTGGACGATAATCCAGGTATGTTGCCACTACTCGGGCTTGCCTGTATTCTCACACACACTCTCTCTAGGTCTACGAGTATTACATCTCCCACCACATGGCGAAAGCTTTCGAGTCCATGTTCGGCTCCATCACCTGCTTGCCCGGCTGCTTCGCATCCGCACCGCCGACAAGGGCCGTCCTCTCATCATCTCCAACCGCGTCATCGACGACTACAGCGAATGCATCGTCGACACGTTACAAAAGAAGAACCTCTTGTCCCTCGGCGAGGATCGTTACTTGACGACGATCATGATGAAGCATTTTCCCACATTCAAGATGAAGTTCACCCCGATGCGACATTCCACACTGTCGCCCCTGACTGCTGGAGCATCTTGTTGTCACAACGTCGTCGCTGGATCAACTCGACCATCCATAACTTGGTCGAGCTTGTCTTCTTGCCGGAGCTGTTCGGTTTCTGCTGCTTCTTCATGCGATTCATCGTGTTCGTCGATCTCCTCGGCGCTTTGATCCTTCCCGCGACTGCCGTTTACGTACGCAACTCCTCCTTCGATGTTGGGCTCGGGCACTGAACTTGTTTTGTGCAGCTTGTCTGGGGCCTAATTTGAGAGGATTGACCATTGGTTCACTCCGATTGAAACTCAGGCGACTCGCGCCAAACGTTCAAACACTAGTTGTGGCACCGGTGCGACCGCGGTGAGCACATGCCTATCTTACAGACTCTTCTCCTGGGGGAAATAGTGGAATATAAGAGATCAAATGGTCGGCAGCCTATGGAATAGTCCCATTCACCTTGCGCACACTGAATCAGATTTGTGCCCTAAACTTCTCTAGCCTCAGAACTAAATCTGAACCAAGTCTGAACCAAGTACATTTCGTAAGCGACGGTCAGGCTGGGCATACTTCCGAGATTATTGCTACAGGACCAGCTGATGCACCATATGCGCGGGCGTGTCGATACACCTTCCAAAGAGACTTGGGGTGTCTGAAGAGTACTTGCCAATCCAGTCTTCCACCGAGCTGTTGAGGTGCAACAGCCAAAGCGACGGCGAAGCAAACTAATAATAAATAAGACACAATGCGGCGAGTCATCCTGGTTATCTTTTGGTTGAAGTGAAAGCGCTGGATCTCCTGGTGCATGCGGATTAGAGGCGGGGCTGGAAAGTTCCGTGGCAGAGTCGCTACAGCTGAGAACATGGTGTGTGAGCCTGTGCGTGTGTGAGAAGGATTTGACGATAGAGTGAAGTCATTATACATGCCCTTTGCATTGTTGACAGACCAGATTGATATTGTTGTGCCCGAAGTGACTGAATGGTGAGCGCTCGCCACATGGCAGCCCATATCACCTGCGACGGATGCGACATGCGTGACATCAGCGACCTCTGCAAGATTTGGCCTTGTGATGAGCTGTGCGCAACATAAGTTCTTTCTTAAGATTACTAACCAAATGGCTTGAGGGATTGACTTAGGAGAGCCTCAGCCGTGGCAGGTTTATTGCTGGCAGCAGCATGCTGGAACGCCATTGGACTGAGGTCGAATGCGGCGAGACAGCCAGCCATTGGTGTGACTAAGATAGGCAGGCTGATCCAGCAGGTGACGCTACTAATGGCGGGCTGTGTACAAGGCAGCATTGAGGCTGAGTGGACAATGCGTGCGTATGGGCCAGGATGGCTGCAAGTCAATGACAAAATGACGATCTGATCGTCGAGAGCAAGGATTACTCGACCAGAGCTGAGTTCCGGGCGGGCCGAGAAAAACTGATGTGCTCTTTTGGGAACCTCATCGCTGGGTGGATGCAGCAAGTGTGCGGCGTGAATTTGACCCTTTGGCCAGCCAATGACCTCTTCCAGGGCATCGTCGCAAGGGCGCCAAAGCCTGAAGAGCGATAAGCGTTCTTAATCGGGTTGAAACTGCGAACACCACACACATTGCCCCATTGATCTTGAACACGATCACGCTGGTGTGACGCGAAAGCGGCCAAGCTGCGAGTACGACGTCGCCCGAGTCTATTGACGTTGCGCGACCACGTCCAAACCAAGAAACTGCATGTCACACGTCAGCTCAACCCCAGACAATCGTATCCGAGCTTCATACCAGGACCACTTCGATTATGTTCCCACTGTTCAATCGTGCGACCAAATCCAACCAAGAGACACTGAGGCAAGGTGCGACAACTTGCAGATGTCGCCTCCGATGCGATGTAATGCGCGGCGTCGGGAAAATAAAACGGTAGAGCGTCCACTAGAATAAGTCGTCGCTATGTGAGCACCAATGGGGCATCAATGTACACATCATGTTTCTTTAAGTCGCTCGCCGCACCTTCGCATTTTCATCGACAACTTTCCAGAGCATGACACTGCCGTCCGAGGCGGCCATCCAAAAGTGATTGATAGAAACCCAGTGCATGCAAGTGATGATGACCATTGGGTCAAGCTGTAAGATGGCGGCCGGGGCTCCGCTGTCCACCGCGAAGAGTACCAGCACGCCATCGTGACTGGCTGCAGCAAGCAGTTCGGTAGAGGGGGAAAAGGAGAGGAAGCTGATTGGCTGGTGATGAAAGCCTTTCCAGCTACGCAAAAGTGGAAGTGGAGTGTTGTGAGGTTGAGTCATGACGATGGAGTCGAGCAAGGCGGAATATGCGTTCTCCAACTGTGTGTCCGGGAATATATGCCCCCCGTCATGCTCCTGCATGCATCGCAGCCTTTATTGTTTCATGATTATTGTTTCATGGACCGTGTTCTTTTGTTGGCGCCGTTGCTACGAACCGGAAAACAACCAAAACAACGGGGTCCAGTTACAGGGCGCCTAACCCGACAGTAGCACAATGCAGCAAAAGGACGTTTGTCCACGGAACACATCACAATGCGTCCCGGTGACCTGTGTCAGCCGAAGAATATAAAACTGGAATGTGACTCTCAGATGAAGACTTCGTTACGGCACTCGCCATGGTCCGGCGCAAAGATGCGTCTGTATGTACCCTGGCCACCAGGGTTGCAGCATCTACTCAAAACTCCTGCGTAGACTGTGCCTAATACACCGTCGCGACGCTCTCCTCGAACCCGCGCCGCGCACAACAACCTCGAACGTACCTTTGTTGATGCATGCGTCGGCACCGATGAGAGCTTTGAAGTTGATACGGTGAGACCTTATTTCACTATGCCTTCTTGTACTATTTGGATAAATGATCTTCCCAGGCCGTATTGGGTGAGCTGGTAGCTACTAAGACGGAAGTCGCTGTGCTAGAGGTAGGTCTCATTTGCCCCTGATTGGAGCATCTTTTGATACCGCACAATGCAGGCACAGATTGCGGAACTCCAGTTATCGGTGATAGATCACAAAGCTCGGGCACATGACGTTGAGGAGGTAGGTCCGCACGGACAATGACAACAGAATCCGATCGTCTATCGTTGTTGGCTCACATCAACATAGTCGCATGGATGCCCTATATGTAAAGAGATTATGCTTCGCCCATACACGTACGTCATCTTTGTATACCCTTAAACTTGGGCTCTTGATCAGCTCATATTCGCGATCTGCAACCATACAGCCTTGCAAACTGCGGTACGTTCTTCCAAAATGTAAACCGGGCCTGAAAAGACTCACTAAAACCGCACTTGTGCTCAGGCCACTGTGTTTGTGACACCTGCATCTCAACGCTGTTCGAGATGAACAACATTATATGCCCTCTGTGTCGTTGCAGTATCTCACGCCGGCCTGTCCCGGCTTTCGCATTACAGGCTGTGGTGAGAACTATTCTGGGCCTTCAGCCTCAGTCAATTCGGCCCACACCCCGCTGGGAGAAGGCGTGGAAAGCACTGTTGGCTGAGTACAACCAGCTACGGCGAGTACAGGCCAATAACGGCACAGCCAGACCCGTAGCACCAGCTCCTGGAGGACCAAATGTCCCTGTCCATGAGCTGCAGGCACGCCAGCGACAGAACGCAGAGGCAGCTTGGCGTCAGGCCCGAGCTGAGGAGATTAATCGAGCACTCACAAATGCGATGGCTGTCAATGGTACAGGCACTCGGTCTCCATTCGCTCGGTTGATCTCATATGAATTTGCACACCGACCAGTCAACTCCGTCCTCCCGAGTAACTCCGGAGCAGCAACTACAGCTACTCATGGCGCAGGCTCGATTGAGATTGATTCTAGTTAGCGCAAGGACAGTCCCTGCAGCTGTAATTGCATTCAACGCCAAATTATCATGATGTATGCGCTGAGTACTGCGGATTCACAAACTTTCACAAGCAGATACTGCACGAGTCTTTGAGAAATAAAAACCTGAGCCCAATGAGTCGCAATTTAGAAAAAAAACGAGCGATCTAATTCAGCGTGCGCAGGGTGAACGAGCTTATTTCTGAATGGGCGCAAGCAAGCAAACGGGTGCTCCTCACTTGATGGTTCCTGCCGCGGTGCTAGGGCCGAACCATTGTCTAACGTCCTTGCCAAAGTCCTTTCCGGACATGGCCATCGATGGACGCTGAAAAGCGCGTGCGCCGATGGCGAATCGAAAAACCACGTCTGAATTTTGACATAGGTCGCGTAATCAGGCGTTGCGGTACTAATAACAGGTCTTCTCCAGTCTGTGAGAGCGCCCACGTCAGCAGTGAAGTGGCGAGAGGGAACCACGAATTCAGGGGTCTCGAGCAGGAAGCCGCGAGCTGCGCGCGCACGTACCTCGTCCTAGGTGCAGATGCACTAGCGTGTTTGCGAGCAGTGACTGGCCGGTACGCAACATACAGCCCCAGCCGGCGTCGCTCGTCCAGACCTTTTCAGGCCAGAAAGAGCACTTGGGCGGATTGGCATCAAGACTGTCGAGATCTTTGCCTGTGCGGGCAAAAAAGGGCAGTCGTGAATGGGCGAGAAGTGAGAACGGTATGTGAGCCAGACATGCGACGTGTAGTCTGAGTAGAACGCCTGTGGCCATGCCGCGGCTCCCTTGGTTGGTGTTAGCGGCGCCGGCGTGGAGGAGGACGGGGCATTGCAAGACTGGTACTAGGGTGAGCCGAGGAAAAAGATGAAGAAGAAGCGGAGTGCGTGGAATGGTGCGTGTGCGACGAGTCGGAACGCGAGTCGGTCGAATTGCGTCTGTGCAGAGTGGGTCGTGGGGCCGGTGGCGGGCTAGGTTGAGCCTCCCAGCCTGGATGGGCGACTCCGAGAATCCAGATAGGGTCATTTGACTTGTCTGGAGTGGCGTCCGAGTCGAGGAGATAGCGCATTGCCTTGTCAAGGTGGCCTTTGCCGGTGCGCGCGGCGGTGAGCCGGCCGAATGCTTGCTCCTGGGCGACGGCACCGACTGCGACAGAGCGGCGGACTGAACGAGCAAACCAGATAGCGAGAGGCCCGTGGCAGAGCCCGTAAAAGTGTGAGAGAGCCAGCCGGAGAGGCGCGAGGGATGTCTGATATGCGCGAGTTCGAGCCAGCCGCATTGACATAATGCCCGCCGCCCAGCCCGTCGAACCACCACACGCGGATGTAGAAGCGGTCCTTGCTATTGGGCGCAGGCGCGCAAAGCTAATAAAGAACATGAGAGTCGCGGGACTCAAAGCTGTGGGAACGGACCTTTCGGCATCTACTATTCGTCGCAAAGGTTTGGCGCTCCGAAGATACTCCTGTTCGGCGGCACCGCCAAGTTGCCCGGTCTGCAGAGCAAGCTCGAGCTCGCCTTTCCTGAGTCGACGACGTTCTCGACGCTGGACCCGACTGAGGTCCTTGCGCGCGGCTGTGTGCTGGCCCGAGAGGTCGTCGACGCCGCCCATTCGACCGTCGAGAGACTCGAGACGAAAGCGACCAGCGTAGCCCTTGGCGTGTTCTTCCCCGGCGCAGGCCAAGAGCCATCCGCGGGCCGTTACAGGGTCGCGCACGACATAATATCCCTATACAGATGCGATAAGTCTATAGCTATCCTCATGGCTACTGAATTTACCTCTAGCAGCTTTATGTCAATCGAGTCTGTGAACCTTCCACCGACTCTGCGCAAGTATGAGTTATACAGCAACAGATTCCACTGATGCGGAAGCTCACCTAGGGGAGCGAACATGTCGCGCACCGGTACACGGGCGCATCCGCCCAACGGCCGCTCACAACTTCCATGAGCAGTAGGTACGCGTTATTAACTCATATGAGCACTTTGAGAGGCTCCAGGCGGCCTTGCGACCGATCAGATCACATTCAGATGCAGTCAGGCTGAACCAACGCCACAATCAGAGAAGTTTGCACACAGCCGATTGCGCAGCGCAACGCTCTCAAGTCTTGTACAGGCGAGAGATATGGCCTGAAATCCAGATTAGCATGAGGTTAAATGGGAATGTTGAAGCACTTGCACCACGATCAGTGACGATGAACCTGATGCTGCGAGAGATCAGTCCGAGTCAATGCAAACGAAGCCTCGAAGCCCGCCGATGCCCACTAAGCCCTCGATGCCTTGAGCTGGATCACATTGCAGATTGGGCGCATGGGAGGCGCAGGCAAATGATGGAGAAGTGGATTTGTCTCCGGCCACCGCGTGACTTGGCTTTCTCAGGAACTCACCAGAGATCACAGGCAGGCAAATGAGCTGCTCTAATGTTGCATCCCTGACACGCCACGCATTGGAGATCACTCAGCGCAGATTATTATTACTCAGGAGTTCGGTAGAGAGCCGGAGTGTGGCTCAGGAGTACCCAGGGCGCTCCAGAGTAAACTACAATCGCCCGAGCTTCATGTCTTACTCAGGGAGTGTTTCCGGTTTTGCAGATGCAGATACTCGAAACATGCTATCCCACCTGCGGTCACCGCCGATCCAGCCGCACCACCCGAGGCCAGGACGATCATGACGGTTAGCCGTCTGGGCTACTGGCAACTTTCCTCGACATCATATGATTTTGTGAACTCGGGTACAGGATTCAGGAAGTACATTAATCGTTGCTGCGAAGCCCAGACCGCTTCTGCCAATTGAAAGGCTTCGCCTTTGACGGTGCTCCGTACTGGCTGTAAGTTGACGCAGAGACCCAGCTAGGGGCCTCAGGATCCCGCACACTGAGCTTATAGCCTGTTAAAACCTGCTGATCTGGATGTAATTGGCCCGCAGTGGCCTTCAGCCACACAAGGCGGCCATCGTGGGCAACAGTCAGAATCCAACAGTACGCCCTCTTAGTCTCGTAGGAAATTATCACACGGATGCTACCAACGGTACCGCTCAAAGTCGGCTCCAACTGATTGGATTGTATGGGTCCGGCTGGTTCAGGCGGCGTTTCAGGAAGTGCGGTCGCCGAGGTCCACTCAGTCACGAGCACGAAGTACCTCCTACCGGTACTGGTAATGCAGTTGACGCCAGACGTAATGACCTCAATTGGGCTGTTAGAGTTGACGATTTGAATTGAGCTGCAGAGGAAGCGTGAGGATGAGGCCGTGTGTTATGCCACGAGACGCACTCATATTTGTCCCTGGCCGGGCGAGCACGAGTCAGAGGGGCCTGAGGTGTCTCCTCAGACACTTTGGATGCGTCAAATTCATTTCTCGCTGAAGATGGGAGTGCGATCGGCGCGCGAAAGTGTGAGGGGTTGTATGCTGAAAATGGAAAGCGGCCAAGTGGGTTGACAGGACCAGCAATGGCGCGAGTTGCTCCGTCCATTCCGGTTAATCTGACGAATACTTCAGGGCAAGGTGTATTTAAACTCTTGGGTCTCAAACGCTCGATGTTCTTATTGTTGTATCTCAAGGAACGTGACGTCGCGTCACAGCCGTTGCTGCGCCATTGTGCGCCACATCGCGACGTGGAGTTTATTGATGGTAGTACACAGCTCTCGTAAACGAGCAGCCACTTGCGCTTAGGGTATACTACTAAACTTTATCTATTATGTCTCGTCTTGTCTCGTGGTTTGTTTAGCTGTTGCAAGTGAAACAGACCCTGACCGACAATAGGATCAATCTGACAGGCGGCACACAGAGTTTACACAAGGACTAGCTTCAACTATGCCCACCGCTCCGATTCCTTGCACATTCTGGATTACCCTTTCAATAGCCCGGTTGCAATCATGTGAGTGCGCAATGACTAGTCGGTGGTGGCCAGGCCAGCACCTTGTGCCTGATTGGGTAGCTTGTTTGGATCCCCTTAGTTTCAACCTGATCAGGTTGTCTCGCCCTGAGCGCTACTAATGCGCTTGAACCATGAAGCTAATGCGCTTGAACCATGAAGCAAATCGAGTCTGGCGCGCCACGGACAAACGCATCTGGCTGTGATTTGCTCGCCACGATCAATTTGATCGAGTGAGATGGCTGATTGAACTGAATCAGGCTGATTCAGTCAGATCAATTGAATCAACGAAATCAGATAATATCTAGGGTAATACACGGCCGAGTGTAACCCTAGTATTCCTGCTCAGGAATACTCGGGGAATACCGGGCCAGGTGTTCCCCGAGTGTATGAACCTAGACCTCGCTGCAGATCATTCGGCCATGTATATAGAGAGTGTTCCGCATCTATAATATGCGCGGACGAAAGGGCGACATGGTCCATGTCCTGTCCTGGGCGGATATACAGCGGAACCACTGAGCCGGGTGCGACCCGGGTATTCTCGGCAGGGAATACTCAGGGTCCATTCCGGCGGGAATACCCCAATTCGATTGGGAGCGGAAAACACTACCGTTGCATCTGACCGGATGCTGCACGGCGATTTTTAGTTAGGAATACACCGAAATTATCTGGCCCAATGGTTCTCGGATGTTCTCCAGTTCAAATACTCGCGGGGGAGTTGGCCCAGTGGGCCCGTGATATTACACACCAGATACACTTGTGAGACATTGGCGGAATGGAACACCCGTTAATTGTGTAATGCTTCAGGCGGTTATATTGCAAAGAATATACCGTCTATCTGTGCAATATTCTGGTCCGGAATACAGCGGTTGGCTCCCCGTGTAAACAGCTTGGCTCTTTATAGCTGCCGATCGGAAGCAATAGTTGCCAATACGTGCCCAGCGTATTACATTACACGTAGAGTAGCCAAGGCGTTATCAAGCCTACAGAGTGTTATCCACCTCTTCGTCTATCGTAACGCTGGGTTTTGATACATCTACTTTACACCCGTTTGTCCTTGCAAACGAGCCATGCCCCAAAGTAAAGTGTATGCGAAGAGCCTATTATATCGAACCCGCCTCAGGATCATGCTTCCCGCCGTGCTTGCCGATGCCGTCTGACAGCTCCACGGACTCGGCGTACTTGTCATCGCCGGGTGTGTTTTGTTGCTGCTCATGTGTGACCCAGACTGCATACGTTGGCGTCGTCTCGCTTCGCTTCTTCAGGAAGGAAAGGTCGGCTTTCCTTTGGGGTGCCCACGAGGAGAACGGGGAGAGGGCTTTGCCTGCAGCAAGTCGAGATCAGTGTCACCCGAAAGGACAAGCCCAGCGTGTTAAACGCACGAGTAAAGACGTAAATTAGACCGTTTACGAAGCCCGACAGCATAAGGATTGTCTACCCGGCCGGATAAGCCTCAGGGTGAAGGTTGCAAGAGTGGGCACTCACGATGGCAAAGCTCATGAACGGTTGCGGGAGCGATCTTCCTCCTATTTGAATGACGCGACCGATGCTGATAGGAAGAATAAGGCAAAGATACGTCGAAGGGTACCTGAGGGACTTTAAGCATACTGCGCCTTGACGAGTGTGCTACAGGACTCACCACAGCAGCTTGTTCGCGACCTTGTTGTAATGCACGCGGAGATTGGGGTTCTCGTTAAGGATTGTCGCGCGCTGCGTAGTGCTGAGTGTCCCGCTCCGTTGAGATGTGCGTTCCCGCATGCGAAGCTTCCAGAATACGGCGATGTATATGACAAGGAGCATGAAAACGGACTAAAGTGGCAACGGAGTTAGCATATGCTAACATGCCTCGTGCAAAGTGCACTCACAATATAGATAGGAAGGTAGTGCAAATACACGCGCGGCCCGCTGTACTCGTCGGTGACAAAGCACCACAAACCGGCGAGGCTGCGAGAGAGCAACCCAATTGTATTAGCGACCGATATCCGAAGAGATAAAATTGTAGTCGCACCCATAAAAGCTCCCCTTGGCTTCGGTGGCGATGGCAAATGGCCCGAGAAGGGAGAAGAGGACAGCCAGGGCCCACCCAGCCACGATGATGATGGTGGTCACTGCAGCGCTTGCATTAGTCATACCTTCAAACAGACCCAGTACAGAAATTTCACCCGCAGTTGACATCGTCTTGCGCATCACGATTGTCATGAATGTATGCACCCTGCGTCGGCGATGTCAGTCGCACAGCGTTGTTCGAGTTTGGAGTGACTCACGCCATGACAACGTTGAAGTAGCAGACACCCAAGTCTCCGGCGAGCAGCGCGACGCCTTCAAGGTCATAAGCAGGCCGACGTGGTGGAAAGGATGGAGATAGTATACCTTGAAGACGGCATGCTGCTGAATGCAATTCGACACCACCTTTGGCCGCCCAACCTGCGACGCGTGAGGATCATGCCGTACACCTAGGTAGCGACGGGCTTACGGATTTGCATCATCCCGCAAAAGCTCTGAATGATTGCGCGTGTGTGAGACGTGCTACACGAGATGAAAGTGTTCCGATGGTGCTCACCTGGAATGTGTCGCTTGCAAAGAGGGCCATCAGAAACAGGGACACCTGCGTCTTGAGTTTCGTGTTCTCCCCGCCGTCGTGCGCGGCCGAGACGCCATTCACGCGCTTGTAGATGAGAGGATAGGCGGTGACCACTAGCAGATGGATGAATAGCGTTGCAGCCGTCACGCAACTAAGGACACCCGCCGTCCCCTGGACCTGTGGTCGAGTATTAGCGTGGGTGGCGCAACATCGAGATGAAAACACGCACGATCGCGACCGAACGCGACGTCTTCGAGTAGTAGTAGAAGTCCCCCGCTGCATCGCGATGGTCGTGGTCCATCGGATTCGTGTGAAGGGTATTGTAAATGAGAGGAAGGGTTTGACGGGGTGTCTGCAACGGCGCCACCGAAAAGTCGAGACGAACAACCTTATGAGACAGGGGCAAAGGAGGGCAGAAAACCTCACCGATTAGCCGGACGGTCCGTATGTATCTCTGGGCCTTGATACGGGGCGGTACTGGCCACGGCGCGGCGTGATCAACAAAGAGCCTGCAATACTACCCCTCATGCAGTTAGTGCGGCAGGCAACCACGCTGCATTGCATCTCCCGAATTGGAACAATGCCGTCAAGGGATAGAGGATCAGTTATCCGAAGCATCGCGATTCTGTAGAGTTCACTCACAACCGTTCCGCCGTCACTTGACAGGTTGTAGCCGCGGAGGAGAGGGTTAGATGGTACTTCAGCGGCACTTACTAGGTCGGACCGTCAATGTTTCAGGAGACGAGTGCCTTGGCAGTGCGGGTGGTCTGCATGGAGTTCAGGGCGACCTCGAGACGTTCCGAAAAGACTGCACATGCAGGCTACAGCCTCAAGACATCAAGGCACGACATAATCCTAGTCATGCTGATGACAATTTAGTGCAAAGGATAAGAGTCCGACAATCCGCGGTTTCAGCGATTGAGGAAAAGGCGCGGCCGTGCGCCATGCGGGCGATCCGCGTGCCAAGTATCAGCGCCGGCGACCTAGTCACGGAACAACCGGCGGCCTCCACCAGCATTCAGGGCGGCGGAAAGACCATTCAGGCTCCAAGCTGTGGGTTCAGGAACGACTGGGTCCTTGCCACCTGGGGCAAGACGTTCCGGTCCAGACATTAGTCCACAGCACACTTCGATTCTATATGTGTATTCAACGACGGCAAACCAATGTAGCGAAAATGGCTGGCGGCGGTTGAAATGAGAAAATCAAAACTATTTTTCGCTTCTGTGCTAGAAACGTTGAAAAATGGGCTGAAACCTTATGGCAAACTGATGCACGGGTAGGCGCCTGAAGGTGTCGGATCCGGTTTAAACAGCGGTTGGGTGAAGGCTGCAAATGACCGGCAATGGCGTGCATTTACGTGTGCGTCGCGAGTAAGCACGAAACCCAAACCTTGTTGCAAGTACATACAGCTCCGACAGGTTACGCACCTGCGATGATCTATTTGCTCTCAGCGTCGGCCGGCATGCTTAAGCGTCAGGACAATGCGACGCGTCTTGCAGACATTGAGGTGGTCCGCAAAGCGGTAGTCGTAAGTAAGATATCCTTGCAGATGCGCGGTTAGCGCTCGAAGTGGCCGCTGTGTCCAGTACTTCAGCAGATTGTCAAAGGCAATGTCAAGCGCGTAGACCACCCGGGGTTCTTGCCCGCTATCGCACTCTGCCGCAAGGTAAAGGGTCACCATTAAGCCGATTGGTCAAATTCGGAAGGGCGCTTAGAAGCGTCTCAAGTGACCACACGTCTGGGGTAGTGCAAAGGTCGAAAGATCCGTCAAGCGCACGGAGGACCGGGCATGCCAAGAGGAGCCGCGCGAGCGCCTCCATCTGTGGACAGTAGAGTTTTAGACTCTTGACTTGTGGAAAGCACGCACCTCTTGGTCCATCGCTGGGCAACTATGCACCCATTCATCCAAGTCGGAACCAGATATCAGCCGCAGGTGGTCCTCGCGCAACGACTGGCGGACCGAGATGAGAGGTAACGCCCAGCCGATGCCAGTTATATCGTTGGGATCGCAGTGGAACATGTAGCGCCGCAAGGTCAGTGGCACAAAGAAGACACACGCCTATGACTGTTCTGAGATGCGCGCGCTGAACTCAAGCCAGGGGAGTGAGCGCAGATTGTAAATGTCGACAAGTTGTCGCAGTTTGGGGTAGACCTGGACAGTGTAAACAGGTTGAGGTCAAGGTTGACAATCGCATGCGTAACAACCGTCCGTAGCCGATTTGGTCCGTAACCCGTGTCGGTTGGTTCCGAAGACCAGAGATGTTGTCATTAAACAAGGCCGAGATGCCTCCATCATCATTATGAATAATGCCTGCCCAATCGTCAGCATGAAATCAGCTAGTTGCGGAGCAGATTCAGTCCTTTAAAAGGTCGATGAAGGGCGGAAGATCTGTTGTGAAGCGATAAATTGGCATCGAGGTAAAAAGCGGAGGGCAAGGAGTGTCAGACTCCGCTTTAACTTTGACTCGTTCACTTCAAAAGCGTCCAATCAAACATCCGTCACAGGTTCAAATCAAAGATAAGCAATAACAAATGTATGGTATACGCAAAGGGCCGTCATTAGTTTCAGTACCAGATGCATCGTGTGCGGTGTGGTGGGAGCGGAGGCTGCGTCTCAATCCCATCGATGACCTCATCACCCGACTCAATGCGCTTCGCCGCATCCCAAAGGAAGAAGTCTACTAGTACGCTGCTGACGCGCGCGTCGGCAATTTTCTCTCGCATACGCTCCACGGCGAGGATGCTGGCGGCGCGGATGGAGAGTTCCTCCGGTGACCCCCGGGCAACTGGCGCACCGGTCTGTAGTAGTCGCTCGAGAGAGGGCGAGTATGTGAGGATATTGAGATGGTGCAAGATCTGCGGGACGCGGTAGTCGGCGAACATGGTGAGTTCGTGGATGTTGGCGCCACCTGGGAATAACGGGTGCACAGTGGCCGTGTCTGCGTCGAGGTCAGGATGAAATGCTGCCCAGAGCTCGGCGACGAGGATTTGTGCACGTTTCCAAAAGCAAAGTCGTCGCCCATCTAACCAAACCTCGTCCCGAAAGAGAGGGAACGAGTCCACGACAGCGTGGACGAGCTGAAGGGCGGTGCCACAGCCGTTGCGCTCGCGCTGAAACTGATCCAGAAACGACACGAAGCTGCCGTCGAAAAACTAGTACATCATGAGCGAATGGGACCCGCCGCGAGATAGGTCATATAACTCGCCTCGCAGAGGATACCGCCATTCTCGCGCATGATTGCTGCTCGCTCTTCGAGCAATGGAATCGTCTCGCAAGACGACTCAGCCGGGGCGAATAATTGAGCGACTTCAGCATTTGTCAGGGTCGAGTACTTCATGGGATCGACGATCTGCACGCCACCGTCGAGCGCTTGTGACGAGCGTCAAGATCAAATAGGTTGAAAGCAAAATTCTGGAAGCGCACCTTTGTCCAACGCTGCGACGAGACTCCAGTAGCCCGTGTGCACGGTGGGCTCGGAGTCCTGCCACCCCGCGCGCCAGGCAACACCATAGCGCTGATGCTCGGGCAGAGACGACATGAAGCAGAAGTTCAGAGACGAGACGAGGAAAACAAAGTCGATTGTCCTTCTAGTATCCGGATGGTCTCGCACAAAAGGCATCGGTGGGAGAATGTGAAGAGGTTGTGTGCGCCACGTAGATGGTGAATAAGATGTTCGCTCTATCTCTTGACGGATCTGGCAGGAATGAGCTTCGTGACCTCTGATGTACGTCCTGCACTGAACGCACGTATTGCGCTGCAGCTTCTAAACCTATTGGATTAAGTCTGACTGTGCTGTATTTCTGAATCCAACTTATTGCTTGGCTTGAGTATGAGGGGCTGAGTCACTTACGCTATAGACGTATTCAGCGCTTTCTACGACTGGGTTTACTGCTGGCTCGTCGACCAAAGATACCAACGCAGCTTTCTCATCGAGAACCAAAAGCGTGGGTTCGGACAGCTGTATCATTGTTTCGGTCGGGACGGGATTTGACGTTGCGGGCTGCCCGATGCCGCGCTTGGGAAGAGGACAAGTCGCGATTCGGCGCTCTTCCGAGTCACCGAGACCTTCATCTGATCAAGAAGCTTCGCATAATCGCCAGTGTTGGCTTACATTAGCAATCGGTTTCGCTGAAAGCTTGCAGAGCTTTTCTATTCTAGACCACAGATACCCACTCCCTCTGGACAGTTCTTCCCCCATGTCCCCTTTGAACTCCCGTATAATGACTCTCTAACGTTTCATATGGAACGTTTTTATGCATGAAGGGGTCGTTTACGGTGCGCCATTCGTTATGGAATTTGTTCTTTGCCTTTCTCTCTTTGAATGCTGCAAAAATATTTGATTCAACACGGAGGAAAAAAAAGGATTCGGAGCCAGCGGCAACGCTTGTTCACACCGATGACAATGCTGGCTCGTTCCTTCTCCTCGTCCGCGCGATTTCTCGGGGGCAAGGCCCTTGCTCCGTACTTCGATGGTCGCTTTGGCAACGACCATCCCAATGCGGCCTTGCTCAGGCGTCTTGAGAAGGGTGTGAGCAGCAGCCAAGTTTTTATAGCCAAACTACTGACCCCCTCACCACCAGAGCGAGTATCGCCAACGCTTACCGGATCGCTCGCCATCAGCCGTAGGATGACAGTTCAGCGTATTGGAGACAAAGTCCTGGAAGCAACGATAACACTTCGAACCCGAGAAGACCTGCGCATCGTATGTGTAGGACTGAAGTTTACAATCCAGAGCTCATGCTCCGATAGCACGCTGGACTTACGAGAAGAAATGTGGAAATGATTTATCCCATGTTACTCGAAGTAGGTATCTCCACACGGTATCGTTGTCTCTAATTCTTCTAAAGCTGTTCAACGCCCCGGACGAACCTGCCGTGAAAGTTCTCATCAACCAAACACAACAACTCGATTGGGTCGGGTAAGTACAGCGAGTACACTATTCTATCAGTCTGTCCTGACCAGACAAGTCCCGTTATGGCGCAACAGCTGGTCAAGGACCATGGTGCCACCAGCGTTCAAAACGCAGCTAAAGTTCTCTCACGCAAACGTCGCGGGCCATCCAAGCTTGCGCTTGAGACAGTGCAAATGCTCGAGACGGTGAGCTGCGACGTTGCTGAGCAGGTTTTGGTTCGTACCAGCTGTCTGTCATGACGACGCACTAATATCGGCGACAGAGGTTGCTGCAAAGGACACTCGAGGGAACGGAGTTCACCTTTCATCTTGCAGGACGGCAGTACGTCTGCGTGAACATTTGCGTGTAGTTTGCTCACAGTCTTGTTGCAGTCGTCGCTTACAGCAAGAAGCTCGCCAGATCGTTATTGTGGTCTCGCACAAGCGTCCATTTCCAACGATTCTCCAGAGTTACGGCGATCACCAAATTTCGCGACGCACCGTGCATAAAGGCAACATATCAACTCTGCTCATGGATGATCTTATCAGCCCCCTGTCGGTCCGGGGCATCGTTCACAGCTCGCATCGTAACGGTTTTCACGGTTTCTCGGTACTTGTACGCATGACAACGCCCGATGAAACTAGGTCACAGCGTGTCGAAGGGTTACGCAACAACAAGGGCAGTTACGTCCTGGTCGAACTGGTCGTCGTTCCAGAGCCCGCAATCGGCGCGGCTCTCATCTTCCATACCGGTGACAGCGCGTTTCTTCGAATGTGTGAAGTACAGGCCGAGCGCAACATGAAACGTTTATTAGGCCACGGTCTCTACCGCCTCATGGCCGGCGAAGAAACGGAGAACATTGAACCGAGCGACGTCGCGGCCATTCACTCCCCGGGTCATTCAGACGCGGAAAAGGTTTTCTGGCAGATTCTGCCCACGCACACAGAGCGACAGGCGTTTGAGCAACTCGGGCTGGAGTATCTTTCACCGTCACGTAGGAACTTCAACAATGTGATCCCGACCGGTGCAACGACGGACGTTGCGGTCGACTTGACGAAGACATTAGCTGCTAACTCTCGGAAGAAGCGTAGTAGGAGGTTGAGCACACCGAAACAAGGCAAAGAAGACGATCTACACCTCTAAGCATCATCAAAAGCTTCTGTTATGGAAGCCTTCCCGCCTCACCACCACGAACTAGTCGATGTACATTCTGTCACTGGTCCGACGTGTTAAATCATTGCTTGCCTCTGATACTCATTTTGTTTCTAATCTGACAATCAGTCAGTCTTCGCGCTCTGCTTCACATCAACCTGCTGCTGCACAGCTTCATGCAGCTCGCGGACATTCACAACATATTCCGCCCAGGTGGATTCAGGCTTTGTCAGCCAGGTCCTCCGCAGTCGAAGGCGCAATAACTTCCCGCATAGATGCAGCGACTGCAAGAGTATATAAGCAGTTCGCACCTGGGATAGTGGTTGCCTGGTTGCCTGAGATGGCCACGACCGACTGCGCTTTCTTTCCGCCGGCGTACCAGCCTTCATCTACCAGTCCCAGCTACTCCCAGCGTCGGCAAAGAGGAGAAATCAGTCTCGCCTGCTCCATATCTCCAAGGAGTCGACGTCGACGGGATAATCACACCATCGTTCGCGAATACAGTCACAAGACTCATGGTTTCTCCGTCGCCTTTGTCCGCTTGCACGACGCCTCATCGCCAACCCCAACATACCAGCAGACCGACCTTGTTGAAGGACATGTCCAAATTCACAATCACAACAACTCCACGATTATTGGGGTTTCTGTTCGAGTAGGTTGCTGAGCATTCCTGCGTGTACTTGGTGTTGCTGACCAATGCATGTACTCCTTGCAGCTGGACGGTCAGCTTGAGATAGCGATTGCCGGACGGGGTGCAAACCTTACGTCATTCCTACGAACTGACCACGACATCTGGAACCAACAACTTGAACGCTCATCAGGCAGTGTACCAGAGCGCATTGGCTTTACTATCCCGATCCCCGTTGCGCTCGAAGACAACGGACTACTTCCTTCAAGCATTGATACAGGTCTCATCTCGGGAGTGCGAGCAGTGGTACGGTACGCCGTGAAAGTCACTATACAAGTTAGAAGCTTGAGAGGTATTCTCAGAAGGCCGCACAGGTGGGCGTTTGCACTGCCCCAACGTTCATTAGGTTCTCATTGATATACAGCCTCTCCATCCCAATCAAGTATGTTAGACAAGACCACCCGCCTTTACCGCACCTACCGCGAGATCTAGACTTCCTATCAACTGTCAAAACCGCGCCCGAAGGCTGGTCCGTCGTCTACATGGATATACCCACGAGTTGCAAACCTCTTGAGCTATCGGTATGTTACCCTCAGCATCATAGTAAATTGCTGGTCTCACAGCCCTTATGTTGAGATTGCACTCCCGGCGTCACGAGTGTTCTGTGTTTCTCAGCCAATCTCGATCCACCTTCAGCTGTCCGGCAATGCGACGGCCCTGCAGCAATTTATCGCCCCATATCCGGCGTCGTCGTCAAATGAAATGCTCAGCCGTAGTCGAGCTGAATCTATTGCGGACGCCGCGTTCTATCGCCTCTCTCGCCTGCCTGCGGGTCAACAAGCATTCATTTTCGACCTTCAAGGCTATGGAGCGAGGCTCGGATCCCCCTCTCCTATCGGTCCTGACATAGTTCACGACATACACCACCGTCCTCTCTCAAAGAACCAGCGTTCTCACAACCCACTCGAGAATGTCAGTGCTCTAATCGGTGACAAGCCGAGGACGATGTGCGCGGTAGAGATTTGTCTTCAACGGCATATCTCAGTCGAGCTACTTGGCGAGGTTGTACAGCACAGACAATGTCTTTCTCCTCTTGCACAGCTTGAACTCGTTCGAGAAGAAATCTCGGCAGGTTGGCTCGCGTGGAACGGCATCATTCAACCGTCGCCTCCAGAGTCATGGTCACCCACCTCGAGGATTGGTGGTCTGGTCATCAAAGATCTTATTTCCATCAGGATTAGAGCGTCTTCAGCGAGCAGTAGTCAAAGCGAACAACCCCGCGTTTCCGTCCGGCCTCACGCCCAGCTTATTCCAGTCAAGCTAGTCACAGATCCCTATCCAACTTCCGAATATGTCAACTCCTTGTACGAAGCTGCTGTCGATGTTTTCTAAAGAGCAAATCCCGGATTCTTGTTGCTGTCCTCCGTTATATTTCCCTCGGTTTTGATGACGATTCGGTGTTGTGTACCAATATATGGGTCGAGACGCATGCCGACTCGTGATATAGATGATGTGATCGGTGACAGCCATAGTTTACAGTAAAGGTGGCTCTGCCTCATCACACGTCAACTTCAACAGCCATCTTCATGAGCGACGCGACCTCGCCTCCCACCAAATATCTCCCTGATGAGCTCCTGGGAGATATACTCTCACGATTGGATCGACAAGACATCTTCTCCGCTGCCAGCGCCTCGCGCCGCTTCCATCGCCTAGCAGCCGAACAGCCCACGCACACATTCAACTGCAGCCTACGCGTTGAGCCATTTCTCTTCCGCAGCCCCATCACAACGTTCATCGTGCGATTGCAAGAGTTGTGCGCGCGCAACCTCCAGATCGAGTTGACAATAACAGAAGAATGTCCACTCGCGGCTTGGAAAGGCCGCAGCCTGTGGCGGCAAACTGGGCGAGCTCTGAGCGCGGCCCTGTCTGACAGCAGGGTCGTTTCGCTCTCAGTGTTTTCTCAGGCGTGGTCGTCCGATGTCAGCGGCTTGCTTGCGCAGTTACAATGCCGTGCTCCATGGCTCCGGAAGCTTGTGCTGAACAGCGGGCCGCGCCATGATATGCACCAACCCGCAGTCCCAAAGACCTTATTCTCTGGTGGGGCGCCACGCTTGCGCGAGGTCAACATCTGCGATGTACCCCTCTCCAGCGGCGCGGTTCAGGGTTTTGCACATGTCAACACAGTTGTGCTTCGGAGAGTCGGGTCTCACGCTCTTGCCCGCTGTGGCACAATATTTCCCCTTGCAGAAAGCCTAACTTTTGGCCTGTATTCTGATGATCTCAGCCATGACGACCTCAAAGATCTGTCGGTGTTCGGTTGTGCATTGACCAATATGATCAATCTAAACCTCGACATCCATGATTTATTGACGAGAAATTCTCCTTTACTGCATCTACCGAGTGTGCTCAGACGAATCGGGCCGCAGCCGCGCAGTCTATCCATCACATTCACCTCCGCGATGTATGGGCCGTTAGAGCGCATCTACGACTTCTCTGCTGGCCTTCTGTCCCTGTTTGATACGGCAGGACACGCGAAGGTAGGCATTAGCAAAGTCAAAGGCTATTCAGGCCACACGACCATTGTATATGTCGTTCAGTTCGTTAGAACTCAAAGGCGATGCACTTTGACTATACACGGCCCAGAGGACCGAGCGCAGCCATTCTCTATCCTGGACCCTCTCTTGTCACGGATTCTGGAAGTGTCTATTGCAGTTGATCATGTGGCGGAGCTCATGCCGGCCGTATTGCAAATGGCAACTTTGGAGCATGTCGAGATTCGATATTCCAACAAGTTCGACCCTCTGTCACAGCCGCGGGACGTCGGTGACCTTCCGGCCGCCAACGTGGACGATCTCTTACTGGGATCTACAGCAAGCTTGGTGTGCCCGAATGCGCCAGGAAGCAGTCAGCCTCACAGGACACTAAGGCTGATCAATGATTCGCTGGAAACTCTCCGACTGCCGCGCACGTACGCGCAATCTCTCATGAATGAGCTCAACAGCTCCTCATCAATTGGTAGGCTCTTCGAGTTGAATTTGACGAGGATTTCTCTTGTCGATTAACTTAAATACTTCCGCTGTTCCCTTACACGCAATCAGTTCCGACAAGCGACAGAATAGCAAGGAGCTTATTTCTCATATTAAATCTCAACTCATCCTGTAAGCTCCAACGTATCAGTCGGTACCTCAGTGAGCCATTGGATTCCCGAATCCCGATTGGCCGCTGGCCAAGTGCATCTAGCCTGTGTCACCCATCGTTCTAGACGCATGATATAATGGATTGAACATTTTCACTAGACTCTTCAAACAGCCAAGCTATGATAGCTCTATATTGAGCAACTCCTAATGGTGAGAAATCGGCTCATTTCTGGCCGCTCGAGGGCAGCGTTGCGCTATTTCGACCTTCCTGAAAGCCAAACGCAAAATCTCAGTACATTTCGTACCCAAATGAGCGTGGTCAATTGTCTTCATTCCGATCTCCCTCGTCCTCCAATAAGCCGGCAACCAGCGAGCTACAAAAGCCGACAATCTCGTCTTGCGTCAATGAACGCGGCTTCAACGCCGCATATAATCTGTCCGTGTAAACACTGTCGGCGCGAACCTGAGCGGCTAGGTCACGTCTGTACTCGATATACATGTACGCGGAGGAAGTGCACATATTCGGAGCTGCCATCGAATTTCAAAGGGCTTCTAGACCTTCACCATGCGAGAGCTTTGTGCACTAATGGTTCTTTGTAGATTCATCACAGCCCTAGAGGTTTGCCGTAGTCGCGGCAGGAGCACTCCAAGGTATAGCGGACAATCTTTGAGGCGGGATGGAGTCGTCTTGTATTTGGGGCGAGTGGGTCAATTGATCCACCGGAGACGTTGAGATGTCAGTGCAACTGATCAAATTGCGGTATTCAGGCGACCGTGGCTGAAAGCGGCGCGAGGCCGGGTGCAAATGGCATCAAAGTGACGTTGATCTCCTATCCTTTGATCGGCATGTCTCTACTGGACAAGTTTCGCGCTGGTGCCCAGAAGGCGGGCATCCAGGCTACTGCATTTGCGAAAGACGCGTCGAACAAGCTTGCAAATGAGTCGCGAGGACTGGCGCAGAGCTTCTCGTTGCCCGGCGAGGCGGAGAAGGCGGCCAAGATTCTCGAGAGCTTCCTTGGTACGCGCGCGCCCATTTACCTCCTCTTCTTACTCACTTGTGACACCAGCGGATCCTCAAAACCCAGAATCCGCGTTGAATGCAATTCCCAAAGTGGTTTTGCAGAGCGCAAGAGGTGCCGTATTTGCTCCACAGCAGCGACGATCAGCAGTCTGACATACTTGACAGGCCTCGCCGTGTTCCAGGTAATCAAGGCAGGTTTTGTCTTCAGCGGAAAGGCTGGCTCTGGTCTTGTCATCGCTCGTCTGCCAGACGGAAGTTGGTCCGCGCCGTCTTGTATCGCAACTGGCGGTCTGGGTTGGGGCCTCCAAATCGGCGCAGATATCACCGACTTTGTCATTGTGCTAAACAGCGAAGATGCTGTTCGCGCTTTCTCGCTTGGTGGTAATGTCACGATTGGTGGCAATATTGCAGCGACTGCGGGCCCGCTTGGCACTGGTGGCGCTGTGCAGGCCACGCTGGCACACCCTTCGCCCATGTTTTCCTACTCCAAGTCAAAGGGTATGCACACCATATCACCACGTCGCTATCTTTTCTAACCCTTCACACCATCAGGTCTCTTCGCGGGGTTGTCGCTTGAGGGCACGGCCCTCATCGAGCGCAAGGACGCCAACCGCGAGTTCTACGGCTCCCCAATCCCGGCTCGCGACATTCTCTCTGGGCGCGTGCCCCCGCCGGCCATCGCCAGCAAGCTGTACGAAATCATCGAGGCGGCAGAAGGGCTCGATGAAACTGGCCTGCCGCAGGAGGCGTACATGCCCACCGAGACTGGTGACCAGATCACCCTCGGCACCGGCCCTGGCATGTCCACGAGCGACCACCGCATCTTTGACGCTGAGAAGGATTGATCTCGCTTGCGCGATCTCGAAGACAGCCAATATGTAATGACACGCTAGTACTACATCGTTTGTCTGTATAACAGTATCAATGGGTTTTGGGCTTAGACATGAGAAACGTTGCTCTAATGGCATGCACGCGATCAACCACAGGATTGGCAGAGAATGAATGTTCACTCTCTGATGTGACCTAAGGCTGACTCATGTGCAGCCCAAGACTGTGGCAACGGATCTAGTGGTACATCTTGACGCAAGCCATCGGCCATCTGGCGTCTGAGACCAGTGGGGAGCAGCTCGATGTTGAACGTATCATGATGCTGGATTACGTCGTCGGACATGCCAGCGCTGGAGGTCGTCAACGTTGACGGTAACGTTGAAGAATTGAAGCATATAGATGGCGACGAAGGCAATGGTGAAGGAATAACAAGCTCGTCATCAAGGTCTGTGAAAAGCTGCTGCAGAAGGTCACTGGATACAAATGTGAGTAGAAGTAGAGAACAAAATAATGGCTAATCGGCTGACCAGAGCTTGCCGAGCATCCTAAACCGCATCGAAGAAAGCTTAAGTGCTTTAAGGCATACTTCTGCAGCGCTTGTGAAGCGCTGCCTGTTGAATTCGGTGAGGCCTGACCGGAAGCCATAGAGGTTCACGAGTAAGACCAGGCCGCTGACAAACGCCGGATCCGCTAATCCTGCCAGACCAAAGGCCCAAGGAAGTCGATCAACAAGAAGGACCAACATGTCGCTACACTGCAATGCAGCCTCAGTGCAGATCGAGAGCGCCGCCGCAAGATCTACGCCCGTTATCCCCTCCCGGCTCGCTCGAGAGAAGTTGCGAGCGGTGGTGCGCATAAACGGATTGTGAGCCATGATGACGAGGCAATGGTAATTTGTGTACAGGATTGATGACTGGAGAAAGACCTCCAAGTTGGGTATGTCTGGGTGCCAACTCACTGTCAAGAGGTTAGCCGAAGATAGAGCAAATATGACCGGTAATAATGCCTACAACTCTTGGGAACATTTGTTACCCAATCCTTGAGGAAGCCGTCAAGTCGCCGAATCGTCTGCCTTTCCCAATCGGCGCCGACGAAACCCAGCATGGTTCTTGAGCGATTGATAGAGTAAATCGTCTGCATGATGAAACCTTGAATCGTACTGAGCCGAACCTGCCAAGCGAAGAAGCCAGAAGTACAGAACTCTGTGATCGGTGTTTCATTAAGAGGAAAGCCAACAGTTGAAAGATCCCAACGGGCTTCGTCTACCTCCAGAGGCAACTCTAGGTCAAACATGTGATCCTTGATGCAGACCGGACGACCGTAAATAGACGCAGTTCTCCTGTCGGCAATAATAAGCGACCAGAAGGTGCGTATTTTCAACTCGTCCATGAGATTCGGCACTACAGTCTGACGGCGACGGTGGTCATGTCTCTGGATTGCCATTCGAAAGGCCGTGTCCAGCTGAAACCAGCAAGTAGATGATCCGAGCACAAGTCCAATGTAGACTCCGGCAAGGAGAAATATCTGCACGTCCAAAAATCGTGGCTTGATCGGAGTTGGCACCCGCAGGAACGGTTCAACCTGCGTAAAATACTCCAAGCCTGCGGGCTTCGATTTTGTATGTTTCCACGGGCTGGGTGTAGAGAAGGACACGGGTCCGCCTGAGTCTAACGTGATATCAGCGGCAAGTTGGCCCTCGGCGAGAGCGCAAACAAGAAGGACAACTGCCATGAAGTGTGCGTCGCGTATAAAAGCCTGATCTAAGAGTTGCCGCTCAAACAGATCCCGGTGAAAGATAGGATAGACGATGTTGAAAGTTTCGAAATAATTTCGGACGAGAAAAGCCAGTCTATCTGGGGAAGGTAGTTGTGGATTGAATGCACGATCCTCAAGTTGCTCGCCTCGAAACTCGTGAGGAGCGTGCCAATACTCTGGACGCTTAAAGCAACGGAATGGACCGTTGTGTTCAGGAAGACTGAAACTTGATTGTAAATCCTCAATCTGTTGGATATTAAAATTATCCAGTAGGCCCGTAGTCGGAGCTAATGCTGATTGGAAATTTAGCTCCAGTTTGCGTTCGACCAGTTCCGGAGGCAGGGTAATGTATGGGATGCTGGGCATTGCAAGGACGCCCAAGTTGCGCATAAGATCAGTATGAGGCTCTAGCTGCTGTAGTACGCCCTGAACATTGACTGTGCGAGCCCCAAAGGCATCAATGTACCTGTGACAGATGTAAGCATGACATTCTCCAGCGGGCGGCAAATGCCAACAGACACTTCGGGAACCGCAAGTTCATGAGGCAAGGCTTCCCAGTAGGTGCAGTTATTCTTCGAACGTTCGCAACGAGAGCAAATGCGACCCGGTCTCTCTTGCCCGTCGCAGCTTCGCTTTCTGCGACGACAGCTATCGCACGAGCGATCGAGGTTCAGAGATTTGGCCAAGTCCTGGGTGAGACCTGTATGTCTGCCTATCTCAAACAGCAAGCGCTGAACTTTTGCCGTGCGAGCTTCGAGAGCTTCAATGTATCTACGACGAGTGTTAATGTGCAGTGCCCAGAACAAAACAAGGGCTAACCAAACCCTATTGGAACCACGGTACTACCGGGAAGGCCGTCCGAGTATGTGCAGTTCTTCTTCAAACGTGAGCATCGAGTACAGACACGTTGCGGCCGATCTGGTCCGTCACAACCTCGTTTTCCGCACCGACAGCGATCGCACGGCCGTTTGCTGCCCAACGATAGAGTCTCAGCCATCGAGCGCGAGACCCGGCGCACGGTTTCCCAAGCCGCTTGTTGGTTGGCGATTTAGTTGATGATAGGACGAAGGCAAGTGACACGCAACTCCGAGTCCGGGCAAAACGAATGTGGGTCGCCGGTAGGAGGCGATGAGGCAATGCCTGGATATGATCCTCTTCACACACAAGGTCAGACGTCTTTGTCAAATCTTCGTTGCACGGTTGACTGCAATGTACAGCCAATTGCAAAAACGTTGCATCGGCGCTTAATCTGTGTCAGCGCGCCATATTACAAACACAATACTCGTGTCTTTTACACATCACCAAACAAACAATGTTGACATAAATCAAGCTGCGGTAGATTTCATATATATTTAAATTGCAAGTAAGGGGATAAAGTTAGACTGAAAATAAGATATGTAATTGCGAGCTCGTCGCTGGTATTTCTGAGGAACCTAACTTGAGCGAGTCTCACCTACAAACTGGAACACATAATTGCCAATGTAGAGTCCCAGACCTTGCAATTGACCCGTAGGCTTGAGGTGTTGTTTAGTTTCCCGTCGGCGCTGCAAAGAAGTAGTAATGGTCTCAGTTGCTCATCTTGCATTTTGACTACGATTAGGGCGCACTTCAAGAGTGCGCTACGGGATTTAATGGCATACCTCACCGGCGATCTGCTGTTTGAGATTGCTACGTAGCAGAAAACTGAATTTCGGAGGGTGTCATCGCCTGAGCCGCTTTTAGGTACTTGTTCCCTGCGCTATTGGGGCTTCAAGCCGGAGGGTGGCGCTGGTGGCAGAGTTGACTTTTAATGACACGAGATCCCCTGGTATGACACCGGTTTAGGGAAGGCGTTTTATCGGAGTAGTGAGGGATTGCGCCGCATTCGAGAGCGGCAGCGCCGGGGCATGTCATCTCTCTTCAGGCACCGGAGAAGGTTGCATAGACGATAATGCTGAATCATCTGGTCGTCGCCGTCGACGCAAAGAAAAGGACAACAGCATTTAAAGCGACCCTTTTGTTGGCAGATCGAGGGAGGCTAAGATGAACACAACGCAAATGGTTCATTCGCTACATATGAATTGACCACTTGTGGTACAAGCAAGGCACACGTCTTTCGCGGATGGCCGTAGAACGGTGATTTATGCAAAACTTTTAGAAGTGCTTCATACTTGTGCACCGCAATGCGGCCGCCGAAGACTATTCCCGATTTCCTTCCACCTGCTTCAACTATAGCCACATATCGCGCTGACGAGGTCTCGACCCTGTGGAGTATATGACTCGTATCTGTATCTGAATAGCACCCTTTGAGCTGTGATCGACGGTATGAGTCAGTGACCTGTAGCCTCATTACTCTTGTGAGTAATATGGCACATCATGACCCAACCCGCAACACCCAGCACAGGCGGCTTAAAGTCCCAAACACTTCATCTTCGTCCCATGCTAGTGACGGGGTTAGCAATGGGCCAGGTAAAACTGTAGCTAATAGCAGTCGGCGGGGAGATTTGAGTTGCAAAAGGTAAGCAGATAACGAGTGTCGGACTTCCAAGCGGACTTCAAGTCACGGACCTATCCTCCTACCTATTCTTCTCACACGGACGTTAGCTGCGACTTCCGATCGTTATGTTCCCTGGGTGCGTTGCTGACTTCGAGCTTCTGCTGGTGCCTATCTCAAGTTATGGTGCCTGAATCTCAAGAAATTATTACATCATGCAAGGTCAGTTTCCCATGCGAACTCGGTGACGTAGAGTCCCTGCTCATCTCGAGGTACAGGAAACAGTGCCAAGGATTTGCAACTCGCAATGCCAATCCGGAATAGTTTCTAAGAATACCGGCCGCAACCGCCCACCCGGCTTGAACTTGATTCGCATTTGGCCGTACTGCGCTTAGCATGGGCCTGTCGTGGACGCTACCCGTGCTCCACAGGGCCTATGTCAAATTTGCCCTGGCTACATAAACTCGGCAGTACAGCCGTGCCTGCCTAATCGTGCATGGTCAACTGGCTTTCCCATCCTGGGCATCGCGCTTTCTCGCGCACATTTCGTGGATCCAACTAGAAATGGCACACTATTTTGCAGTACCTTTCAAGCCTTGGGCAACGGGACTTAGGCCCGCTGTTACTTGACCACATCCCACGCTCGCTCCGCTCGCACCACTCTATCCCAGCAGTCAAGGCGACGTTTCACTCCGCCTTACCTCACCAGTTGGTCTTTGACAAAAGTCAGGCCGCCTGTCTGCCTCTCGCAAACATCGAATCTCTTGCTCGATCGATGGAGAGCGCAGGCCAGGCTTCGTCCCTAATGTTAGAAGGGGCGACGGCACCGCGACTCACTCTCGACCCGCCGCCAGAGTACGCGCCGAACCAAGCGTCTGCACCAAAATATACGTCGCGCCCGCGCACCGACGAGCAGACATTGGATTCGACGACATCTTGCCCGCCCCGGCAACGTCGTCCACCTGCCCGCTTTTTCGAATTGGTCCAGCGCGACGCGTCCGACACCTGCAGGCTGTATGTGACCTGCTGTCAGACAGAGTTTGTCCACGGTTCCGAAATCCCTGGCGGCGGCACCGAGGTCCCCGTATTTGCGCGGAACGCGATAGTGCGTGGACATGTCACCCTGAGGAGCGAGCGCGAGGCACGCAACGTCGTGTCGGTGGGTGTGCGCATGGTCGGCCAAGTTCGGTTAGAGGTGGAAGGATGCCCTCAGTCACTGGCATCGACTTGGCTGTCTGGCGATTCCCGGACCCAGCACCACGCTGTGGAGGTTCTCCACCTGTTCAAGACGCTCTTTGACGCCACCCAACGCGATGAAGAGGACGAAGATATGGAGCCTGAGATCGATGTGAGGGAGTGTCCACAGGTCTTGCCGTTCCGCTTTGCCATTCCACCAACCTTTATAGAAGATGATGGTACATTAGCCAACCTTCCACCTTCCTACGACACACATATCACGGCTGGGCGCGATGCGGGCGGCTTGCGAGCGGAGGTCGCATATGAACTCCAGGTGGTAGTGATCAAACGCAGCAGGCGGTTATTTTACAAGCGTATCACTGTCGCGATGCCATTTATTTACCGCCCACGAACTCGACCATCTAGCTCGCCACAAAGGGTCGAAGGCACGGACCTTCTCGCTGCACTGAAAGCCTCGCCTGAGCTCTGGGCCTTGCATGCCAAGGATTTGATTACAGACGGCTCGCGGTCGGAGGTTAGTAGGCAAACTACCGCCGCCGATGAACCTGGCTCTGAACTCGCTCTAACTATCTTGCTTGCAGATTATCATACCGAAGACTGGCGTCTTCTGCCTATCAGGTGCGGATCAAAGGGACCAAGATGGTCTTGTTTTGGGCGGTACAATCCCCATTCACGCAGAGCTAAACGATGCGGAGATGTACTCGTCGAGAACATATAGCATGACAGACACGCCGCCTGATTCACCATTGAGCAGCCGGCCAATCTCAGTAGCGGATTCTGTGCCACCTTCTCCCGAGCCTTCGTCGAAGTCACTGATGCACTATCGCTTGCTCAGTAGACGAATGTGGCATGCCATCCGGGCCGCCGCCTCCTTATCCACGATCTCGTCCCGCAGACTTGCACCATCCCCGATATCACCCTCGACATCCTCGTTTGGCACATCGACTGAATCCAATCGCCAAAGTCCAGACCCGTTGGGAGCAGCGTCCAGCCGCAGCCGCAGAGCCAGCGTAGTTGAGGCGGCCGCATCGCGTATCAAGACGACGTCGTCGTCCACAGATGACCGAGAACCGCGCGCGTACCTTGTGCGGCACATCAGTATCTGTGTCGGCGGCAGGGTGCGGGCGTGCGGCGCGTACGCGTGCGGGGAAGGCGTTCTGCAGCCCGCGGCTTCCACGAGCGCCGGCTGGGAGGGTGCGATCGTGCTAGACGAGGTGCGTCTCCACCGCACGCCAGGGTTCGCCGCGGCCGGGGTCAGCTTGGAGGATTTTGTCGTCGTCGCGTGGGGCGCGGGCGTAGGCGAGCAGCACGCCTTGCCCGTCCGTCTCGTCACCGACCCGTTCCAGCACCATTCACCCGAGTAAGAGGTGATTGCGGCGATGCGGCGCCGCTCCTCGTTCGTTCTTGGATCGACGGGGGGAATCTCTCCCGACCCGTCGGGCGGGCGGGCGGGCGGCGGGCGGCGATTGCGCTTTCACCAGAGACAACGAACACGCCAACGTTGTGGTCCCCGCCGCACAGGACGCACGAGTTATTCCCGCACCTAGTGGCCCTTCCGCCCCCCCCCTTCGATAATGTTTATATTCACTATCTAGGCTGATCTATATTGCTCTACTGTTAATGCGGAGATGATGTTTTGCCTCACTCGGTGAAGCTGGCATCCTCGAGGTAATGCGCATGGCACACACGAGGAAATCATGTCTGCTCCTTCATCTATCTATGAAAAACGCAAGGATCTGGGCTGGGCAAAGATAACCTTTACCAGCCAGTCGATACTATTCAACTCGCAGATCCATGTCAGTGAGGTGACGCATGAAAGAATGCAAAGAAGCGTGAAAATGCCACTCGAGCTTTTGCGCTTCTCCACGGATCCATCATTCATATGGGCCCCTACACCCGAGATCTTCGTTTACACAATCGCCGGAAAAGTCTACTTGGCGGGGTGAAACTCTTGCGCTAAGGGCCGAGAGAAATTTTCAATTCAACCACAATGTATTCTCGATCACCTCTCGCGCGCGTCTCGAAAGTATCCGGCGGCGGCTATTGTGCTTGTTTTCGCTCCGGCCAAAACGTAAACCTTGTAGCTCCCGCGATACCCACGCAAGCGAATTGGGGGGACGGGGTCGAGGCCGGCCGCGCGCGCGCGTCTGGTGTCCATGTATACAACAAAAGCCTGAACTTAAACCCGAGGAATCAGAGTTAAACTGTCGATTGATTGATTGATTGATTGATTGATGAAAGCTTTATTGATTTGAACCTGCGCCGGCGAGCATACTACATGGGGGGAAGGGGGGGGGACAAAATATTCGTACAGAGGCGTGGGGTGGCGTGATACAATGCTACAGATGATGATGATGGGAGGGGAGGGGCAAATTAATGCGCGTGCATAAAGAAAAATATCGGTCGGCGGCGGTCTACAGGGGGCAGGGGGGGCGAGTATATGCTAGAGGCGGAAGGGTCGATTCAAAACCAGAGAGAAGTGCGGACAGCAAAAGCGACAGAGCAAGAGCAAGACATCAAGAAGCGTCGAAAGCACAGGAGTAGAGAGAGAGAAGAGGAAAGCAAACGAGAGGTTGTCAGGTTTACGGTGGTAGATCTCACCCTCCGCGAGGTAAATGCACGGCGGCCTGGTGTTGGTAGACGGCCGTGCTGCATTGAGCCTGATATGGGCAGCCTCGGACCGGGCAGACTGCAGCTACAAGTTCGAAAACAGTGTCAGTTTGTTATCTTTTTACACGTAAGAATGGCGAACCTCCGCGATGCATCTAGCGAAAACGGGGGGGGCGGAGTCAGTCTTGGTCAGTCTTGTGTCCGGGACCATGGACTTGTGAATTGAGGTTCTCACCGTGTAGAGCGTTGCCGAGCTGAAATAATTGTTGCAAACGTTGCAAAACGTGTCTCCGGACTCGGGACGACCGCCGACGTGATGAACGTTTCGCATGTGTAGCGAATACAACCCCCAGCAGGCGAGCTGAAGACCGCAACCGGATACAGGACAGATGCAGGCTAGACGCGCGCGCGTGAGCAACCGATTTTATGTTTGGATTTTCGAGCTGTCCGCGGGTATTACGCACGGTTTTCCTGGTTCCAGTGAGCCTGGCGGGGATGACGAGCGGAGTTAGCACGCTGTGTGTGTATCGTCCCCTTGTATCCCGATCCGGATACGTACCAGCATATCCTCGCGGTTGGAGGCGACGTGGGTGCCGCAGAAGTAGCACTTGTAGCTGCCTACAGGTGCTACAAAGACGTGTGAGAACGTCGGCGTAGGAAGAGAGAGAGAGAGAGAGAGAGAGACGCACGCCAAGTGGTGGAGGATGAGGAGGGTGACGGGCCAGGCATGGTCATAGAGCAAGAGACGCCGATGAGAAGCTGCAGGAGCGAAGAAGGACAGAGCTGAAAGGAGGAGGAGGGAGACTTTATACAATGATTTTAGAATAGAGGCCGATGTAGCTAATGGGTTTTTCACCACGATCGCGGCACGCCTGCGTCGTGGGACAACGCGGGAGGCGGCTTTGATATGAGCTCAGGGCGTTGTCGAGGGTGCGTGTGTTATATAAAGGGTCGCACATCCGCCGCCAAAAACAAAGGGCGACTCAAGTTTAGGCGTGAATTGCGGTAGAAGAAGGAAAACGGAAATTGTTTAGCTATCCCGTCGAGGCGTCGCCGCATTTACGTCGTAACGGGTAAGCAGATCGCCCACGTG
This sequence comes from Auriculariales sp. MPI-PUGE-AT-0066, assembly GCA_020744175.1. Lineage (NCBI taxonomy): Eukaryota > Fungi > Basidiomycota > Agaricomycetes > Auriculariales > Auriculariales sp. MPI-PUGE-AT-0066. The sequence continues at coordinate 227,279 of JAGTJP010000022.1, read as the reverse complement.
TTCAAACCTGAGTTTACATTTTCTTTTCCAGATGCGATCGCGGCCAAAAGAGAGCACCATGACTCCACTATGCAGGAAGCCCTGAGCCAAGACCCTGCCGTTCGCATACTTGAGTAAGCCCCCAAACGGCTGTTACTTGGAATTAGAGTTTGACTGCGGGAAGCCGCGTGCTTTCTGACTTTATCGTGGCGGAGAAATCGGACCGGGGGGGGAGGTTTCGCAGGGGCATGTGTGTGTGGTACGATGACGCGGGTGCTGAGGTTAATCGGGCGCGGGATGTCGCGTCGCACTACCCCGATGATGGGCCCCCCGGCTGCATACGCTTTTTGCCAAAGTGATCTCACAAAGCGGCAGATGGCGCGAGGATCCTGAACCGCGTTGCAAAACGGATGGGCCCATCAGGGTACAGCGTCTACTTGATTCCATTGAAAGTTTCGACGGGTGGCGTTAAACGCGAAGGGTGTGCGGGGGAGGGGATGCAAAGTGCGTTGAAGAAGAGAAGACAGATTACGAATACAGTCGCCGCCCCAATGCGGAAAAGTGTGCGTCAAGTCCGAGATTCGAGAGAGAATAAATGCGGGCCGCAGTAACTAGGCCTGGAACCTCCGCAAACTCTGGACCTGATCCAGCAATTCTTGAAGCCTGTCGTCTTCGAGCTTAGATAGGCTAAGGGCCCAAATTTCCCAAAGAATGAATGCATTACGATTTAGCCTTGGTCTGGGTTGCATTACTAACTCGAACCCCCGGCGCGCTGCGCACCTGGGAATGACACTCTTTGCCTCATCCACATCGACCGGCACGAGGTTGGCGATCTGGGCCGTCTCAAATTGAGTGAGACCTGCCTGTTGGAGCGTCCTGTGAGGTAATATAGTCAGTTTAGCCTTTGCTTAGTTTACGATCCACCATGCGACATGCGACACACGCGACACGCACATGCGAACTTGCTGAGCATTTTCTTGGGTCGAGAATTTCGAAAAGGTGCGGACATAGTCGAGCGTCTTGTTGTACACTCTGAGAGGGGTTATTAAGCGGAGAGAGAAAGGATCTCAAAGACGCGGCCAAGAGACTCACGCGGTATCTGGCGCATTGTCCTTCTTGTGTTCCAATAGAATTTGAACCTCTGAGATGAGAAGGCAGCCGGCGGTGTTGAATTCTGTCGAATTACGCAAGTCGGCATGCGACGGACAGGGTTCAATACAGGTGTGTCCGGCAGGGGAGAGAGGGTCATGCATCGAGGCGCGTCAATGGCGCTGCGCACACGGGGGGCCTCGCACACACGCGCGCGCACCAGAACCAAGCTTCAAAACCGCAGCGTCTTCCTCTTCATTGTGTGTGCGGCGCCCGAGACGCGGCGTCGACATCTTTTTCTATCGGCGAATCCGAGAGAGGAGAACACGCCGACGGTAAATCCCGAACTCTCCGGCGACCTTCTTTGGAACTATACGCTAGGCTTCTTTGGAACTATTCTCTAGCTATACTCTAACTCTTCTTCACCCGATCAAGACAGACCCTCGGCGTCATACACGTAGTTGTGATAGACAGGTTCCCAATGCGCCTCGCGAGCATGTTTCTCCACGTCCTCGATACGCCAATCCACGCCCGCTTGGCCCTCTTCGATCGCCTGCTTCGCAACTGCCACTGCGACATGGAAATTGACCGCCGGCGCATCGCCAAAGTCGGGCAAGAGCGCATCGTCCGGGTCTTTGAGGGCGGGCGACTGAGATGCCAGGGCCCTGATGCCGGCTATGAGCATCGTGTCGGTGAGCGTTCTCGATTTGGCCAGCATGCATCCTAAAAGTAAAAGCAAATGTTAGCAACCAGATAACGCGCGTAATTTAAGGCGAGTCCCGCACCTCTCGAAATTCCGGGGTAAATGCAGGCATCTTGGCATCATATCTCAGCTTCAGGCACTATCAACGGGTTGTATCAGCCGGGAGGAGACTCACTGTTGCATTCAGCGATGCTGTGTCGTCGCAAACAGGAATGGTCAGGAAACAGTTCCCTATATAGCTTACTCGGTAGGGGGGAAAAAGCCACACAACACGCACATATAGTCTTTACCGCCGTTGGGCATCTTGACCGGAGGGAATGGACTTCCGGTCGCGATGAGCGCCTTTCCGTGCGTCCAGTCGTTCGCGTCACGAGGGTGCACTTCGACGAGTTTGCTCGGATTGCTGAGCGGCAAGATCACGGGTCTGTCGCACGTGGCCTTCATCGCAGATACGACCTCGCGCGTGAAGGCGCCGGCGTGGGTGCTCGTGCCGATCAGCACCGTCGGCTTTACGCGCTCGGTCACCTCGAGCAGCGAGATGATGCCGCTGCCGCCGGAATCTGAATCTGGCTTCCAGTCTTCAGAGTTGGGGCGGATAAACTCCTCGGGAAAGTCGTCGCGCGTCTTGCCTTCTTCGCGCAGCTTCTCAGTGATCAGACCATTCCTGCAAAAAATTAACTCGATTAGCATTTAGCACACACACACACACAACAACATCTTGCAACGCACTTGTCCACCATCCAAAACAACTTGCTAGCTTCTTCTTTGCTCATCCCGTCCATGATTACCATCGCGTCGCGGATCTGCGGCCGGAGAGAGTCTTTAATTCAGCGGCAAGTTCAGGGTGTGTTCCCATCTCGGTTTTGTGCATCTTGGCATCTCATTCATAACTTACCTGCAAGGCAATGCCGAGTCCCGCAGTACCCGCGCCGTAGATTATGATGCGCTGGTCGGCGAGCCGAGACTTGGTGACGCCCACCGCCGCCATGAGCGTCGCGAGCGTGACCGCACCCGTCCCTTGCACGTCGTCGTTGAACACCGCGTGCGTGTCCCGGTACTTCTTGAGCAGCTTGCGCGCGTTCGTCACGCCAAAGTCCTCAAAGTGGAGCAGGCTGTGTGGATGGTGCTTGCGGACGAGCTGCACGAACCTAGTTTCCCCACCCCCCCCCATGACCGTCAGGTCCCGCGCGCGCGCCGCACCGAGCAATGAGACAGGGACGCACTTGTCGACAAATTCATCGTAATCTTTCCCACGCACGCGCTCGCGCGGCCAGCCGATGTACAGCGGGTCGTTCAGCAGATCTGTGTTGTTTGTCCCGACATCGAGGACGACACACAATGCTTTGGCAGGGTCGATGCCAGCAACGAGACTGAGGAAACCCTGCGCGCTCAGCCGTCTTCTTTGGTTTTACGGCTGCCGAGGGTGTGAGTACGTACGTATACACGGTCGCCTTCGCGGTGGATATCTAAACCTGTCCGTTAAGTCAAGTTGAAGCATCGTTGACGTGCAGACGTACACCAACTCCTCCAACACCCTGGTCTCCGATGCCAAGTATGGCTTCGGCGTCAGACACAACCACAAGGTCGATATCCCTGTTCTTGGTCTGCTCCAAGTACGCCTCTTCCATCATGTCCTGTTCAGGAAATGCCAGGAATAACCCATCCGGACGGCGAAACATTCGCGAGTAATTCGCAATCGCTTCTGCCTACGTAATAAATCGTCATCAGAAACACGGAACGCGAGGGAGTAGCAGTTGAGGGTAATACGAACCTCGGTGGGAGTGTATATGACAGGCATGAGCTCTTTGAGATGTTTCTGTAGGAGGGCGTGATACAGAACCCAGTTCTGCAGCTTGAGACTCTAGGCGCAGATGAAAACGATGAATGAACTTTGGCACAGGACTGATGGCGGGCACGCGACATGACATACCTGAAGGAACGTGTTCTTCTGAATCGGCTCTCCCATGTCGTTGAGCTGCTGGTAAGCACGATCGCACTGTTCATCTAGCGTATTCACACGAGCAGGGAGCCGGCCTACGAGACCTGAGAGAGAGAGAGAGCGGGGGTAAGAAATCCTCCTTCCCTTGGCCTGGCCCGAGGTGCAACGATTTTTACGAACCGAACTGATCGCGTTCTTCCTTTGTGAAAGCGCTCCCCTTTGAGTATTCCGGTCGTTCTAGCAGGGCGCTCCCGCGTATGGCTAGCTTGATCGTCTTGGGTTCCTTCGGCGTCGTCATTGCGTGTACACACCCTCGAGGCGGCGCAGATTGAGTGCAAGACACAAGACAGATGCCTGGAGATAGGGGGCGATCGCTGAAGGCTATATGTAGTCCCGCGAATCAAGCCCGAGCATGACGTCGTCAGGGTGCTCTTTGCATCCCCCCGCAAAGATAGCATTTCACTCGCAACCGTACTAGCTTTTTCCAGAGCACAAGTGTTAGCGCGGCGTGTGGGAACACTTGATTTAGAAATTCAGACACGGCACCGGTGACCGCGGATGTAAACATTTCCCGATGGTTCATTGAGCGAGGAAAGAGAGAACATGAGGTCCAATGACATATACGTCGCACAAGTATGAGTGTACAATAATAATTTACCCAATAGATACTGCAGCCCCCGGTTCTACTTCTTACGATGTTGGAGACCGCTGACCTTCCACGCAAGCATCCCATTCACACCTGGTACCTTGAAAAAGAGCCATAGCCCCATAACGCGCAACCATGGCACCCACCCAGCACCCCCTTTCTCAAGCTGCGTCATGCCTTCGACCATATCAATCGTCTCGCGAGCGATCGCCCTCCGACGCGTCGAGTACGCCTGGAAGATGCCGGTGTCGTCGTCTTGCCCAGCACCGGCCTTCTCCCCGCCAACTCCACGGTGCGCATCTATAGCTTCAGCAAGCTCGACACCGTCGCAGACACCCATATTCATGCCTTGGCCACCTGCAGGACCATGCTTATGGGCCGCATCACCGATGAGAAGGACATACGCGGCGCTTCCCGATGCTCGTTGCACATAACGGTCTGCGAGCGCCGGCCGTGTGCGGAATCGCGAGCTCGACATCATCCGGGCGATGCGCGGGACGGTGTGCTGTTTAGAGTGCGAACCTGGCCCGCGAGTGTCGAGGATGTTCTGCACGTATTCCACCGTGGGCGCGGCGGGAGGCGTGTCGGGGATGCCCAAGTACAGTCGGAAGAGGTTGCCACCAGTGGGATCCGTCGCATTTGGTGGTGCAGCATCGAGCAGGGGTGCGGTCAGCACGACACCGTCCAAGCCGACCATCATCTGGAGCCGATCCCGGGGAATGTTGGAAGGGAGGGGATCTGCCAGCTGGACATCGGCGACAACAAAACTCAGATCATTGCTTGTTGGCGATGCAGCGCCAGCGTTGGTGTAAGGGTTAAGAAAGGGGATGCCCGCGCGCGACCGGACCTGGGAGGGGGAGCGGGGATGTTTGTGAGCAAAGAGTTTGAAATTGCCTCGCTATCGGAAGGTGTTAGAGACTCACTAGCGACTTGGATCCATCCGCTGCCACAACATATCGCGCGACGATTCGCTGCCCAGACAAGAACTCGACCGACCAGCCTTCTGGTCCCTGCGTTACGTCTGTCACGCGCTGGTGATACTGTACTTGATGCCCACGACGTGCAAGATGATCTCGCAGGATGCGCTCGATGTGGTGCTGGCCGATGAGGAGTGAGAAGCCGTACTTTGTATATGGTGCATTATCGCTCATGCGGAGGCAGAAGACCGGCCGCTCCTGAACATCCAAAGTCGTGAGGGATTCAGACTTGATGCCCAACGCGACGATTTCGTTGGAAATGTCAGGATCCAAAGCTTCGAGGGTCTTCGAGTAAGGTGTGTTAATGATGATGCAGCGGCGAACACAAAGGCGGACCCGACCTCGAGGGCGTTCGCTTGCACAAGAACGGCGCGAGAGTCAGAGTGTCCCCCTTCTCGCGCGTCGACCAGAACAAAGGGGATATTGCGGAAAGCTAGCCCTAGGGCACAGGCTAAACCGCTCGGTCCAGCGCCGACGATGACTACCTCACTTGACGAAGGGAGTGGCGCAGCAGCCATGGGTGAAGAGATGAGGGGAAAGAGAGGGAAAGAACAGCGCTTGTCAGAAGGCACGCGTGTCAAGCGTGCCAGCACTTATAGGGAACGGAACCAGCTGCCATGCCATGCAGCAAAGCGACAAAGAAGCCGCGACGCATGCGCGGAGCAAGCATCGGCCTGCGCGGTGCTTTGCAGAAGCGGAAAGGCGCACTTTTGCAGACTTTTTGCGTCCCGAATAACAGTTGCCGGCGGACATCACGGACATAGCAGCGGCATCAAGAAGCGACCTGTTGCACACAAACTGCGGTTCCTGCGGACGCAACAGCGAGATTGTGGCAAGCGTGGTATGATGGCCTCGTTCCATGGCGAATTCAGCAGGGGCCTGCCCGTCTAGCTTCATAGTACTGAAAAGCGCGCCAAAGCTTTTATGTTAAAAATAGGACCTTGCTCACAGATTACGAGCGGCGGCGGCGGCGTCCGCGACAGTTTGAAACAGGTGAAGGTAGTGGGGAAGCGGAAGGTTGCGAAGCAATAGCGGACTCGACCCCAGAGTACGCCTTCTTCCGGTCGTACTTGTCATCCCAAAGTAGCGGCGAGTCGAAACCGGGCTGGGTCTCCGGCTGAATCCACGAATGCTGTTAACCCGAGCAGGGAACGTCAGCTTCATCAGGACTGAAAGACAGAGTATGACTCGCCTTGTCGCTGATGCCCCAGATAGAAATCCCGACGCACTTGGGAATCTCGAGGCATGCTTTGACGACCGTGTTATATTCTTGTTGCTGCCGCACGAGCTTGTCGTTCGTGACCGGGGTTGGGACGCTACGTCGAAGTGAGAAAATAACATGATAATGCGGCAATAAGGGCATACCGTATGTCTAACTCCGTGATTGCGATCTCAATCTTCCAAGCAGCGGCAAGCTGTTCGAGTGCGCCTTTCACCGTTCCAGCACCCCCGAGTGTCAGGTGGGTCTGCGAGCCAACACCGTCCAGCGGGACGCCATTCGACTTAAGATGCTTAACCAACTTGACCAAGGCGTTTATCTTCGGATTATTGGCGCGGTCGAGCCCGTAATCGTTGATGTACAGCTTTGCGTTCGGGTCGGCCGCATGGGCAGCGTTGAACGCAATCTCTACGAACTCGTCGCCAAGGACACGCGAAAAAACGGAGTCGCGCAAGCTACCATCATCCTTGAAGATCTCGTTCACAACATCTAACAAAATGCGTTTCGTGAGTCCAAAAGTGGAGCTTATGGGATGAAGCGTACCCCAAGCGTAGATACGGCCCTTGTAGCGCGAGACGATCGTGGTGATGTGGTGCTCGATAATGGATCGAAGCTCAGTCGCGTTGTTTACATCCTTGACCCATTGGGGGAGGGAGTTGTGCCAGACTAATTCGTCGATGAGTCAATTGATAGGGGTGCCGTTGAGGGCAGCACGTACTCAGTGTATGACCACGTATGATCCCGCCACGCTTTTCTGCAAAATCAACGACAGAGTCAAAAGCAGCAAAGGTAAACTCGTTCCGTTGCGCTGAAGATACACGTCATTCTCGATGAATCTTCTACGAGGGTTGTACTCACGATGGATGTGACTCCATTTGGCGCTGTACTCGGGTGCTACGAAGTGGAGCTGGTTAGTGGTGAACTTGTTGTTAATGAAACGCGTACTGTACGCCGAGAACTCGGTACGAGCAAGTTCCATGGATTTGGAATCGTTGAATCTATTCACGTCCAGGATGTTACCAAAGTATCTGGCGAACGAAGTATCAGCGTGGGAGGTCGGTGGTCTGGCGGAACCTACTTCTTGCCCACGGCCTTGATCTTGTCATCCAGTAGGCCAAACGCAGTTGTAGGGAGAAGCAAGAGTAGCGGGAGTAATCGCACTTGCATTTTGAAGGAAATGCAACGATGAAAATAAGAAGAAAAGAGATGCGATGCTCGAAACAGTTGAAACAAGAAAAAGAGCAATGAAAAGAAAAAAAAGTGAATGCTAATAGCAATGAAAGAGAGGAGGTATCAGGTATTTCTATATTGCCAAAGCGGCGGGCCGATCAGCCCGTGCCAAGTCGCTGCACGGCGCAAGCTCACCGTTATCGGGAGGTTGGCGCCGTATTGAAGATTAGTAAACGATTTTGCAGTGCTTGAGTACAACGTTCAGCGAACGAGCACAGCCGGCCGCAGTGTTTACGACGGCGATTCGGTGCTTTGCGTACAGCGTCACAGAAGTTGCTCAGACGATATGACAAGCTTCTTCCCAAGTACAGTCGACGTCATCAATGAGTTCGATATTGGAGTGATGTGAGGAGTATTTGTTGAACCGGAGTGGACATCTTCATAGCAGAAGGACAAGCTGTGAAGTCGGAGCTCTAATCGTCCAACCTGGAGGCAAACAAGAACGGAACTCGCAGCGGTTTCGCTGCATCAATTCGTTGCCATACAGCTTCGGCCAGAATCATACTGAGCCATTGGACAGATTATAAATAGTACGGGCTAAGTGCTGTATGGAATGGAGAGTGTGTCACGCAAGAGCAGCATCAACGCCACTGTATGCTGGTTTCTTGCTATAATTGTCGCCCCAAAGAAGGGGAGAGTCGTATCCTGGCGTACTATCCGGCTGAACCCAAGAGTACTGTCGAGAAAGTCAGTCACGCCGCCAGGTCAGGCGTACGACCTCACCTTATCGCTAACACCCCACGTTGAAATGCCGATACACTTCGGTACCGCAAGACATGCTTGCACGACTGTGCTGAAATCTTGTTCTTGGCGAGCGAGTTTGTCGCTTGTCACAGGTGTAGGGATGCTGGGAAAGCGAGCGAGTCAGTCTTCGATGGACACTACAGAACAATCCACCCACCGAATGTCCAGCTCGGTGATCGCGATCTCAATGTGCCAAGCAGCGGCAAGTTGCTGAAGCGCCGTCTTTACGCCGGCGGCATCGTAGAGAACGATGTGAGTCTGCGTACCAACGCCATCGAGCGGGACACCGCGCGACTCGAGCCGCTTGATGAGCGCGACCATTGCGTTGATCTTCGCCGTATCGGGTCGATCTAGGCCATAGTCGTTGATATACAGTTTGGCATTGGGGTCAGCCGCGCGCGCAGCCTTGAACGCGATGTCAATGAATTTCTCGCCGAGAACTCGGGAGAAGATGGAGTCGCGCAAAGATCCATCTTCGTTCAAAACCTCGTTCACGACATCTAAAGTATAACAAGTTAGCAGAATGAAAATGTGCACCGATAGCGCCGCATCTTACCCCAGGCATAGATCCTGCCCTTGTAATGGGACACAATGTTGGTAATGTGGTTCTCGATAACGGTTTGCAGCTCCGTCGCGTTTGTAATCCTTCCCACCCACAGTGGAAGCGCATTGTGCCACACTGGACCTCAAGTGAGCACTCAGAAGAAATGAACACATTTATAAATGTACCGAGAGTGTGACCACGAACAATGCCGCCGTGGCTCTGAGCAAAGTTGACGACACTGTCGAAATTCGAATAGGTAAAGTTATTGCGCTGCGCTGCATACTCTTTGTTAGCAAAGGTAGTAGCAAAGGTAGGCGTCGCACGTTCAATGTGGTCCCATTTGGCGCTATTCTCCGGTGCTGAGGAGCAATGTCGTCAGAAGCAGCCTCGACCAACGAAGTGACCTCAACTGTAAGCAGAAAATTCGCTGCCCGCAAGCTGGTTAATTGTTGAATCATTGAGGGTATTCACGTCGAGAGCAGTCCCGAAGTACCTGTGGAGCAAGTCAACGCAGAACGTTTCCCAAGGAGCGAAGCAAACCGCACAGTTTACCCTTAGCCTTCATCTTGGAGGCGAGGCTTGCCATGGTCAAACATGGCAGAAACAGAAAGCAGGCAACCGTAGCAACTTTCATGAGGAAAGAGAGAAAGGAAGACAGAAAGGAAGAAGAAGAAAAGAATGGAACGAAGGCGGAAGAGGTCTCTGCAGCGTTATAGTCGCAAAGCAGAGAAGTGGAAGGCAACAAAGGGTTAGAACGATCCGCGCAGCCTGGTAACCGTAACTCATGGTGATCTCGCGACGCCTGTGCAACGTCGCGGCGCATCATGTAGTTAACACCGTGTTTGAGAATCTGCGCGCTAAGAGTGATATATAGTTTGCGCGAGTCAGTTCTAATTCTTTATCACAACGGCATCAGCATTAGCTAACCTAGTGCGAGCAAATTTACTCAACTCACTCAGTGGGCACTTGTTATCGAATAAAATACAAGCATAAACTACACAGTACTTGTAACCTTCGTGCCAGTAGCGCACGCGGTTCATCCGTTCGCGGAATAGATTGCGAGTCAAAAGCTCATTGGGTCACAAATCTTGCCGAGGATTCACGCTGATGAGCTGGTGTTCGTGCTGCGCATGGTTGTGTCAGCCGCGCAATGAGAGCCTCGGCGTAGGAATGAGAGCCTCGGCGTGGGAGCACATAGCAACAATATGCCGCTTGTGTAGAAGCCTCGAGAAGCACAAGAAGCGGAAGCAATGTCGGCATCATCCCCAGCCTCCTTCACTAACATCTTGCTTTCTTATTCCTCTCTCAAAGGTCCTTCAGTCAAGATCGCAAGCTGATCTATTCTGAATACTCTGACTAGAGCGAAAAGGGGCATCATTTATGCGCTTTGTGAGATTGTTGACCGACTCGCCAAAACTGCAATCAACGGACATTTGTCAAGTTAAAGACCCGTCACTATATACGATATGGGCACCCGACAACTTGAGATTTAAAAGACAGCTCTGTAAAAGAGCTTATCTACGAAATTGCTGAATCCACACCGGTGTAGGCGAGCTTGCGGTTGTAGTAGTCGTCCCACAAAAGGGGAGAGTCATATGTCGGGAACGTAGAATCCACCCAAGAGTTCCTAAAGCATCATAGATCAGTCAACCTGCCTAGTTTGGATGTCTGTAGCCTGTGCGGAGACTCACTTATCACTCACACCCCAAGCGGTGATGCCGACGCATTTTGAGACCGCCAAGCATGCCTTTGTAACAGTATTGAAATCGGTCTGCTGTTGGGTTAGCTTGTCACTCGTGACGTTCTTTGGGATGCTAGTACTGAGTTCAGCTCCTGGCCAGAGGGTGAAGTACATAACGCACCGGATGTCAAGTTCGGTGATAGCCACATCTAAACCGGTACCTGCCAGGCTATTGAGCGCCGTCTGAACTCCTCCGACTTGACCAAGGATGAGATGAGCTTGAGTGCCAACGCCATCTATGGGAACGCTACGCGACTTGAGCCTGTTGATCAAGTTAACCATGGCGGTTAATTTCGTTCCGCTACCGTCGAGGCTGTAATCGTTGATGTAAAGCTTAGCTGCGGGGTCGGCTGCCCTGGCAGCCTTAAAAGCTATGTCGATAAAGGTCTCGCCCAGCACGCGCGAGAAAACGGAGTCGCGCAGGTTTCCAGTGCTGTCGTCGATGACTTCGTTCACGACGTCTACGAGATAGAAGATCAGTTTCAACACTCCGTAGGAGCGTCAAAGACAGACCCCAGGCGTATATTTGACCCTTATAGCGAGTCAATATGGTCTTTATGTGGTTCTCGATGACCGACTGCAGCGTCGCCTTGTCTGTAATGGCGGAAACCCACTGAGGGATCAACATCTTGTCAGCGATGGGGGATCAATCCAGGTTCTTTAAATACATACAGATGGAAGCTGAGAATGCCAGACTGCGGATTCGTTAGGCGTGAGCGAGACGGGTAGACGTAGATTAGGTCGCACCCAGCGTATGACCGCGAATGAGCTTGCTATTCGTTTTGGCAAAGTTCACCAAGGTATCGAAGTTGGCAAAGTTGAAGCTATTGCGAGACGCTAAAAACGAAATTAGATCTCATCTCCGTTGGTCCCAAGCCTTTGCATTCAGCGTTGATTGAAAACGACTTACGTTCAATGGAGTCCCATTTGGCGCTGTTCTCAGGCGCTAGCACGCCGAATGAGCCGAGTCTCATTCCTGGAATAAACACAACTAACTGTATGCTCCAAAGTCTGATCGTGCAATGAGGTTGATAGTGGAGTCGTTAATAGTATTGGGGTCAAGCGCGGTGCCGAAGTACCTAGACTGTGGTGAGGTCGTCCGTGTTATGCATAGAAACGCGACGTACTTCTTCCCTTTCGCCTTAATCTTTGTATCTAGAAGTGACAGAACTCCTGGAACTAACAGTAAGAGGACCCAGGAGTCGAGCTTCATGGCTGTCAGGAGCTGAGGAAGAGCTGAGGGGAAGAACTTACTATGATCAGCGGTCATCTGGGTATACTTATACTCTGTGTCGCGCTGGCACTTGACGAAGCCCGCAGGAAGAACATCGGATACATTCCTCGCGCCGTATATCATCACACTGGCGCACTTTAGGGAATTACTTTGTTCCGAAGGCTGCACTGCTACATAACCTTGGCTGCCAGCGCGGTATTACTGTAACGACAACGGACACCTGACCCTATTGGTCAGCAACGTGGCCATTGGAATACCTCCAGGAAGCCGAGAAGCCTGAAAAATCAAATAGAGGTTTGCTCAAGAGCGCATCTAGCCATTATTTGCTGGTTGGATCGAAGTCAACTTTGTAAGAAGGAACAATGGAATGGGAAGTTGTTGGCCGCGCAGGCGGACATCTCGGTTCCGACCTAGAACGAACAACTCGCCATAATCTGAAGAGGCCCAAGGAGGTGGACACTAGAAGGCATAGCAGGAACTCACTCCATTTCATGCATCCTAGACAAGAAAATTGCTCCCTTAGGCCGACCGCACTGAGGAGTATGTGGCGAACTTGCAACGACTAGATATCTCTCAACCTTCGCTCCATTTTCCACTACACCATACGGCTATGGTATCAAACGAACAAACGAGCGACGAAGGGTTGTAAACCCCAAACAGTGTCCAAAACAGTCAGCTAAAGCCTCACCGCGCAGGCGCCCCGATCAACGGGACACCCACACAAGGCGAGCCTCGAGCCAGGTGTGCGTGAGCTATAATGCTGTGCCGTCGTCCTTACTAACGTCCCTGCTCCTATGATCGCGATCCCAAAGCCGACGCTCTTGCCGCCGCACCCGCGCGGAACATCGACACAGGCATGGTGCCGACGCCAAGCGGTACTGCTCGCCCTGCCAGCCGGACCTCGGCCACCTCATCGACGTCTTCGGCGTCCGCGTCGCCCTCTGCAAACGACGACATGCGCGAGGATTTGGCACGCGGAGGCGTATCCACAAAGCGTACTCGTGAGATCCGCCGTGCTCGAGATGCCGTTCGCGTCAACACAGGCTCTTCGTCTTCGCTCAGTGACGAAGGCCGTGGAACCGGAGCCGGCACCGGCGGAATTGACGTCGACGCTCGTACAACGTTGCGGTTCCGGCGCGGCGCCTGCGGCGGTCGCGGTAAGCGCGGCGAGGGCGAAGATGAGATCGTCGACAACGGATCGCGCGGCGTCTCAAGTGCGCTCGTCGGTGCGCGGGTTGCCGTAGACGGTGGTGGCGCAGTCAGCGGAGATGAAGATGCGATAGATGTCCGCGTGCCGCTGATAAACGAGGTCACGTCCCATGCTGTGCCACGAGTTGGTCTTGGGTTGGCCGGAAGACCTACAATAGACCCGTTGGACGGTCGTCGGAGACTCGTATCTACCGTGAGCTGCGGTCGGAAGGAGTCCTTTGAAATTGGGCGAGGTGGCGGGTCACTGTGAGACTGTGACCCTGACGAAGACGTCGAAAACCTGCTCGTCGGCGCCGTATCCGTGCTAGGGCGGAATGATGATGGCGCCGCAGTGATTTGACTGATACGGGGCAGGACTGGTGGGGCCGGGAACTTGCTCAGCGAGAACGTACTTCGAGAACTGTTCCTCGCAGTCATTTCTGGGCTCATTGTCGAGATACTCGGCGGAGATGGAGGCGGTTCGATCTTGGGCTGCGGTGGCAACGTACTGTCTTCAGAAGTGACGCCGTCGTTGGTGCTCGTGATGCTGTGTCTTGGGTCCGGCGTGCGGACACCATATGCCAGATCCAGCTCATCCTGCTCGCGCAGAAGAGCCTCAATCGACTGTGTCAGCGGCCCAGATCCAGGATTGCTGAGAGCTCGGAAACTTCGAACCGGCGATGAAAGCGACAGACTGAGCAGCGGGGCCGACGAGCGTCGGTCACGTTTCCTTCCACTACCCGCGTCTTCGTCAATATCATGAATTGAGACTGGTCGCTGTGACGCAGGTAAGACAGGATCAGCAGCCGACAGACCACGGTCTCCCGACGAGTCCATCGAAGGACCGGTGCTGTGTCCGAAGGTAGATCCTTTCGACTTGCGCCATTCTACTAGGATTCCAGGAGACTGGACGCCCGGAGGCATCACTGGCGGTGGCCGCGGAGGCACGATCCTGGGTGGCGGAGGCACAGTGCTGTACACTGATGGCATGGTCCTGGCCGCTGGGAGCGTCGGAAGCGGCATTGAAGGTGGCGGCGTTGGTGGTGGAAAGTACGACTTCCTTGATGGCATCTCATGAGTCAGGTCGACGCCGCTGTCCTGCTGCGAATCGTCCATAGAGGCATTCGTAACGAACATGACCCGCGAGGGCGGCAGAGGCGCAATGTCCGAGAGCCTCCGCGCAATCGTCCTGTTTCGCCATTCGTCGATCTCTGGGGTCCCGAGTGGTGATGCGTCGAGATTGATGCGAGCGCGTCGTTCGGCGGTCTCCTCAGGCGCAGCACGACCTCCTGACAGTCTGGCCGCTAGCCATGTCGATAACCGGAACTTGGACTGGCCGACAACACCATCTTGCTGGCCTTCCGTGTCCGGTGGGTCTGGGGCACGTCGCGGGGCGACACGGAAGCTGAACTTGGGCAGACCCTGGGGCAGGATGGGCTTCGAGATGGAGAGACCGGCGAAGCGACGCGGGATTTTTTCGCCAATTTGCGATGGCAGCGTGCTGAGTGGCCCCTGTTGGACGAGACGTGACATTGAGACACCCATCAGGGTAAGAATGATGATGTACACTTCCACCGCCTGTCCGGACATCGTTTCAGACGAACGCCCATGAAAGATAAACAACAACACGTACCTGGAGGAAGCGTCCAGCGGAGCAGTCCGCAAAGTCACCTAGAACAAGCTGTGAGCAAGGGAATCAAAGAGTGCCCCCGGACGCACGCATTACGGCGTTGCCAATCGAAATGCCCCATTCGAGCAGCAACGCGACCATGACTGGCAGAACGAGCTTGGCGAAGCGCCAACGGAGGCTCGGGTCGGGAAACACGATGATCGAGTATCCCATTTTGAGCATAACAATTGCCGTCCAGCAGATTTGAAGGACAACGTTGGCCAAATAGACAGGGTCTTTGTCGTCCAGGCGCCACACGAGCTGTAGGACGAACATGATGAAAGCGAGGACAAATAGGATGCCCTCAAGCACCATACGCGGGATGGGCCACTCCAACCAGCGCACAGCGAGGTTCTCCACTGAGGTCGTGTTGTCTGGCCATCGTGAGGCGTATTCCAGGTAGAATAGGTAGCGAATGAAGATGGATGCGGCGAGAAAGACTTCGCGCAAAACAAGAAGGGAGCGAGTGGCTTGGTCGCTTGGGTCATCACTGGCCTGGAAGATGCGAAAGAGGTCGAACGTGACGCCGAGGAATGCGGCGAGAACGGAGAGGAGTGTAAGGATAATGGGTCTAGGAGTGGTGCAGTCAGTGCGAAGATTCGCGCAAAGTGGTGGCTAGCGGACCTGTTTAGGGCATTGAACGCGAACAAGAGTTTCGCAACAGCGAAGCCAAGAATGCCGATCGCAATGGGAGGGACGTCTGCAAGGAAAGACTGAGGCGCCGTCAGGACCCGACGCAACCGAGACAGGTTAGACGAGAAGCGTACGGCGTTAAGGTCACTCAGGCCAGCTGTGCTGGTGTCTCCTGCTGCAAGCGAAAGTGCGCCGCCATCATGAGGAGACATAGACCATTGGTGACCAGCCAGTGGCCTTGAAGAAAAAGAGAGACGAAAAGCTCGAGCTCGCGAGCGTCGTCCGCGTCCGCGCCGCAGGCGTAGGCGGAGAAGTGGGTGTGAAAAACGAAAGGTGAGAGAGGGGCACCGTGCGGACAAGGAACGCCGCTGCGCCCGAGTGATGTGGCCGCATCGGTTGCCTGATCGACAGCAGTCAAATCCTCGGGTCGGCTTGTCGTCACACGAGCGACCGGCTTATCTTCCTGAAATGCCGGGGCTCGTTTTTGGAAATCCAAACAGATTAGTATCTGCACTTACCCCACTTCCGCCCACCGCTGCGCAAAAGTCACCAGTACTCCGTCCGGAGGCTATTGACAGCGCAGAACCGCAAGGTGCCACCACTAAACTGCCCTGCCAAACAGGAGCTGCGGATACAGTGATGGGAGCTCCTCGGGACGGTCTTGGGTAACGAATAGTAGATTCCATAATTGGCTCAAGCGCCTCCGATCTTTTGTTGCAACGCGTCGCAACAGTTCTAAGTCTGTATTAGAAGGCACTGCGATCGGTCAAGTACGGATTGTCCCCTGAGACTTGGCCTTCCAGCGATGGCCGTGAGACGAAGAAGCGTTGACTGCCCTTGCAACACTCCAACACGAGGAAGCAATCTTAATAACAGGTCTCGAGCGATGTAGACAGAACTGCAGCCTCGTGCCTGTCTCAGTCCACTTTATCTGCGAGTTCGAATGGTAGGCTCGTAGGCAGCGGAGCTAACCTTCACTGCTCTGAGCAGTGATTACCGCGCTCGGTGTTCAGCCCAATCGCGCACTATCAAACGAGAGAGCTCTTGCTTCATGGGCGCGTGGTAGTAGGTGAAGAGAGTCGGCGCGAAAGTAAGTGGACAACAGAGGCAACAAGAGTAGATAGATCTTCGCCGGGCACGGCCATGGAAGCACCTGCGAAGATCCTCATGGATTGGGGCTCACACCAGAACCCAGCAATATAGCAACGACATATTCAGCAGCGGCTCCCGAAGACGAAACGCTTGTTGCTTCAGATATCAGACGAACGGTTCTTGTGTAACTAGTTATACAACCACAGAGGCCTGCAGCTTGGTCGCAATGCCAGCTGTAATTCCCAACCCCTCCGCGGCGGTACCGGCGCCGTTTGCGAGGCTGGTAGGACTGACACCTGTGACCTTGGAGAAGATCGTCACGGCCGAGAGGTAGCTACCATACTTGCTCGCGTGATAGTTGTCGCTTGCCCACACATCGACAGTGGCCACGGTTGAATCGTACGGGTTCGCATCTGCTAGCCCAGAGTCGATCGCCTTGACGAACCCATCTCCCACATACGCCACGCCCTTAGCGCTGACCGCCGAGCTTTGCGTCGTGTACGAGTTGTGCAGATCGGTCTGCATGACACGGATGTCCTGGCCGCTGTACGGCGCGCCGCTCGGGTACACCTGGTCCGGCCGCACCCATGTCTCGTAAAGATAAACGGTCGCGTTCGAGTGAGCGCGGACGAGCGCCACAACGTTTGCTACACCCTGCGCAAACAGCGTCGGGTTCCCGCCGCGCGCAGCCGGCACGGGCAGCGTACTGTACTCCTGCAGCACGACAACGTTCCACTGCTTCTGCGCGATGATGCTTGCACGGTTCTCGTAGTGGAACTCCAGCGTCTGCGCGCTGACCGCCTCGATCGTCACTGAGTAGTTCTTCCCGGCCGTGTCCGCGAGCTTCTTGAAGATGCCCGGTACGCCGCCGTACCCGCTGCCATTGGCATCGTTGATGTTGCCCTTGTTGTACGAGACCGTGGGCTCGATGTTGCCGTGCGTGAAGCTGTTGCCAACGAAGAGGATGTTGATGGCGGACACGCTAGTCGCGGTCAGCAGAAGCTGCAGGAAGGTGGAGCGCGTTCCCAACATAGTCGCGGGCGTTGCACCACCGACAAGGCCGCATGTCGCTCTTATAGTCGGCTGAGAAGCACCATCGAAGTTGCGACACATGACCGTCAACGACACGATGGCGCACCCGGGACATGAACCTCAAGATTGGTCATCTGGTTCGTCCCTCATAAACGTGGTGGTGTAATGATTCGCCAGAAGGAGCCGGCAAACTTGAGGAAGCATTGAAGAGTCTCAAATTTGGTGCACCGGGCTATACAGCACCTTCGCCGATGGCAGCAGCGGTCGGTTGAAAGTTGGGAGGAGGTATGGTTGTTGCAATGTTACATTGACGGGCTGATGAAAGGGTGACTTTGGATCGTTAGCGGTGCGCTTTGCCGTTCCATATCAGTGCGCGCATAGCCTGAAGTCGTACTGACAAGAGGCTAGTTTAGCTGCGATGGCGGTGAAACCTTGCGCAGACCGTTCACCATCTGTTCCCGCAGGCCGAGGGGGAGCTCATCCATATCGAACGAACTGTTCGCCCGCTCAGGGGTGGAGTCTTTGGAGAGTGGAGTCGTTGGAGGGCGCGAAATTGGTGCAGCTGGAGGTTCACTTCGTAAAGCTGATGCGACCGAGGTATCTGTATGCTTTGGAGACGGTGTCGAGTACGATACCATCGGAATTTCATGATCCAGTTCCTCAACAAGTTGATTCAAGAGGTCCCTATCGATGGGTTAGGGCTAGCAAGATATGCAACTGCGGAAGATACGCACCCAAATCTAGCAGCCAACTTGATTCTAATCGAAATGATGTTCAGAGCGTCCAGGCAGATGCGGATGGCGCGGGTGAAGCGAGCGATTCCGGCTTCGGTGAGACTCGACTTGAACCCAAAGAGGTTCACGAGCAAGACAAGGCAGCTGGTGAACGGGGGTTCCGACCAGCCCACCTGGCCAAGACACCACGGATGCCGATCCAAGACCGCCAATAGTATGTCGATGCATTTGAGGGCGGCCTCGGTACATTTGGCCAAAGACACCGTGAGGTCGAGGCCAGTCGTGTTGTGCAAGTTGGCCCGGGAGAAGTTGCGGGCGGTTGTGCGCACGAACGGATTGTGCGCTGTGATGACGAACGAATAGTACAAGGCACAGAGCAGGGAGGAATGCGTAAATATCTCTAAATTGGGTGTTTCGGGATCCCAGCGCACTGGTAAGGATGATTAGGTGTGTTATGGGCATGGAAAAATCGTGACATACATTCCGGCGGGAAGTTGGCCGCCCATTCGCTCAGCAAGCTATCCAGATGCTTCATCGTGTGGTGCTCCCAATCAGGGCCAACGAAACCCAGAAGAAGTCGTGAGCGGTTTGTTGAGTGTAACGTTTGAGTGATAAAGCCGGATATCATCGACAGTCGTATATGCCAGATTAGGAAGGTACTAGAGCATAGGTCCCGGGTTGGAGGGCCAAGAAGAGGAAAACCAGGTGTACTGAGATCCCATCGATCATCATCCACCTCTAATGGTAGGTCAAGATCAAATGTATGGTCTTTGATGAAGAGAGGTCGACCATGTAGAGAAGCTAATAGTCGATCTGTCATGACCAGCGACCAAAATGTCCGCTTCCACAGTTCGTCGGTGAGGTTTGGCTGCTGCTTGTATGCACCAAGACGATGCGCGTTCGCCTGGAATGCCAACTGCGCTGCGGTTCCAAGCAAAACCCAGGTTGTGAAACTGCCGAGCACAATGCCAAAGTATTGCGCGGCAAGGTAAAAAATCTGAACGTCCAGCAACTGGGGCTGCTCAGGTGTCGGCATACGAAGGAAGGGTTCCGCCTGGACGAAGAATTCCCACCCCGCGGGCTCTGGCTTGGGTGCGAGTTCGGTTGGATTGAACCCTTCCCCTCGCTGCAGATCATCCACAGCGATCTGGCCGGCGCCTAGTGCGCAGACGAGGAGTACGGCAGCCACGAAACGTCTGTCGCGCATGACAACAGGATTCAATAGGTGTTGTTCGAACAGCCCGCGGTGGAACATGGGACGGACCACATTTGACGTCTCGAAGTAACGTCGCACAAAAAGCGCTAGTTTTTCAGGAGGGGGCAGTTTGGGGCGAAAATGGCGGTCGACTAGCCGTTCGCCGCGAAATTCGTAGGTTGGAACGCGCCAGAACTCGGCTCGCCTTGTGCGACGGCCATTTTGGTGATCGTCTACAATGCCTGGATACATATAATCTTGTGCGCTGGTTGAGCCCACTTGGCCGAATGCACGGATGCATCGTTCTGGAGCAGAAATCGAAGCGAGCTCCTCGATAAAGTTGGTCTCGTGGGTGCTTGAGAAAGATTGTTCGGTGGTTTGAAAGTCGACAGAAGGTAAGCTATTCATCGTGAGCTTGCCTAGCTCTTGCATGAGCAGCGCCTCGGGAACGCGTTGCCGTAACAGATGTTCAGTAGCAAATAAGCGAGCCTCGAGAGCTTCGATGTATCTAAAAAACTGTTAGTTCCCGGTCTAAAGGGACGGTAAACTGACCTCTTATCGGAGTACGTGCACTCCTTCGTTGCCGTGGTACATCGAGTGCAAATACGATCTGGTCGTTCTGGTCCGTCGCAACGACGTTTGCTTAAACGACAATAGTCACATGGTGAGTTCATTGCAGGTTTCCCGGGCCACGTTGTGGATATAGTATGAGGTCAAGGTCAGACAACAACCACGGTTGGTTTGGCTCCTCGATATCGATGACTACTTCGCAGCTCGACGGGTCAATTGTTGTCAGCATCTGGACCATCGGTGCCACAAGGACAGCAAGCACATAGGAGCGGGCGGCACCAAAAAGGGGTAATAATCGCGTTTGTCTGTCAAGGGTCTTGACTTACACAACACCCACAAGGGCCGCTACCACCAAACGACAGATTATCTGTGCCAAAATTGAAACTAGTAGCGGCCGTCTTAATTGACCAGTAATATGGCAGAAGGAGAGGTCTGTATTCGGTTGTCGCCGGCAACAGCGCGCCAATTTGTGATTTCCGACAATCCTGGCTTGACCACCTCGCCCATCGAGACTGCGTTATTCTCCGCAATACCAGCTTCTTGAACCCGCAGGACCAGGTCATCTGAATATCTGCTGCTATGTCTTTCTTTAACTCGATCGGGTGAGCACCATTTGCTATAATTGTCTGGATGTGCGCTGATCAGGGCTGTCAACGCTGATCCTCGCCTCTGCGTGCCATTATCGACGATATTCCTCTAAACCTTGTTGATCATGACCGTCTTTCATTTGGTTCTCGCTTCATTACACAGCCGTAGTATGAACCGCGGTGGACGAGCCGCGCCGCGTCGCTCGCCAACAACCCCAACCTCGCCAATGGTCGGTGGTGCGTACAATCAGCAAGAAGGCCACTCCGCACCACAAGCATCATCAGCATCAACGGAGCAGCGTGAAAAACCGCTGTACTTGTGCAGCCCCTTTGTCGAGGCCAAACTCGTAAAGGGCAACTTCAAGACCATTGTCCAGCAGCCCAAATACGTTGACCTTACCGAGTGGGTTGGAGTGAACAGTGTGTAACTCACAGCACGCATTGGATGGTTGCTTATGCAGACGCGTAGTCTTTGACTTCTATCAAAACGTCAACCTGTTCTACGGCGTCGTCGCTGAATTTTGCACCGTTCACTCTTGCCCAACTATGTCTGCGGGACAGAAGTACGGCTCTTGTGTTTAGTTATAGAACTCTTGCTAACTTCATTAAGCCTGGACTATACCTGGATAGACGCATCGAGGCGTCAGGTCAAGCTGCCGGCGCCGACCTACATTGACTACGTGATGACCTGGGTACAGAATCTGCTTGACGACGAGAATACCTTCCCAACGAAAGCCAGTGCGTTGTGCGTCAGCTTTCTGTTCCCCCGCACTCAATTCTTCGCAGATGGCCAGTTCCCGCAGAACTTTGCACAGACTGTGCGACACGTCTATCGTCAGCTCCTGCGCGTCTTGGCCCACATCTACCACGCGCACTACCAGCAGATCCTGCATTTGCGCTCGGAACCGCACTTCAACTCGCTTTTCGCCCACTACCTTGCTTTCGGCGCGCAGTACGAGCTATTCGACATCAAGGATCTCACGGGCGGGCCTGGCGCACCCGTTGGTGTGGGCGAGCTTTGGGAAAAGTGGAAGGAGATGGGCATCCTCGAGGCTTGATCATGGGTTCCCTGCAGGTTGCCTGGTGATAGTGAATGTTGTACGTTACGTCCTCGATGGCCATCCGTTCCTCCTTGATGCTGCTTGAATGTTCCTGGAGGCGTTCTCGCTGTGTGTGCCCATCTTCACACTCAGTGGTATTGAGCATGAGCTCTATGGTAAAACCTCGCCCAGATTGCTCGCAGGTGTTGTCACCATTTCAGGAGGTTACGTGACGGAGTCGACGTTGTGTGACACTCCAGGGAGTGCTTGGAGTGGAATTCACAGCGTATCAGCAGCGACGCGATCAACCCTTTGCACGCCGTCCATTACAGAATATGCACCTCAATCTCAGGGTGGGCTAAACGTGTTCGGTGAGCTAATCAGGTAACGATTCACTACGGCAAAGCCATGTGAGTTCCAAGAAACCACGAGCCCAGCTGTCAGCGTCAAGTCACCCTGTTTGACACCAAGCTCACACTCTTGCTTGCAGAGGGCATTCGACCGCCACATACCGAGCAAACGCCTACTGATCAACCCACTTCTCTCAATCTGTGTCTCTTTTTTACCTTGAGCAACCAAATGACATGAGCGCGCCCGCCTTGGCTGTGGGTCTTTTGATCGCATATAATGCGGCAGATACGCGGATATTGTTCTCTGTCAGTCATTGGCATTAATCTCGCCTATCACTGAACATTCTTCTCCACCTGAGATATGGTCGTTTGAATTTCACCTGCAAGCACACACATCACTCCATCTCCCTTTGAAACTCTATAGCACTTACTAACGATCCCTGGTTAGCACGCGCGGTGGTACATGTCCCACGAGTGGCGAGCCCTGGCCCAACCGCACAGTCACAATCCTAAGTCCCTGCCATGATCCGAGCTCCGAGAATAGAGTTCTTCCCACAACTCGCCTAGAATAGCGAGAAAGATAGCAGATGGTAGGGACTGTGCACACAAGCGAATGTCCACCGGAGTTTTTAGCCCACTCTCAGGGCACGAGGCGCATTTCATCTGGAGCGGCGCGAGCCTCCGATACTGGAGAAGCTCTATCCCAGAAAGACGTAACATCCAAACAGCAAGGCCAATTCAGTTTGCATGCGAACCGTGCGACTTAGCGTCTTCCATTCACCATCGACCTTCGCGTCAATGTCTACAGCTTCGGCACCCAGCTTGAATCGCCCTTGCGACCGCTGTCGAAACGGGAAACGTCGCTGCGATGGGCCAATGATGTCAGATAACGTCTGCACTCGATGTGCGCGTGCGGCGAGGAAGTGCTTGTACTCCGAAGCCTCTTCCCGCGAAGTGACGGTACCAAAGGGGTTTGTCGAGCCATCTCCTATCACAAGATGACTCCACGCTAATGATTAGTCGAAGTTACATCGAAGCACTCGAGGCTCGTGTGACGAAGGTCCAAAATTTGCTATCACGCATCGCCCCTCAGACTCATCTCATGCGCGAGCTAGGATTACTCACCATTCGTGCCATGCCATCCGTTAGGCCGAATTCTGTAAGCGTTGAAGACGAGCAAGAGTCAGATGTTGGGCGGTCAATCGCTGCGACTTTATGTCCCTTGCAAGAACTGTACATCCAGCGGGTTGGGTATTCGAACGCTCTGCATCGCCTATACGCATCTGATGATTCAAGCAACCAAACTTCGAGCAGTCAGTTGCCATTGCTAACGCGGCCAGAGTACTGGCGCATTCCCGATCATGAGTTTCAACACGAGCGTCTTCCAGATCGCGCTTTCTACCCACAACTACCGACCCCAGATCGACTAGCGCTACTTGTTCGGCGCTATTTTGAAACATATAACGTCATCTATCCTCTGTTCCATCGGGAGTTGTTCGAGCGGCAACTGCTGCACCAGACGTTAATGCTCGACGCTCACTTCGTGGCGATCGTTCTCCTAGTTTGTGCTCTGGGAGAGGGTCAACTCACCGCGGATGGTTTATTAAACTCGAACGGGGCGCCATATATCTCAATCCCAAGCCGTACGGAACGCCTGGCGGCCGAACCCGCCGGATTGAAGTATTTCACACAGGTGGAACCGTTTCTTCGAATGCCGACGCCGGCAGAACCACGACTATTGGATGTGCAGATCTTTTACCTCGCCGCACTGTACACCGGAGTAGTGCTAGGGTCAACTGCGTTCTGGTCACATCTGGATACGGCGATAAAACTGGCCATCCAGAGGGACGACCATCGTTGCCACCACACAGCGTCACCAAATCTCGTGAAAGAGTTGAATATGCGTACCTTTTGGTCGTTAGTTGTCCTCGACAGGAGAGCCGCATCCATATTCGGCCGACCAACATGCATCAAGGACGACGCATTTGACCTAGACCTGCCGTTAGAGGTTGAGGACTCGCGCTGGGATTTCTCAACCTTCGGTTTCCCTCTCATCAGCCCGTCTAAGGGATACTCTTGTAGTAGCAGTTTCTTTCCTTGGCAAGTTCGGCTAAGCCTCATCCAAGGTTTTATCCTTGGCACAATCTACTCGACTACCCGCACGAGGACCTTACTGGGGTTCGTCGGCTCCGATTGGGAACAGAGCATGATGCAACGGCTTGAGGGCCTGCTCAAGGATTGGGTGACTAACGTTCCAGAGGCTTGTAAGCATTGTTCTATAGTTAACCTGCTACCTCTCGGCTGACTGCTCTTGACAGTGAACTGGGATCCAAATATTGCAGACATGGAAGTCTTTCTCCGGGTGTCGTTTCTGCATGCAATGTACCACAACCTCGTCATTATGGCCTACAATCCGTTTGTGCGCACAACCGCCCGCGAGTTCTCCCGAGCGAGTCGGGAGGGAACATCGGGTGTGGATCTCCTAGCGGCACTCGCCATCTGCACTCAGGCTGCGCTCGAGTGTAGCGACATCTTAGCACTTGTTATCGAGCGAGTTCCGTGGGCGTTTGGCCTACCCGGCTGGGGAGACCCGACGTTCATCAGCGGCCTAGTTCTCCTGGTGAACCTGCATGGGTTTAGGTCGAATCTCGACGAGGTGAAAAGACTGCGCTTCATGCGTGCAGTTAACATATGCGTCACTGCTCTCAAGCTGTGTTCAACGCGGTGCAGGATGAATGGAACGCTCTGGTGAGCTGGTCGTCAGTACGAACACTCGATTTGCTCACGAAAGTGCTCAGTGACCTTCTCCACGACCTCTTCCTGAACGTTGAGGATCAATTTGCCACTCCCGCCCCTACTCCCTCGCCATCTGTATCCGCATCATCTGTGGACTTCACGTCTGCGTCATGGCAACCAACGTTAACCCCTTCCAACAGTAGCTGGCGCGATGATACAGCCCAGTATACATTCAACATCGACCAGGTACCCACCAATCTTCAGCAGCATATGACTAGTGGTCTGTACGAGTATGTCGCGCCAGTCACTTTACCACAGTCGTGGATTGCACCCGCAGTCGCGGCTTGAATCAACACAATCAACTGTGTTGGTACTGATGAGACTAGTCGTCCACCAATAGGTCGACTGCGCTCTTGGTTCGTGTGGTCCCGGATATGTTCTAACAAAAGCGAGTCTCGGGTCACCGGTTGGCATGTGGTCCCGATGGGCGGTGGTTAAAAGTTATTTAAGTGAGGCCCGCCACTTCGCCGGTAACATCGAGCGGGCACATACCGAGTGACTGCCCAACGATCGACCCACTTCTCAATAAATTGGATCATTTTACCAAAACTAAAATCCGCAGCTCTGGCGAGTTTCACTTCGACGAGGGACAAATGGCAACGAATTGACGGTGAGCGCAAGTTCAAGGAGTTCAGCGTAATATCTGCACCCCGTTCATTCCGGCACTGGCTGTGTTTGTCAGCGGCCGATCAGCTGTGCTCGGGTCTCTAACCGAAGTCGTTCACCTTGCTCACCAGTCATCTGCTTGAAATTTGCGCGCAGATGGGGTTACTACATGTTGATGTACCCCCGTCTCACCACAAGCACACCACCTGTCACCCTCTCAGTCCCTCCAGAATCCCGTAGCACTGCCTCGAATTTCTAACAATCCCAAGCTGGCTCGTGTGGTGCTCACAGGCGAGATGATGATCCCGTCAAGTGTCTCACACTAGTACTATTTCTAGTTGTTGCCCTGTGTCTAATTAGCGAGAATAGCAAGTGTCCAGACTCTCGCCATAACCAGTGAAATGGAGTGAGCACGAGAACATCTTGACATGGGGATTGACGGCCAACAACCTTACCTCATGGCTAGGCACAAGTTGGATTTCATCCGCGAACGGCGCGTGTCCCGATGTTGCAATACCATTATATCCAGTACGTAACAGCCCAAACACAGGCCAGATCTGAATTCATTTCTCGTTCAAACTGTGCGGCTTGTCATCCCCCATCCACCAACGAGCTGTACCTCGATGAATACGGAGGCGACGCTGAACTTCAATCGCCCTTGCGACCACTGTCGAAGCGGGAAGCGGCGCTGTGATGGACCAGGGCTATTGGATCGCGTTTGCACCCGATGTGCCCGCGTAGGGAGAACGTGCACATACTCCGAAGCTTCACCCCGAGAAGTGAGGCATCCAAAAGGGTTTGTTGAGCCTGTACTGCGCAGTTGATGCTGACATCTCCTCGCAGATATATCGAAGCACTCGAGGCTCGTACAGCCAAGATTCAGAGCTTGTTATTGCGCCTCGCCCCACAGACTCATCTGATGCGCGAGTTGGGTCTTCTCACTATCAGCACCATACCATCCGTGCATCCACCACCTCCAGGAGTCTATCAAGAACCAGATGTCCGGCGGTCACTCGCTGCAACTCTATGTCCCTTAGAGGAACTATATATTCAGCGAGTTGGACATTCTAACGCTCTGCGTCGGCGGTACGCATTAGATGACCCCTTCACTCAAAAGCCCGACAGTCGGCTGCCGTTCTCAAAACGTTCGGAGTACTGGAGCGTTCCCGAATACGAGTTTCGAAAGGAACGTCTCCCAGACCGCCATTTCGACTCACAACTCCCTCCCCCGGAACGACTGGCGCTTCTCGTTCGACGATATTTCGAAACGTTCAACGTGGTTTACCCGATTTTCCACCAGGAGTTATTTGAGCGGCAACTGGTACATCCGGCTCTAATGTTTGATGCTCATTTCGTGGCGGTTGTTCTACTCGTTTGTGCTCTGGGAGAATGCCAACTCGCCGGGGATGCTCTCCTGAACTTTGGTGAAGCTCCCTCAGGCCCAAGCACCTCCGGACGCTCTGGCTCGGAACCTGCAGGTTTGAAATATTTTACCCAGGTGGAACCGTTCCTGCGGATGTCGACGTCGGCAGAGCCACGTTTGCTGGAGGTGCAAATATTCTATCTTGCCTCATTATACATCGGGATTGTGTTGGGATCAACTACCTTCTGGCTTCAGCTGGATACTGCGATACAAATGGCCATCCAGAGGGACGACCATCGTCGCCGTCAGGGTACAGTACCGAACCTCATGGACGAGCTCAAGATCCGCACCTTTTGGTCGTTGGTCGTTACAGACAGGAGAGCGGCGTCCATATTCGGCCGGCCAACGTGCATCAAGGACGACGCGTTCGACTTAGACTTTCCGTTAGAGGTAGATGATGTGCGCTGGGATCTTTCGACAATTGGTTTCCCCCTCATCGGCCCACCAGTTAGAGACTCCTATACCTCGAGCTTCTTTTCCTGGCAGGTTCGGTTGAGTCTTGTACAAGGCTTCATCATTCAAACAATCTACTTGGCGAGTCGCACGAGGACGCTGATGGGGTTTATCGGCGCCGATTGGGAACAACGCATGATGCAACGGCTTGACAGTTTACTCCTGGACTGGAGAACCAATCTTCCTAGCAGTCGTGAGCACTCTGAAATAGATCGTTCATTCCGTCCCAACTGACGCTCATTGGAAGTAAGCTGGCACCCAAGTATTGCTGACATGAAGGTTTTCTTGCAGTCGTCGTACCTGCATACTATGTACCACACTCTCGTCATCATGGCCCACAATCCCTTTCTGCGCACTAAAGCGTCCGAATTCTCTCGGGCGAGTCAAGATATGAAGACCGGTTTAGATTTGGTGGAGGCGCTCAATATCTGCACCAATGCTGCATTGAAGACCACCGACATTCTAACACTTCTTGTGGACCGACTCCCTTGGGCTTTTGGTCTACCAGGATTGATGGAGCCGCCAGTAGTGAGTGGCCTGGTGCTGCTTGTGAACCTTCATGGCTTCCGGTCGCATCTCAGTGTGGAGAAAAGACTGCGCTTCATACGCGCCATAGATACATGTCTCACCGCTCTCAAGCTATGTTCGGCACGTTTAAGGATGAATGGAGCACTGTGGTACGTGCCTTGATATCAGCGACGCCCTTTACGTCTTCTCATTCTCGTACTCAGCGAACTTCTACATCGGCTCTTCGCGGAGGCTGTGGACGAATCTGCCACTCTCTCGCCGCTGTCAACCCCAGCATCCGCTGACTTCCAGTCCCCGACATCGGAACCTATGCTCGCATCGCCCACCAGCAACCTGTATGAAGAAACACCCCAGCCCATGTTTAACATTGACCTAGTACCCTCCAGTCTCAAAAAGCAGATGGCTAATGACATGCACGAACATGTACTTCCTTTACCGATGTATTCGGTTGCGGCATAATTATCATATGGCTTGAGACAATGGAGTGATTTGAGACCATGGAGGTCCCTCACTGCGATATTGTGCAAAGTTCTCCCTGATGTCCAGACCCCGAGGAGATGCGGTTTAGACAACGTTGATCTTTCTCTTCTTTGTGCTACGCATCCACGCTACAATCTGGGCAGATACATCGAAGCACTCGAGGCACGCACAGCTAATATACAGAGTTTGCTACTGCGTGTCTCCCTAAAGACTTTTTAATGAGCGAGTTGGGTCTTCCAACATGCTCTCGGTCGAGCTGCCGCATCACCACTCGGTCGACTTTAACTCTCCCGCATTCGGGCCGAAGGCGGCAGCACCGACAGGCAGCAGTACCACCATGCATCTCAGCATATATTCGACATCGACATGCTGCCCACTGGGCTTAAAGAGGAGATGGCCAGCGGTTTGCGCGAAGTTGGCCCTCCAGTTCTATAGCCACAGCCGTGGATTGCGCCGTAATCAGGGCATGAGGCGAGACAATTTTGCAAATGTCTAATTGCGAGGTTCTATCCGCGAGCGTGTGTCGCGAAAGAGACAGTTCTTTCTATCCATTTCTCCCGAGTTCAGTTTGGCTTCTCGACAGATGGGCGAACTACAGCACTCTGCAGCCTAGTGGCAACCTCTTGCTCTACACCCAGGCTTGCCGCAGGCGATCCGTCTCCATTGGCAATGGCGCTGGGATCTTCGCCGGTTATGGCCGCGAAGAACGTGCAGGCGGAGAGGTAGCTGCCGTACTTGCTCGCGTGGAAGTGGTCGTGCGCCCAGAGGTCAACCTTGCCGTCCTCGACCTCGTTGTATGGGCTGACCACGGCCACCCCATCTTCAATCGCCTTGAGGAACGACTGTCCGACGAGCACTAAGCCGACCGCCTTGCTGAGAGAAGCTACCCTGAGGTACGAGTCGTGCAGATCCGTCTGCATCGCTTGGAGCCCCTCGCCGCGATATGATGCACCGTCAAGATAGACTTTGTCCGGTCTCGCCCACGTCTCGTAGAAGTAAACCTTTGCACCGGGGGACTTCTCTCTGACGAGCGCCAAAATGTTCTTCGCGCCGTGTGCGAAGCGGTGCACCCCGCCGCTCCCAGTCTCGTCTAGATCGTGTATGGCATCCTTGTTGAACGAGATGGCCGGTTCGTATGCGCCGTGCGTATAGCTGTTTCCAATAAAGAGAATTTTGGTGGTCGCAGTCGACATCGCGAGGAATAAAGGAGAGTGAGGAGATATTCAACCTAAGCCAGCATATTGACCTCGATGGCGACAACGCCTGCGGAGACGAGTCACTTCATAAGTAGTCGGGAACCGAAAACGCTTAAAGCACCACTTTCTCCGCGGAAGATCCGAAACACTGAACAGGTCTAAGGCTTGGTAAGAGTGAAACGAGTGGGCATAGGAGCCTCGCGAATTTCTAATTGCGGGGGCCCTCCACTACGATATCAAGTCCGTACAACAGAGGTTGGAGCAGAATAAAGGCATTGGACTGGCCAAGGGCACATGGAGGGATAACCGACTCGCACTGCGAGTCGAGGAACGACAGAACCTTGAGGAACTGGGAGCGACGCGCTCGTCTCTACAGCGAATACGGAATAACGGGCCATGGGCCTTCGCACGACCAAAGAAAGGGGCGAGATGAAGACGCTAGCGTTTTCAAACGCTAACGACGGAGCCAAACGACTGGGACTGGTCGAATGTCCAGGTGACTGGAATGCGGCCGTAGTGGTCCTTGAGCGCCTCCAGCATGAGCTGGCTGGTGGGGAGCTTGGAGAGGTCGAGATCGGGGCGAGTGACCTTCAGGAAGGCGGCAGGAGCCAGGTCGATAGCACCGACCTTGCAGTCAGCGCAGCGGTCGACGATGTGGACTTTGACGCTAAGGCCTGTCATCGGGTTGTGGACCGTCGCGGAGAGCGGGCGATGGCATTGCTCTCCGGCAAAGCAGTTCAACAGGCCATCACCGCCGAGGACGGCGTGTGCCTTGCCTGGAACGACCTCATCGGAAGAGGACAAGAAATAGCGGCCCTCGACCCATGGTCCACAGATCGGGTTACGGTTTGTCTCCCCGGAGGCGCCGGCCCAGTTGTCGTACATCTCGTGGGAGACAGCTGCCGTGAGTGTGCTGTCGTCATACACGTCGCCGCACGCCGTCTGGCCTTGCGCGCTGAAACCAAGGTTACGCATGTTAGCCTCGTGTAGTACGTCAAGTGAGACCGCAGCGCAGCAAGTACGCACTAGAACGTCATGTCACCACTGTGCGTTTCCGTGAAAAACGGCTCGAGCGCGTATTTGAGCGGGTTCGAAAGCGAGTTGAGGAACGGATCCGCGGCAGAGGTGCGAGTGGCTGAGGGGGCGGCCAGGTTTTGGGTTTTGGTAGGGCCTGAGCCTCCTCCTTGCTGATTGTTATTAGTGGTGGAGGTAGGATTGCTACCCGCGTTGACGGCACCACCAGAGCTCTGCGTAGTCTTAGTTGAGGTCTTTGGCGGCTTTGATGCAGGCGACGACGATGACGATGGGGATGATTCGTGATGCACGGCAGCAGACGAAGACGACGACGACGACGGAGCGGCCGTGACAGGACGTGACGAGGCGTTCGTGGGGGCGTTCGTGGGAGCCGCAGAACCCACCTTTGTTGGTGTAAGACCTCCAGCGCTCCTCACGGGGCAACGCTTGCTGCCCCGACGATGGTGCGTCGGCGCACGGGCAACGTAATTGACTCTGGCGCTGTCGGCTAGCTCGCGCGCAACCTCGGCATGGCGTCCACGGTGGGGCACGCGAGGAACGTGCGCGGCGGTGAGCTGGGCAGCAGAAGCAACCAGCGCGACAAGAATGAACGAGCGCATATCGGCGTCTGGTGAGCAAATGATCGTGGTCGAGAGGGAAGGACAGGAGGGAACCCTAAAGGACTGAGGGGGCTCGAGCTTCGACGATGTATGTCCCGGCGAGGCTGGAGTGCGAATATGGGCGGTGGAAAAGAGGCTTCGCAACAATAAGCTTCCGCAGCCGACGCATTGAATGACGCGGAGAGCGACCGTGACGCTAGTCGCTATGCACCGCAAGATGCATCGGTCCGCTTCGAGGGACTAGGAATAAACGAGAAATCTATGATTCTGTCGGCGATTTGATTGCCGATGGGGGCAGTGAGCGGGAAAGCTGGGGGAGTTCAGTAGGCGTTGATTTACGTCCAGCGGGGCTGTGAGAGTATGGAATACTGTGCGTAGCCTCACAGGCTAGAGTGATTTTTATTGCGCCCAGAGCACAGCTTCAAAGTCCAAGAGTCTCACGAAACGACCAGCGGGAGCCTCAGCACAAGACATCGTTTGAAACACTTCGATGCCAAGGGCGGCCCCGTAAGTCGCGCTGAACCCGATCCCGAGTCATTAGCAGATGAATCATAAGAAAACAGGTTAGCTCGGCTCGAGAAGTTGCGAACCACAGTGTCGTGGTCGATGCAGCGTTGTTCGGCTAGGTTGTTGCTGTCTGCGTAGCCCCACTAGCAGTTCCAGTTAGCGCCAAACTCTGAACAATGGTGTATATCAAAGCCGGCAGGGAAAACTCACGAGTACGCGCAGGTTGGGTTCAAGACTGAGCTGACATATGCAGGTGACCCCAGCTCTCGCCTCCACGAGAAAAAAGGAAGCTAAAGAAACACCAGCATCGGGATTACGCGCAGCTGGCGAGGCTTACGCGCTTTTTGTGGTTGCGAGTGCCGCTATTGGTGTTGTTCGCCAAATCACTGGAGTTCAACTTCCGGAGAAAGCCGAGCGGTCATTAATACGTGGGCGCTTGCTCATGAACACGATTCACTGAACGAAATGTTACAACTTGTCGACTCTCAGGCATCCGACGTCCAATGTAGAGCAGCACTAGAATCAATATCATGCCATTTTGATGTTTATTTCATTCATTTGCCTTGGGGCTTTTCACAGAGTCGCTGCGAGCAGAATGATCGCTACGCTCAGGAAGATTCCTGGTGCAGCTCGCGATGCGGAGCCCGTTGGTCCACCTGAGCCACCTGTGGCTTTGAGAAGCGCCGCTCCTTGTGGGCCCTTTGCCACTTTCGCCTCGAATGTCGAGAACAGTGACGCAATCATTGCTTTCCACTTCTCTTGGTCGACATGGTCGACAGCACGGTCATACGTCAAGAAACCTGGAGCATCATCGCTGTCAGATCCATGGCAACTGTGACGCGTTTGCGAACTCACCGTTGACCTCGCCCTCGACGTCCGTCGTCTGGGTGTAGACACCACCGTTGCAATCGTACATCTCGGTCTGCTCGCGAAGCTCCTCCATTACCTGGTCACGACAAAGTTAGTGTACGCTATCTAGTTGCTCTGACTGTTTGCTTACGCGCAGTGCTCGGTAGTTGTACGCTTCCAGTGTCTCATCAATCTCGTAGGTCGACGGAATGTCGGCGATGGCGACAGCATCCTTCCACAGATGGTCACTGAAAATTACTCAGTCTCCGCGTTGACAGCATACTAAGGCATGTACATTGTCGTGTTGACGCCAATGCCACCGAACTCGCCCTGGAATCCGATGCGCTTGCGATCTGTGAATACGTGTGAGCATGTGTAGTCCAAGCTGAGCC
Organism: Auriculariales sp. MPI-PUGE-AT-0066; assembly: GCA_020744175.1. Lineage (NCBI taxonomy): Eukaryota > Fungi > Basidiomycota > Agaricomycetes > Auriculariales > Auriculariales sp. MPI-PUGE-AT-0066. Next base: position 194,280 of record JAGTJP010000022.1, on the reverse strand, counting down.
TTCATATGCACCGTACGGCGCAGATGCGCGCGAGGAGAACGGAGTGCCGCATTGGGGCGAGGAGTAGTGGTGGTTGTCGGCGAAGTCGCCAACGGAGAGGTTCCGCTCCAGCAGAGGGTAGTCGTTCCAACCGCTGACCGCGTTAATGAGCTGGTGGCCCGCAATAAAATCTTGCAGGTGCGAGGTGAGGCGAATCTCAGGAGAGCGCTCCTCAGCCGTGCCTTGACCCCAACCCTCCTATAAAACCTTCAGAGATGCAAAAATCCGACAAGGCGACGACAGTACGAACGTTATAGATGACGAAAGCCAAGATGGATGGGAAGGAAAGGTGACTCTTGGTCAAGATGTCGAGCTGGCGTTCCCATTCCTGTTGCTCCTCCGGCGTAGGCCGAACAAGGGGCAACGCTGGCATGTCTTGCATAACAATTAAACCGAGCTTGTCACATGCTTCGTAGAACAGCTCGGGCTCATACTTGATGTGCTTGCGCCTGAAGAACAACATTGCATCAGTGCTGCTCAAGTACGCGTATTGGAATAAGGAACCGACAAGAAGTTGAAGCCGAGGTCCTTGAGATAGTGCAAGTCGAACGTCATAGCTTCACGAGAAGGCGGGCTGTGAAGCCCATCAGGCCAAAATCCTTGATCCAAGGGCCCCGCTGCGTATATGGGCTTCCCATTAAGAAGGAATCGCTGAACCCCATCGACCTCCTTGCGCTCGACCGTCCGGAACCCAGTGTATGACGTCGCTGTATCCTCCGCAACGGAGACCGTCAAGTTGTAGAGGTTCGGTGTGGCGGGTGTCCAGAGCTGAGGCTCAAAGTCAACCTTGAACTGGAATGGCTGGTTGGCTGGACCCGTGGCAGTCGAGATAACGTCGGAGCCGCCTTGGGTGAGAAACTTGACGGTAACCGTGGAAGAGGATAACTTGTTTGACGTGGAAATGGTGGCGTTGACAGCGCCGTTTGCGCCAGCCCGCAGTTGAATGTCCGTAACATACTCCCCTTTCGGTACAGACTCGAGAGAAACCGTCTGCCATATGCCGCTACATGGTGTATAAAAGATATGACCTAAAAGATTTACCGGTAAATGTACTGAGATTGTTGAGGACAATAATTCCGACTTACTGGGCACAATCCGCTGCTTGCCAACGGGAATAACCTCGCTACAAGTATATATGAGCCACGACTGTGATTGCGACCTTCGATAGCTTACCTGTCAGTTGGATCATTGACAAAAACAATCAATTCGTTAGTTCCATTCTTCTTAACGTTGTTGGAGACTGTGGATTGATTAGTATGTGAGGTCTGGCGTCTTGTGCACCTCACCGTCGAAGTGGAACTTGTCGTAACCACCAACGTGGTTGCCAACCTTCTTTCCATTAAGGTAGACGGTAGCGCGGTAGTCGACGGCGGCGAAGTGAAGGACGACGCCCTCGTCGAAGTCCTTTGGCACCTCGAACTGCGTGCGGTACCTGCAATCAATAAGTTAGAAAGAACGACACTGAGATGATGGAACATAGCAAACCAAACATTCTGCAGCTGCAATGCAACACCGCTGATCCCGCTCTCGATGCAGTATGGAACTAGTACACGCTTGTCGAGAGTCTTGCCGAACGGCACGTCGGCGTCATTCGCCTTAGCCTCCTGCAGCTCCCAAACACCATTGAGCGACTTCCAAGTCTACGGCAGGTTGAGCGATACATCAGGGAGGGAAGAGATGCGGTATACGAACATCGCGGCGCAAGAGCGGTCGTGGATACTCCGGCCAAGGATTCTCCGTCGACTGCTCTGTCCACTGAGTTCGTAGTTTTGGCTCCACAAGCTTGTACACGGCCTGCAGCATACAGTCAGCATATGCACACAAGACGATGTGGGGACGGCTGCGTCTTACATCTTCTGCGTTTCCGTACACAGGGCGTTCGTCGGTCAAGCCACCGTTCTTGGGAGTTCTGCCTGTTGGGCACCAACGGCACGGGCGGCGAGCACGCCAATTGCAACAACTGACCCAAGCAGTGTCAGCATGGTAGAGGAACGCAGATGTTGTCAAACGTTGGGTCGTCTCAAGTCCGAAAAACCATTGAGCACTTATACAGTTCCCAAAGCTGTGTGCGAAGTGCGGTCCGGACGTATTGCGCGTGCTTCAAGTAAGACAGTTGCGATGGAAGGTGATGTCTACGTCAATACCGCGCGTACGCATTGACCTCGTGAGTATGACGAAAGGCGCCACGCGCTCGGTGTTGTCAGCGCGTGGCTGGTGTTACAGTCGCTCGTTGACGAGCACCTGCTATCGGGAGCTCCCAGCCTGGCTCCTTACGATTTAATGGTGAGATTGAAGCTGTTTTGTACATTCAACTGCACTCGTCGCGAGCCCTAGTACATTGCTACATGCTGCGGAGAAGCTGAACTCCACTCTTGAAACATCAGACACCGGTCGCGAGAATCTGGGGAAGCAAGGCGCCGCAGCTTCTCCACACTAATCTTGAGCATCGGGCCCGATCGACTAAAGTCCTGCCGACGATGCGAGAATCCGGCAAGTGCGCCGGTGTCGTTTTGAACGAAGCGCACAATCTTGTAGTTTAGCAATTAGTCGCTTGAGCTCAAACGCGGAAACGTCAAAGAGTGACACCAGAGGGAACCTGCGTAGAAGCTATAATGGAAGTTTGTCAAGGACAAATTGAGGTTGCATGATCAAATTGGCGCTCCACTGCAGAACCGCGCGCCTTTTCGGAGAATTTGTAGAAGATCGTGATCTGAAGTAACCATCCACTGAGACCGAACCAAAGCAGTCTTGCAGAGCGAGCAGAACGGCGGGAAATCTTGCAACCTTGTGCGTACGCGGCTAGATTGAGGACATGCATGTGACACTGAAGGCGCCGTGCTCTGTGACTACGGAATCACTGACACCAACTACCTCAAACCCCCAATTCTCGTACAGCTTGACCTAAAAAGATGTGAGTGGCTGGTCACATGCTCAGTTCAGTAGAAGTTGGGATGCGCACATTCTTTTCTGTGAAAGTCTCCAGCCGCATCTTTTGGCCGACCGCCTACGACATTATTCAACAACGTGGGCTGGCTGCCAAAGCCGTGCGAACCTTCGCTTGCATGTCTTTGACGAGAGCCTTTCCAAGGCCGCGTCCTTGCATTGAGGGTCGAACAGCAAGAATCTGAAGATGCCACATCTGGGTGAGCTCGTTCGCACTCAACTTGCTGCGTGTTGTGGCCTGGTGAACAGCATGTTCATACTGTAACCCATATTTATATGAGCAAGATCAATAAATAAGTCTCGAAACTATGACATGCCTGCGTTTCCCAAAAACAACGACCATCAGCGTTCAATCGCTTTCCAAAGACATCCTCCCAAACAGCTTGCTGGCGCTCGCTATAGTAAATCAGGGCCTGGAGCAAAGCAAGGGTAGTAGGGCTACCAGCCTCGAGAGGAAATCTACGCCTGGCGGGAACCACAGTGCTATTGCATCGATGGCGTCTGGGTGTGAGTCTGCGTGGCTGGCAACAAAGACCTCGCCCTCGAGCAAAGTTGTCGCAACGAAGCTGCGGTATATATACTCAGAAACACTGATGTCTCCACCAGAGGCTGGTAATGTAATTGGATCTGAGTAGAAGATGCGGTGAGCCCCTGTTTTGTTGCAGTGATGTGACATCGAACCATTCTCGAAAGCTGAGCAAACCCAGGTACAAAACTCTTCAACTGCACTCGCTAAAGTCAATCTATCAGCGCTTTGTGCGATGAAGAGAGCTTCGCCAAACGCACTGCAATCCCCGTGCAGCTGACGGATGCGCGGTGTGGCGGGTACAACGCCCTGTTCGCGAGTAGACATCGTGAGGCTCGGCGCGCAGATGCAGGCAAGAGGACAAGACCCTCGATGACTCAGACGAGCGACATGTCAGGCAAGTCCGCGATCGCTCCGACCGATTGCTTGCGACGCCGTAACCGTTCTGGTTCAAGTTTGAGCCGGAAGCAGACAGCGTAACCCCCTTCAGAAGAGCTTCAAGTCGGACTTTTTGATAGAGTACCTTGCCGAATACTTGAAGGAACTCGTGTGACCAAATTGATGAATGTCATGAGTTTAAATTTTCTTGTAACAGAGTGGTACTGAATCCTACAACCTCAGTGCATGCACTGTGACACAACTTTCTTGTTTGGCAGACGGCTGCATCCCGTGAATCTGACCGGATCCAAGTGGATCCAAGCCAGATGCAGCCCCAGATGCACCTATCATGGGTCTGGACCCGGGGCACGTCAGCTTGATTCCAGGCGAATCCAGAAGGCATCTGATAATTGCATTCTTGTGTCATGCCCTTGAGTACCTTTCTCTGGATACATCACGAGACCCTACTTGCAGCTGCACAACCTGTAAACTCAGGTGGCCGCGCCCAGGACCGCGACCAGCGTATTACTTATTAGAAGTTGTTAGTCGGTCATGGGCACAATCAACTATGTTTCGAGCGATGTCAAACCTACTGTAAGACAGACGTGCAATGCCTAACCTGACTAGAACATGAATGTATAAAGGCACTTTCTTCAATCTCAAGGTCCGAGGGCTCAGTCAGGGGCACATATGCATCACGAAGGAGATGGTATTCTTCACGAACCTGAACGTTTCAACACGAACGCGGCCATCTCCCACCATACGCCCTGCGCCGATTCCGTCGCCTCACTCTGGCTTAACGACCAGCGAAACGGCTTTATCAGGGATGGTAGTCTAATCTCACATGTGTTGGACGGCGAAGATCGTGCGGCTGGCGAGTTAGCAGCCATCGTTGCCGATGCAGAAGCGCTCGTCCGCAGGGTTCTCAGTCCCAACCGATGCTGAGACGCGTTTGCCGCACAAGCGTGACGCGTGGGACTCGGACCGTATCAGCCTTATTTCAACTCGTGACGTGATTACTTTGGAAGCTATAACTGTGGCAAGGGAGTCGGTGGTACATCTTTGCCCAAGCCCGTTACCATCTGCATTCTTAGACCAGAAGGGAGCATGTCGATGTTGAATATGTTATTCGGTAAATCGTCTCGCCGACTGCTAGTGGGTTCTGTCGAGGCTGGCTGCCATGTCATAGAATCAAATTCGACCGATGGCGAAGACGACGGCCGTGACGCAGGTTCATCTGCCAGTTCGGTCATAAGATCGTCTAGAAGATCGCTGAATACAGTTGTCAGTAGATATGGAGGCTGCATCCGAGAGTAGAAAACTCACTGCAGCTTCCCGTGCATCCTGAAACGGGTCGAAACAAGTCTGAGCGCAGAGAGGCACACGCTCACAGCATGTGTGTAGCGAAGCCTGTCCGTCTCGGTGAGACTCGACCGAAAGCCATAGAGGTTTATGAGAAGAATAAGACCGCTGACGAATGGAGGATCTCCCAGCCCCGGCAGACCGAAGGCCCAAGGAATCCGGCTGACAAGTAGCGCTAGAATGTCGCTGCACTCCACCGCAGCCTGGGTACAAGTTGAGAGCGCTGCGGTAAGGTCTACACCTGTCGTCCCGTCCCTACTCGCTCGAGAGAAATCGCGGGCGGTGGTGCGCATGAACGGATTGTGGGCCATGATGACGAGTGTGCGGTACATCGCGTGCAAGAACGAGGTCCGGAGGAAAACATCTAGATTTATAATGTTCGGATGCCAACTCACTGCCAAACAAGTCATTTAAGCAGGATTTGGGAAACATCAATAACAGCACTTACGACTCTCGGGAATGTTATCTATCCAATCCTTGAGCAAACCGTCAAGCCGTTGCATCATGCGATTCTCCCAATCGGCACCGACGAAGCCCATCAATGTTCTTGTACGGCTACTCGAGTATATCGTCTGAATTATGAACCCCTGAATAAGGCTTAGGCGGACCTGCCATGCAAAGAAGCACGAGGATGCAGAATCCTGCGATAATGGTCCATTGAGGGGGAAGCCAACGGTGGCCAGATCCCAGCGTGCATCGTCCACTTCTAAGGGCAACTCTAGGTCGAATGCATCATCCTTGATATATATTGGGTGACCAAACATGGATGCAGTTCTCCTGTCAGTGATGACCAACGACCAGAAGATACGTTTCTTCAACTCATCCATCAAATTCGGTACTGCGGTCTGGCGACGGCGATGGTCGTCCCTTTGGATGGCCATTTGTATCGCCGTGTATGTCAGCCACCAGCACCTCGGTGATCCTAGCACGAGCCCAACGTAAAAAGAGGCCAGGTAAAAAACTCGAACGTCTAGTAAACGTGGCTCTGCAGGCGTCGGCATTCGCAAGAATGGTTCCACCTGCTCGAAGTACTCAATACCGGCAGGTTTGGTTCCAGAACTCTCCGCTGGATTTGTGTTTGCCGGAGATGTTGCTCCGCTCGAGTTCAACATATCGTCTGCGACGAGCTGGCCCTCTCCGAGCGCACAAACGAGCAGGACAACCGCCACGAAGTGCGCGTCGCTCATCAAAACCTGGTCGAACAGTTGCCGCTCAAACAACTCCCGGTGGAGGATAGGATAGACCACATTAATGGTTTCGAAGAAGCGTCGAACAAGCAGGGCTAGTCGGTCTGGAGGAGGAAGCCGTGGGTGGAAGACGCGGTCCGGCAGACGTTCGTTTCGAAACTCATAATTGGGAACGCGCCAATACTCCGGTCGTTTTGAGAACGGTATCCGATTGCTGGGGCTCTGACAGGTTGGTCCATCGATTGCGTACTGTTGTCGAAGAGCGAGTGAATACTCGACTCGCTGGACATACAGTTCCTCTAGAGGGCAGAGAGTCGCAGCGATCGACCGTCGCAAATCTGGCTGCTGATCGCGTCCATCGTGTCCTGGAATCAGTGCAACAGATGGCATTGCACTGATAGTCAGAAGCCCCAATTCGCGCATGAGAATAGTTCCCGGGGCAATACTCAACAGATAGCTCTGAATTTTGGCAATACGAGCCTCGAGTGCTGCAATGTACCTTCGATGGATTGTTAGTAAACAGATCATCAACGCGCAGTAGAAAATAGAAACCCTTTCGGAACAGTTGTGTTTCGAGGTGGCGCTTCTGAGTACGTGCACGTCCTCCCCAAACGCGCGCATCGTGTGCAGATGCGATCTGGTCGTTTTGGCCCGTCACAACCACGCTTACCGCGCCGGCAGTGGTCGCAAGGGCGATTGTGGTCCCAAAAAGAAACCGCATCCATTGGTGCAAGCGGAGAACCTCAGTTCTCCCAAGCTGAGAGTTCGTAGCCGACAGACCCAAGAGGTTGGGATGAAGACAAGGGTCCATTCATTTTATGTCCAAAACCGTATGACTTCTGTGTTAAACATTACGTACTGTACGACCAAATTAGCACGGTAGGACGCCCTTACGGGACAGAGCTGACCCTGCATATAAAAAACCGCTACACGCTTAGAAACTAAAGTGGACTGTCGCATGCAAATGGTTGGTTGACCGGTGGACGCCGATTAGCTGCTCCGCCTGGAAGGAAATCTTGCATCAGAGGATCTCGGCAGACTCCCCCGCGGAAAAGCCGGCATTCGAGACTAGACACGGGCACAACAGCATATCCTCTAGCGCCCGCCGTCCTGGCTCCGCAAACACTATAAAGACTCCGTTGAACTTCCAGTATGTTCGAGAGCGTTGAGAGCGTGGGGTTCGTAATAGCAGCACCGTCACCGAAATGCTGCTGAAGTAATGTCGCGGACTTCAACAGCGGCACCGTATGGTACGACTCGTAAGTTGAGAGACGGTCACAACGCAAACAGAGAGAACCTTCGAAGATGCAGACGCCGATTGACAACTTTGGGTGGTGCAGGCAATAATCGAATAGAGACAAAGCGGGCCGAACGACCAATACAGTAGTTTGACAAGGAGGAAACCGGTTGTCGCCATTCATGTTGTACCTCTAAACCCCGGTGTCGCCTGATACGCCACCCTGTTGCACTGGATTGAGCTCGGTACACATCCTCCGGAGGGTCGAAGACAAGCTGGGCTGCGGATCCATGCTGCGCTCATCATTTGGTGAGGCTATGCTGTTGCGACTTCAAAAGGCAAGCGACTCCAGCTGTTAGAAGCTCATTCTTTCTCACTTCTCTCATTTCTTTACACTTCTTACCTCATCCATGTTTCCTTTTCTTCTTCCGACGGTCGTCTGTATCATCTTCGCGGCAGACTTTACAGCCGCTGTAGCCACGAAGATCCTCTTCATAGGAAACAGCTTCACTCATGGAGCCATCGAACCGACCATATCTTTCAACAAGAATGCCATTCGCGACGCCAACGGGAAACATTATGGTGGCGTGCCGGGCATCTTCAAGTCGCTCACCGAACAGGCCAAGCTCAACTTCAATGTCACCATCGAAGCTGTCAGCGCTCAGACATTTCAGTTTCACTACGAGAGTCGAGCTCAGAAGGTTAGCGGCGGCGCACCGTGGGATGTCGTCGTTCTTCAAGAGTACAGTACTCTACCGACACCGTCGCAGCGGGGCGGCAAACCGGACCTGTTCGCAAAAGGCGCTGAGAACATTGTCAATCTCGTGAGGAAGTCTTCCCCTCGTGCAAAGATCTACTTCTACGAGACCTGGGCGAGGCCGGACAAGGTTCATCCTAAAGGAGCACCTTATCATGGTCAAAAGATCCAGGCAATGCAGACAGATCTGCATAAGGCCTACATGCAGACTGCCTCAAAGAGAAACGCGACTGGCGTTGCACTCGTTGGAGACTCGTTCATGAAGGCAATTAAGAACGGTGTAGCAGATGTCAATCCGTACAACGGCATTGCCAAGGGCAAAGTGAACCTTTGGGCGGACGATCATTACCACGCCAGCAAGTACGGAAGCTATCTCTCTGCATGCACCATCTTTGCAACCGTAACTGGTCGCAATCCAATTGCCATTGTTAACGGGAAAGGCTCAACCGCAGCCAAGCTCGGTGTGGAAGCAAGCATCGCAACGAAGCTGCAGAAAGCAGTCGTCCGGTCCACATCACAGCAGAAGCCGATGAAGGCAAATATGATCAGAAAGTCAATGTAGGAGATAGCTGCAGCGACCTCGACAATATATCGTTGGTTCTTTAGAAGTAGGTGATCGTGCCAGTGTAGCCGGCCCCACTGGAGCTTCACGTCGGCGAGCTATACTTGACCTGCATGTGGATTTTATCAAATGACGTAATATTATGGACTTTTTCCTATTTATTAGAGCTAAATTAGTTCTGAAGTTTGCCACTACATCTGTTTGAGCTCACGACCATTTGACACAGTTGAGCTGGGACCAGCTGCCTTAGATTATGAACCACGAGGCACCAAAGGCTAAAAGTACAGTTATTCCATCAAAAATACGAACAAGAGTTGTTTCCAGAAATAATCGAGTTGATGCATGGATGCCGTGCCTGGTTCGGAATTCGCAGCAACTTCCTACGATGAGAGGTTGGGTCTGGGGATATAACTTGGTCATTCCGCCAGGTGAGAGAAAATATTTTAGTCTCGCTACCTGCGAGGTCAGAGTTCAGAACTACCGCATTAAAGCTGTTCTCACCTTTCACGCGTCCGATTGTGCGTGCAAATCTCAACAGTTTAAAAACCAGTGTCACATACCGTCAAATGCGGGGAATTACCATGTCTGGAACTGCTGGACGACACAGAAGGTGAACGTGGTGGCTACTGTCGTTTGGGTGCCTTTAATTTGGTTTGTCCATAACTCGAAAGGGTTAAACGAAGCCCGGTGACTTTCTCATGATGCAATATCTCGCTATCGGTAGGTTGCATCAGTTATTAATAATTGAAACGTTGGTGTATGCTTTTGCCACTGACCTCCATTCGCACAAGTCAAGAAAGCATCATCGGATCACGGTGGACAGCATCCTTGACGCTGATCCATAACGGTTCTGAAGTATCAAGGGATTCTTTCTTCCTTCTCTTTGCGGCACACAAAATCGGCTGTCAAGCAACTCTCCGCGGACTTCGGAGGCCGTCCGGTCAGCTGAGCTTGGGCCTGTGCTAGGCACTGAGCTTCTCGCATCGCATTACTGTGATGATTTCTGGGTTTATTTTTAAATGAAAATAAAAGATAAAAGGCCTATCGGGTACTTGATTTTAATCTTTGTCCACAAGATGAGACGCACACTGTCGATTGAATCTAACATCCTGATCGCTAAATGCTTCTGCTCTGATCTGCCCCAAATTTCACTGACCGGAATGTCAAGATTGGACTGGCTCAGCGATTCCTTTGAGCATTCGGCGCTATCGAGCTGTCACCGTGCCGCCATTAAATTTAGGAAACACTCTCAATCCCGGCCAGGGTTGAAGACTGTCATTCGCCACAGAAGCCTCTGTAAATGATCCGCCGTTGAGTTCCAGAAGTCCCATACGGCGACCAGTCGCCGTAAGTTTGTCACCACGAGTCTCACTTCAAGACTTTCTGAGGTGTGAAGGCTGTCATGCTGCCTCTGATGGACATATGAATGTGCTATGAATGCTTCTGTACGGCATTTTATGCCCACGTTCGCGCCAATGGCCCTGACCGCGAACGTCTCGGCAAGGCACAGCAAGTGCCAAGTGCCAAGCTCAACATGTCTAGCATTTAATATATTTCTAGGCTCCGTTATGGAAGATATTTTCAGCCAACTGGAAGTATTGTACATAGATATCAAGACATCTACTGCCGGACATATTCAAACTTGGCTGCGCATTTTCGGGCTGCAATCGCCGTTTCCGCGATCCTCAACTGGAAATACCGGAGTCACGCTTCACGGTCTCATGAGGAATATTTAGAGAAAGCCTCAACTGATTCCGTACAAATTACTATAAAAGAGAGAGCCACATGGATGAGTTGGAAAACCTCAGGCCAGTCTTCAAGACTCAAGTCTAGTTCAGCGTTTGCTACTCGCAGCCAATGTTCGCTCTCCGTGCTCTCCTCCTCATCGTGTCCGCTGCGGCCTGCACTGCGCTCGTAATCGGACAAGACGGTGAGCTCCATATACGAATACTTTTTTTTCTGGAGGTATAACGTTCATCCGAAACTCACCTCGTACGGTTTGCAGTGGGTGTTCTCGAGGCTCGTGGCATCAAGTGCGCCGAGGGTGCGCCAGCGAACGTCTCCACCATCACTCTCGACAACGGCGCCGTCGTGGACACCTGGGCCTGCAAGACCAGTGCGGCCGAGATCAAGGCTGCCAAGGAGGAGGAGGCATTTGCACTCGAGAAGCTCGATGCTCGCGGTGTGTCCATCAGCGAGACCACTCTCACCAAGCGCGGCTACAATGCCTGCGGCATATACTGCCCAACCTACTGCTATGGCGGAGCGTACGTCACACACACTTTTTTTTTTTGGTCTGCAAAAAAAATGCTGTGTTGACTGAAATGGATGTTCCAGCGGCGGTGGCCCAGACCCCAACCGTACGTGGCCATGACATTGTCTCACATTTGGTGGCGATTCTGCTCACTCAATCTCCTGGCGGTAGACTGCACCCAGCTCGCACAGTATGTCGATACAGCCCAACCAAAGCAACCCGTCATCATACTGATTTACTCACGCTCAGAGGCTGGACTTCAGGCACTTTCGTTGTCAATCAAGGCGTGACGGTCTACTACTCCCTCGCAAGCTGCCAAGTGCTTGTTCGCAATCTTGGCAACTTCGGTGGCCTAACGTATTGCTGGAATGACCGTACGTCGCCGGTTTTCTATTACCATATTGTGCCACACTGACCCCGCCGACTTTACAGTCCGCGGCGTGACTAATTACATCGCATGGAACTGCCAAGCCACCCAGAACGCTCACGGTGGTTACTGCCCCATGAACAATGAATGGAGCATCGGTATGTATGAACCCTGCTTGCGCGGAGACTGAAATTGACATTGTCCATTTAGGCTCCATTGGTGTTTCTGCCTGCTGTGACTAAGCTCTGGATGAAAGTTTGCCACGGGCGCGTGCATTGCGCCGCAAGCGATGAGTTGATGGAATTATTCCATCTCTTGCTCGTGTTCCCGTTTTTCAAGTGTCAAATGACATGTACAATCGCAATCACTGCATAAGTGAATAGTACTAGCTGAGGGTTATTGGTATTTCTCATCATAGCGTGCTGAAGTTACATTCAGCCTCCCGCCGCTTCCTAGTACGGGAGGTAACCACATCTCGACAGGCCACCTCCCAGCTACGAATTACAACACTAACTTTATGGTGCTTTCACGTCCTCCATCTGCCTTGCACAGCATGTCGCGACTACCAAGGTGTAACACCCTGTATGGCCTTTACGAACTTAACCACCGATGCGTACATCAAAGTCTCGCCGTCTTTCTGACAAAGAAGCTTCATCAAGTTGCTCGAACGAAAAGAAAAGAAGGACGACAAAGTCTTTCATATACCGTCAGATAGAAGATACGCATTCATAAAGGCCGCTGAAAGCCATCCAAAACTCCTTTCACGTTCGCAGCCAACGCAGGCAAGTAGTATCCTCTGCAAATGTCCCTCCCTCTTAGCGGCACGAAGTACTGGGGATGATGAGATTTTTGCCAGAGAGCCACGTACCCTTCGAACAAGAACAGCGTAGGAAGCCCAAGTTGTGCGATCCGCCCACCGATGCGTTCGTACACTGGCGTGGTGAGACCAAATGTACAGATCGGATCGTCTTGGTATGTATCGACTCCCAAACTGTCAGGAAGAAAAAAATAAAAATAAAAATCAGTTCTAACTGCGTTAAAACCGTTGAAAAAAAAAAAAAACCCGTACCTGACGAGAATGTAATCCGGTTCAAAGCTCTTTACCACCTCCACTCCCCCATCCAACGCAACCAAATACTCCTCATCCCCAGTCCCATTCATCGGAAGCGGGATATTGACGTTCTTGCCCAACCCCTCACCGACGCCAGTTTCGGCAGCCGAGCCGGTAAAGTACGGATAATCGCCTTGTGCGTGGAGCGAGACGTACAAGACCGACGGGTCGTCGTAAAAGATCGATTGCGTGCCGTTGCCGTGGTGGTAGTCGATATCGAGGATTGCGATTTTCGCGCTGCCGGGGCCAGAGCGAGGGTGAATGTGTTGTAATGTACGGGCGGCGATGGCGACGTTGTTGAGGTAGCAGTAGCCGCCGCTGAGTTCTGCGGCTGCGTGGTGCCCGGGCGGACGGCTTGGGATCGTAAGCGGAGGTTTTACATAGGGAGGGAGATGGGGAGGTGGGAGATGGGCTTTACGTTATTGCGAATATGCCGGGTGGTCTTGGTGCGTCGGTTGCGGTTTGTGCGAGGGTTGCCAGTTCTTTGGCGGAGTGGATTGCAACTTTGGCTGATGCCAAAACCGCGGTGTAGGTGTCTGTGATGTTTTATTTTCAGCGATTAGTGGCCTTGCATTGGTGAGAGCTTCAGCTACCGGCTGTGATTGGACTACTGAGATCGAAGCAGTAGAAGCCTAGGCTGAACGTGAGCTCTTGAAAGTCAAGATCTTGCTTTCCACAAACCTGCGCGAGCAATTGCACTCATTTGGTTTGGGTCCAGTAAACGTGGAGGAAGCTTTGGATGTGGAAAGCACTCGGGCAGCACACCGGCCGCATCACCACCTTCACTGACCCATCGCTCGTACGCAGTCTCCAAATAGTCGATGTATTCTGAGGAGTGGACCAGACTCACATACTTCATCGCATCTGCCATAGAATTTTAAATTTAGATCAAGTCGATATCGGTGCTGGACTCACCAAAGTCGGGTACTTGTTTCAAGTCGTATTGTGCAGAGTCAGCTGCGAGTGCATCGCGCACCAGAACTAATCTATCTGGTGACTCTTTGTACGGCACGGGCTGGCCAGAGAGGATCTCGTGTGGCGGATCATGTACTAGGCAGCTCGGATGGTGGAAGACCTGCATTTTGGATCTTTCCATCCCGCCCGTGAGCTGCGCCGTTTGTTTCGGATCAACACGCTTATCCTATTTCGAGCTCAGATCTAAAGATATATACGAGCTCCGCTTGAATGATATCGCCACTTCACCACCGCACCTGCTACTGCACCCTCGCGCCAAGCCCTCAGGTCGAACGGCCCCCGAACGTGTTTTTGAACGCCTCCTAATTTTTGCCCATAAAGCCATGCGCAGTCCTCGTGCGCCGACGTCATAGCCTCGATTCCGCGGCTAAATCGAGAGCACGCGGATGCTTTTTTGGTGTTGTTTACGGAGTCCGGATTTGGTTCGGCCCACTGGCGCTTCCCTTGACCAGCTCCATTCACGTTTTTACTCTCGAAACGCGCGCAACGACCTCGCAGACGACTTTTTCCGCTTTACGCCCCTCGTTCCGACCAACACCACCCAGCTATGGTCTCCAGCTTTGCTCTCGTCGCTGCTCTCAGCGCAGTAGCCGGCACTCAAGCCAAGAGCTATAATTTGCTGCGCTATAACGCTGGCAAGGTCTGTGTTTATTTTTTTTACCCAGCTATCAGTCACACCTCGAGTCGAGTCTTTTGCCTGCCCATGTCGACCAGCTCGTTCCACGAACCTTTTACTCGTTCTTGTATATCCACGCTTGAAATTGCGGCCTGCACGTCATGCGTCATGCACGCGCTCGGCTAACTCGGCCCACTCACATCCCTCCGCTGCTGACCTCGCACCTCCCTGCGACTCTGGCAAACGCCTTGCACAGAGCTGAAAACGAATCTGTTATTCTAATTTCCACGCGAGATGATTCCCTGTTTGCCGCTACAACATTGCGCCAGAGTACAACCCGAATGCTGACCCATGGGTCCTTTCGCAGACTTTCTTCAATGCCTTCCAGTATTTCGGCACGTACGACACGGCGAACAACTCGCCAACATCCGATTATCTCAACAGCGGAGACACTTGTGAGTACCCTCGCCGCCGCCGCCGTCCTCACACGCGGCACGTTTTGATCTTGTGCAGTCCTCGCGAACCGCAGTTATGCCATGAGCGCCGGCCTGACTAGTGTCAATGACAAAGGCAATGCCATCCTCAGGGTGGACGACACCAACACGGTAAGGACTTGCCATCTCTTGTAATACTCGGAGCATGACTGAGATTTTTCATTCCCCACAGGTTGAATACAACCAGAAACGATTTTCAGTGTCTATCAACACGACGGAAACTTATGGGCCGGGTAACGTCTTTGTTTTGGATGCTCTGCACATTCCGTTCGGCTGCAGCGTGTGCGTGCGAAACATACTCTGCGCTCGTCCCTAGACTAAATCATGATTTGCGTAGTTGGCCCGCGTACTGGACTGCTGGCAGGCAAGTCATGCCAAGCAATATGTCAGAAGCAATAGCTGACACCCCCGCAGACAATGGCCCCACGGCGGTGAGATCGATATCCTCGAGCAGGTCAATGCCAACACCCAAAACCAGATGGTGCGTTACTTCCAGTTCCATCCCAGCTGCTGCTAATATACTCACCCCGCATCCAAGGCTCTACACACCGAAGCCGGGTGCACGATCCCACAAGCCAACACCGGCATGACCGGCCAAGTCCTCCTTACCGACTGCGGCGACGCCGCCAACGCCGGATGCATCATCCGCGACCCACGCACGAGCTCGTTCGGCACGGGCTTCAACACGGGCGGCGGCGGCATCTGGGTGACCGAGTTCGCAGCCGAAGCGATCTCGATCTGGTTCTTCCCGCGCGCGGACGTGCCGGCTACGCTCGGCACAAGCGCCAACGCCTCCACGCTCGACACCGCGACGCTCGGGACGCCCGTGGCGACGTACGGCGGCGCGACATGCAACGTGGGCCAATTCTTCGACCAGCAGAGCATCGTCATCCAAGTCACGCTGTGCGGCGTGTTTGCGCGGCCGACGTTTAACCAGACGTGCCCGGCCACGCGCGATAACGCGTGTTACCTCGACTGGGTCCTCGGCCCCGCGGCGAATTATACGGACGCGTATTTCGAGATTGCGAGTCTGCGCGTGTTTAACGACGGCACGGCGAATAGCTACCAGGGCGATGTTGTCGCGCCTGGTGCGACTGACAGCCAGCCGACGACCGGCGGCTCGAACGGTGGGAGCAGCGGCGGGAGTGGTGCGGGTTTCCCACGCGCGGCGGGCGTGAGTCTCGCTACGTTGTTCGGCGTGGTGTTGTTGGTCGCTGTCACGTTGTGAGCTGTGAGCTCTTCCAGACTTGGACTGAAATACATAGATACCCCACGGACACACGTACGCTTCACAACGTCGTCGTCACACACAGATACTGGACAATGAATCGATTTTTGTAGCTCTTCCTGTAGAATTTTAATCTTGACAGTGGCTCGCCTTGTCGAGCGTTATATGATTGCTTTTCAAAATGTCGGTGCGTGGCAAGGGGAAATGGCTGCACATCCAGTATTCGCGGCTCGCTGAAATGGTAACCCGTAGGGCATAAACGCGTAAGATCACTGCCATAAAGTCAGCGACCCGTTAGCGAACCCAAAGATCAGATTTGATAGTAACGGTATGACGGAAACCAATTTCAAACACCAATCCGATGTTCCAACTGCATGGGCCGCTCATTAAAAACTAAAAGCTGTATTTTGGTGACCCATCAGTCAAGATTTGACAACTCCAATGATCACGTCGTGACTTTAAACAATTCGCGCCGAGAGAACAGGGCGAGGTTTCAGTAGCTACAGTAGCAGCAGCTCCCAGCATCACATGCGCAACATGCCTCACAGTTACAGCACTCGCAAGCTGGACAAGCCCCACACGAGTTTGGTTGCAGGTCATCGCCGCTATCCGACATGCTTAGAATGAGACAACGCTGGTGAGAGTTGTGTCGTCTGTCATCTTGTCGTCGCGTACGTACGAGCGCATAACCAGGGCTCTGAGGAGGAAGACAAAGGCAACGAGGGCGATGAAGATGCCGACCCCGATTCCACTCCATGCACCTCCGGACATCCCACCATCCGACCTGCGATGAAGATGAGTAAGAGCAGAGCCTGTCTCCACACCTCCCAGTGGTGTGGCTTGTACCACATGCGGTGATGCAAGGAGTGCGAGGGCCGAGACAAAGCCCGGGCTGACACGTTGTGTTGCAATCTGATGCCTGAACAGGAGCAACAACTTCTTGCCGACGACTGGGCGACGCATTCAGCCAACGGGAAGCTGTCTCGTAGATGCTGTTAAGGACGACGGGGGTCGAAGTCGTCGTAGCTTTTGCTGGGGAGGATGCTAAGCTCGTGAAATCTGACCGCAGTCGTCGCACACGTCAAAAACAAGGAGCTTCAGCGGACTTCGTATTCGCGTCTTCCTCCTGTCTTCCGTCATGGCGGCGGTCGTCCTGGACAATGACGCCTTTGACACAGTCGCAAGCTTCTGCTCGGCCCAAACGGTTTCTTTACTGTGCAGAGCCTCCTTTGCGATGAACGACCTCCTCCGGCCTCGGCTATACCGAAGTGTCTGCGTTTCCTCTTTTGCACAGTCACAAGCATTCCTGGTCACAATTTCCAAGCGCAATAAGGACCTTGGAAGGCTGGTCATATCCTATCAAGAAACGCCGGGGGTCCTCATGACTCACCTCTTGAACGAGTCGTTCGCAACAGCCCTGGCAGTAGCCCTCTACCGCATGGCCAACCTCGAGGACTTGAAACTCGCTCACTCCTTGGCACTTGTGTCTCTTCATAAGCCAATTGAGCAAATCCTCGTTCGGCTAGTACATCTCAAGAGCTTGCACCTCTACGACCCTCCACCCGGTTGGACAGGTTTGGTCGCATCGCCCAACAGGTCGTTCTATGCGTTTACTATTGTCGGAAATGAGCATCGTTTCAATAGTTGTCGAACGCCGGCACCGCCAGCTCTCACGCGGCTCTTGTTCCATTCCACTAGTAGCCTTCGGGTTCTTCGCTTGACCTCCTGTAGCGTTGCCAGTATCGTCAATGATTGCGCCGGTGTCGTGTGGGACACAGTCGAACACCTCGCGCTGGACCAGTTCCGCATTCCCGACTCGTTCATATATGCATTTCCCTCGCTTCACACACTGGAGGTGTGGTCTGATCGCCCCATGCCGAATCTCATTCCCGATTACGGCTGGCCGCGGCTCACGCGGCTCGACCTCATCGTCTGCCACACGCTCATCAGTCGCAGCCAAATTTCTGACACTCGACCGAAATATCAGCGTTTGCGCTCGGTCTCGGAGCTTCGCGTACGTCTTGGCGTACCGCACGAAGCGCTCTGGCCGGACACTGCACAAGCCGCTCTGTCGTGCGTGGTCAAACCGCACCTCCAGGCCGTTCGTATTGGCTCTTTCGTGCCATGGGGCCAACGCAGCGAGAGTGTAATTGAAGACCGGTTCAATTTATTTTCATGGTGCTCGACGGTAGACACACTCGAATTGCGGATCAGGATCATGCAGGCTCGCGATCCGGTATGTTGCAACAAGTTTGCGATCTTCCAGCCGTTCTGACCTTGACATATGGCAGAATTTCCTATGTGACCTCAAGCAGTGCAACGTTCTCCGTCTGTTAGTGCTGGTGTTCGACGACCTCGAAACGATGGCCGAGTTTGAAAACCGGTTCCTCCAGCCTCCGCTTCTTGAAGTCGAGATAAGTGTGGGTCAAACGGCGCGGCTGCCATCGACTAATCCCAAGAGTGGGGTCGGCAAGCGAGGTATCATCCCGTACGATGCGAGTGTGGGCACGATTGAGTTGATCCTACGCAGAGTGTACGATCAGACGGGGGCGTCCTTTCAACGAGTGTGGGAGAGAGCAGATCGTGGAGGGTGGAGCATGTCCCGATCCATTACCAACTGAACATTGGAACCTGTAACCTCAGCCGAAATGGTACACAGCGAACATAAGTTATAGCTAATGCAGGAACGCAAATGAGCTCGTTGTGATTTCGTCTGTCTCACCACAGTGTCGGTCGCAAGTGATTTCACGACATCCATCTCGACATTGTCAATCACGACGCGTTCAATCTGAGAGAAGGTTTGCATGGCCTGCGTAATCATTGTTGTATTCGACCAGCTTTTGGAAGTTGACATCCTCCCCGTCAAGATCTGGCTAGCCGGCTTGCAGCAGCCCGCCTATGGCGGAGGGCTTTCTAAACTTTGACGACACGTAAATTAGATAATGAACCAAGACAGCTCAGCCATTTTGGACCCTGCGAGCTGGCTGATCAAGACACTAAAATCTTTGTTGAAAGTCAACTAACCCAAAAATGTGGCAGATTTTTTATAAGGTAGTGGTCCATGTCAAATGGGCAAGGTGGCTCGTAGCGTTGAACACTGCGATACTGCATCGGAAGAGCATCAGCTGCATTGCATGGACGCTAAGGAAGTGCTATGGTGTCTTGATGCGCCGATTCTGCTAATTTGATCAGCGCCGACCTTGAAGGATAGCTCAGAATCAAAAGCTCAGCTGATAAAGGCACCTCAGTTAAATCTCCTGATTTTCAGGCACGTAGTCTCCAGGTCTTAAAATGGGCAATTGGTGTGAGCACATGTTCATGCAGAGTTTAATTCAAGTCCACATTTGGAGTTTCAGGTTCGTCTACCTCCTCTTGCCGGTATCACAGCTTGATGTAGGCTCATTTCCAGTCTCAGTCACCTCTGAATTATTTTGCAAGGGTGGGAGTTTGTGCTCGATCTCTTTCGCGTGCCATCAAACGACAACGGTACAACAATCCCGAAGGAAGCAGCCAGCGCCGCGACATGCTACGCATCGGTGACCATCGAATCCAACATCAACTGACAGAAAACACACTGGTACCTTACTTGGCTGCCCGCTGTAATGCCGAGGCTCTGTTTCTTGACCCTGACAGCTGCGAAGGCCGCGCATCTCATTGTGCTGTTGCCCCGCAGAACAACCGCTAGCATCCGGCATGCGCCTCTTTACCTTTTTTCTCACTGTCGGACACTACGCTCGTCTACTGGATATCCGACATGGTTACCTGAGTGAGTGGTCCAATTCAGATGATTACGCGACGCTCACTCTTCCAGTCACTTTCGCATCGATGCTTCTCTTCGCTATCGTCGAGGTTCATTTTTACTACTCCACGTCCGAGAATAATCGCCCAATGCAGTCTATAGGTGGCTTTGTCGACGCATTTGGTCTCCAGCTACAATAGTCGTCCAGATGAAGCCCAGGCAAGGAGTGTTCACATCCGCGTGAGGTTCATCACCTTTGCATCATGGTGGACCGTCCTACTCGGCACCGTGCTGCCCATGTTAGGGTGGTTTCTCACGGATAAATACATGTGGCTCTTCCTATACGGCAACCTCATGTTGTGCGTGCGTTTCAGCAGTGGGTGTGTAGAACGCGTCGTGACGCAGCCTGCTGGCACAGCCTAACCCTGACTTGGATATGGTGGTCCGCCGCGGCTGCAGCTATCACAGCCTCACTCAACGGTGGCCACAATTGCAGGTACGAGTGGATCTGTCAAGGAGATGGGGAGCTGACCCGAGGCCGTCCGCAGCGCTCTTCCTTACAACCTACCACATTGCGATACTTTGAACGCAGTGATGGCGTTTTCTTGGATAATCCTGTGCGCTTTCGCCATCACTAGCTCTATAATCATTTTTCATTCATCAGATCGCAGGTTGATTGTCACCATTGGGTTGGTGGTCGCGATTATCGTCGTCGTCAAATGGTATCGCTCCACGACTGACACCGACGACATTGAACAAGTCAGCACTAGGCACCTGCCAGAGTACGAACCTATTCAGGGCATTAAACGTCCATCAGAGACCCCTTCACAGCAGTCTCGCCGAAGTGGCAACTCGTCATACCCACCAAAGACGCCAGCGCCGACGTTCACGAGACTATTGGACATGTTGGACGATTGATTTACTGAACTGATTCGCGATAATGACCAGAAATTCCAAAGCTTTCAGTTTGCGCTCGAACCACTGAGATGAGCATCCAGCCTTGGCTGCTAAAAACTTGGCCAGGCTTTGCGCAGGTGGGTTAAAAGGGCAAGCTGCGAGATCGTGTTTTGTTACAAGATTAGCACATTAAGCTGAGGGTGAGGATTGGATTTGCTGCCGGATATCGTCGATAACGCCTGAACGTAGTGATCTGACGCGTGGTATTGCGAAAGATCAACAGTGAACCGCGACCGCGAACGGCCGAGCGCTCTTTTTCTTCTCACCACAGTCGCGCGAAGGCATCTGCATCCCACCCTTCCGGGTCGTATAGATTTACCGCATTAAAATCGGCTTTCGAATGGCTTTACAGCACTTTCACGCCATTGCGCCGACCCTACCGCGGGTCGTCCTTGGACGGTCACAAAAGCCGCGCGCACAACGATCTGCCGCAGGCAATACACTAACCCTCTGAACTCTCTTCTCCCGCACGGCAGTCAGGATGCTACAAGAAGAACGCTTCTCAAGTTAGAGCATTACAGTTGGTCAAATATTGCGTTGCTCGACCTTTCAAGCGACACGGGAAGCGGATGTACGCTGCGCAATGCACTGGAAGTATCGAGGAGATTCAGCTCAACCGGAAAAATCTGTCCGCAGCAGAATCCGAACTTCAATTCGCCATATCCGAGTTCCAGGTGTTGGGCGACTCGTTTGGTGCAGCCCAGTGCACGGAGCATCTCAACGACGTACGGATCCGGCAAGGAGACTATGATTTGGCGGACAAACTACTTGTTTCTGCGCAGGAGTTGTTTATGAGGGTCGACCTCCCATCAAGTGTTGCCCACTGCCATTGGAGCTTTGGGACGCTATATCGTGGCCAACGAAGCATCCTAGAGGCAATTGGGAGCTTTGAGACCGCGCGGAACATCTTTGGGGTTGTAGGATTTCAGGACTGGGTTGCAAACTGTAACTCCAAAATGCGATGTAATCATACGGTCAATGTGGTACATATGATGTAATTTCAGCAATGTCTACGCTTACATCTATGATGCAGTGAGTCTCAATCTGAGCAACCCGATTGACAGGGTAGTAACATGTTCGGTTCGCTGTGGCTCCGTTGGTAGTGCGTGCGGTTGTCAGGCCACGGCCTCGAAGATTCAACGTCGGCCAAGACTACTTGATTCCATGACCAACGAAAGGCTCGGCATGTCCAGTCCGCTGGATGCATAGACGCCAGTAATAAGATTGGAACTTGTCCGCAGCTACAGCATCAATTGTCTGACCTGCTTGGCAGCTAACAATATAGCAAACATTCGGATTCAGCAAGCATGGGGGGCGTTACAAAGCATATCAAGTCAGCTGGACAGGTAATGCACTGAGTCTTAATATTTGATGCAGCTTACATTGCTTTCACATCATTTATGGGTCTCATCCCTGGTAGAGCTATGAATTATGGGTTCCTGAAGGATTACGGGTGAGGCACTAGTTTTCCCAGCGTTATGAATAACTAAAAAGCCATAGGTTATTAGAGGTTATCGACTGTACCATGTATAAGGTACCCATTCTTTGAGAGCTGTCAGCAATCATAATGTCTGTGTTTGCGGGCCCCGAGCCTCGATCATCACGGGTCTGCGGCCTCTCCCTAAGCGGAATTGCGACGCGCTTTCACACTCCGCCAACTTGCACATCCGACAAGGACACGCGTCGATGGGGTCACATAGTGGAAATTTGAGTTCGCTGACTGATTAGTTGCTGACTCGATGATTCCGTCGGTCGTCGGGAAGCGATGGGCTTTTCTAATGCGGTACACCTGTCCACACCATGCCAGGCCGATTGCCACATACCGCAGTAAACCGAACCGCATGGGCGACACTCTTAATCATCAAGCTTACAAAGTCTCAGCACAAATCTAGGCCATCGCAGTTGCACAGTTACCGCAGCTGACCGCTCTCCGCGGCGACCGCCCACTTCCATACGAAATCTTCCGGTCCCGAGTGCTCGCACTTTGCCGCTTCTTACAGCTTCCGTGGTGAACCAGCTGACGAGGCGGCTGCGTCTGAGTCATCCTGCCGTCTAGGCTATCTGGCACTGCGATGGCTGCGCGATGGCTGCGTGGCTGCGCAGCTGTGCGGCTAGACGGAGACTCGCCGACGACCGTTGGTCATCCGCGAGAGCATTTAGACATGCCATAAAATCGGCGTCCACGTCCAAGATGGGAAGATTGACGCTTCCGGAGCCAGGACAAAAACGACGCGTGGATTGGTTGTCCTCGACTCCCCGGTTGTGTCTCCGGCGGCAGTACTGTTGAATGCGTGAATAAGCTACGGCCGGCGGGCGAGCGGAGATACCTGATAAACAGAGGTTCGTATGTTTGGTTGTATGATCACGCGCGACACGGATGGGTGGATGACTGACCCGGCTGATAGTGAACGAGCCGGCAACTCCGCCGAGTTGCCAATAGATCTGGACGGACCGCCCCTGTCGATCCACCACTGTGACCGTCACTCATTTTAACAAAGGACAAGCTGTTGAGTCTGATTCAGCAATAGCCTTGACTAGGTCTGCGTGTGGTCTCTGTTGGGGATTCGTTGCGTGTGGTCTCTGCCGGGGATTCGCGAACGGCGAGTTCGGCCATGCAAGGGTTCTGGTGGCGTGCCTCTAGTCCCGCAACCCATAGAAGACCGCCGCGGTGGCCGCAGTTAGTCCAGAATCACACGCCAGTGCTTCCTAACGGGTGCAGCGAGGCCAGAAGACTTTTGTCTTACCAAGGACCTCGTTTTTTCAATTACGGCAGGGTTATTCTCGGCTAGGAAAATGGTCAGGCGGGAGCTTGTGCGTCCCTTTAATGCTTCGGATCCGCTTGAGTCAGCGTATCGCCTCACAATGGCCCAGGTATGGTGGCCACGACCTGAGCGCACACCGGTATTGTCGAACCCGTAGTTCACAACGTTCCAACAGAGCCAAGCTTATCTAGAGTATAATCAAGCGCAATTGATCGATCCTTTTCCCGTTTCGAGAAGCAGACCACGGCGGGCTCATACCGATCCGAAACAGTCTTTATAATATGTCCCAAGGGAACCTTCTTCCCTCTCCCCTCTTCCCCCACCCCTGATTTAAAGGTCCTAAAACGCTCGCAACATTCCGAGCGGGTGGGAAAACTGCGATCAGCATGTACATGCTGCCGTCAGGGTGACCGAGAGCGATCAGAAATGCCTGAATCAGCGCCATGAATCTTCCGGGTACTTCCGTGATCCATCTTCTCCGGGCAGGGGGGAGTAGCAAATATTGAGACCGACAAGTGTGTCCAACCCTGGATTAGAACGTCTCATAGTTTTACGTTCGGCGCAATAGATAGAAATGCTTGTGGAACCCTGATACAGCACCACTTTCGCAAAATCATTCTTTGCCACGATCAACAGCCCACCGAACTGCGCGTTGCCACGATTTTTCCTCCCAAGCACCCGCCAGCAGCATCAATACAGTACTTCGGCCATCGAAATCAGAGCAGCCTGAACCTTCCTTAGTGTATAGCGTGCTGAGCTCTGAGATTTGTGACGATGCCACCGCCGCCAAGAAGCCTCCCTCACCCTGTCCAAGATTTATAAATGGCGAATCATCGCTGGGGCTCTCTTCCACCAGGGGGCGGGTAC
Source organism: Auriculariales sp. MPI-PUGE-AT-0066 (assembly GCA_020744175.1). Classification (NCBI taxonomy): domain Eukaryota; kingdom Fungi; phylum Basidiomycota; class Agaricomycetes; order Auriculariales; species Auriculariales sp. MPI-PUGE-AT-0066. Next base: position 169,919 of record JAGTJP010000022.1, on the reverse strand, counting down.
ATACCGATCAGACACCTTCCTAAGCTCTCTCAAGACCCAAAGACCAGACCCCCCTGTACGAGAGTCCAGAACGGCCGCGATAGTAACATCCAGCCTTGAATCAGGGTTTTTTTATATTTGGGGAACCCCAAAATGGCCGTTTCAACGCCTTTGTTTTCGGGAAGCCGTTGTGGGCCCACATACCCGTAGAGATCTAGTATCGCAATTCGAGATTGAGATTATCTTGGACGTGTGGAGCTTTTGTAGGTCACACTAAAATTGCGATGCGCGGACTCCGAGTCGTCGGGTCGCGGGTCGTCGGGAGTACGCCCATCCCGCCCGTCCGTTGCGGTCCTCAAAACTCTCTCGCATCAGAAAGCGCCAAGAAATTGAAATCACGGTATGCATTTGTTCTGGACTATCGGTATGACTGCAGCTGCTGCTTTATCAGAGGAAGAGAGCGATCAGACTGCCTCAATCATCAGCCTTTTCCTTCCCGTTCAGTTCAGCGGTGTGCTAAGAGGGACTATTAAAATAAAATAAAATAAAATAAACTCTATGCTGTGCCGGGGACTGGTATACCAAAAATTTACGCGGACCCACTTGCATTTTTCGCCACCGACGACCGGTATGTAGTCTCCCTTTTGAGCCTAAGTCTTGGGAGAAGAACAATCTAGAGCAAGCGCCTGCCGTATGACAATAACATTTGTGACGGTGCCCGTCGTGCGTCGTGCACGGAGAGACCCCGTGGCGCAGGATATCCCGGCGTATCGACGACCGTGCCCGATGACGGAGCGCCGCGCCGACTGTGAGGGAGGGATGGATGTCCGAGGAACAAGGGACCCTCATGCATGTCACCGTTTTTCACCGCGATACCGGACACATCTACTGCCTCCGACGACCCCACGGCAAACCGCAATGTGAGCGATGAGCAAGCACGATGGAAACGAGGCCATGGTTACGGCGCGGTGTATGTGTGTGGCGGTTGCGCGTTACGGGTTGCTGGGATGACCGCCGGTCATCGTCACAACGCGGTGACACCACACCAACTTCAAGTTCGGGCTCCGGAAGACCGCATACACACTGACAAGTCGGTGCATCTGAGTCGGCAGCACTGCGGGTGAATATCGCGCGCGGCCGATGGGGATTCTCATTTCTGGATTGTTGGGGGGAGAGACGTGGTGGTTGGTGCTGGCAGACAGAACAGGATGAAGAGGGGCTACGGGGACGGGAGTCTCAGGAGCCCCCCGCTATTGCGAACCTCGCGGGGCTTCGGGCTTCGCGATGACAAGACCGCGAGATGCGACGCAGTAGAGTCGGTCAGGTCGGCTGTCTGTGATGGGACAGACGTGACAGTGACAGTGACAATGAGGGCGATAAGCAGCAGACTTCTCTCTCGAGGGCGATAACTGGGGATGCGTGGAAAACGGACCCGTCTGGCTCGATGCGGACGGGCAGTCGAGACTCCGGTGCTTTGCTATGTAAGCGTTCGGAATGCGCGTCGGTGCTGACAACGATTGGAACGTGGGAGCTTGTGTGAAGTATGAGCCTAAAAGCGGGGGGAGGGGGGGTGGACCGCATGCACGGTGGCCGGCGGTCGGGGCGTCGGTGGCACGGGGGTGTTCAACTGTGAGGCCGCAGGAGCGAGCCCGTGGCCAAGAATCAGGGACTACAAACAACGCGGCTGACTATTTCGTTTGGCGCGTCGGGCGAACGATTCGCAATGCATTTGACAAGCAATGATATTGACAAGGGAAGCAGGGTCGGACATTTGGGCTGGGGGGCACAGATTCGCGTCTGATACATAAGCAGCAGCCGGATGCGGTTGCCTGGCTGACTTGCTGACGGAGTTTTAGACGCATCCCCTTGGCCTTCTGCTTCCTGCCACACACACACACGCTGCTGGGATTATGGTCGCTGCACCGAGCAACAGTGCGTCGTCGAGCGGGCCACGGGTCATCACGCTACACCAATACTCGGACTTTTGGTGTCCATGGTGCTACATCGGCCACCGCGAGATCAACATCGCCGTCGACCGCTGCAAACGCGAACGACTCCCCGTCGAATTCCAGATCGAATACAAGCCGTTCATCCTGGCGCCCAATATGTCTGAAGGTCAGACGGTCCCTCGTATCGACTACCTTCGTGGCAAGATTGGCGAGGAAAAGGCGGGCATGTTGCTCAAGCTCGCCGCCGACCGTTGCAAGACATTTGGAGTAGCGAATCTGTGCGTTTCTGCTGCTGTTGTCGCTGTAATGACATCCTTACTGACCTCACCGAAACGACAGTTCGAACGGTGGTCCTGTGTGCTCGACAATCAAGGCACACCGTCTCATGCAGCTCGCTTACAAAACCGGCGGGAGCGCTCTCCAGCAACAACTCTGCCACCGTCTCTTCGAAGCCTACTCGGAAACGCAACAGAACCTGTCGTGCGTCGACTCGCTGTCCCTCATCGCCGAAGAGCTGGATATACTTCCGCGTGATGAGGTCAGTCCATTTGGTCGTCGCGCTGCTGACACACTTCCTGCCGAGATCCTTACACAATCACTCCGCTCCCCCATATAGGCACGCGCATGGCTCGAAGGCACCGAGCTCGAGGATGACGTTCACAAGCTCGTCGACCAGGCCAAATCCAACGGCGTCACCGGAGTGCCGTTTACGATCATCGACAACAAGTGGGCCGTGGGCGGCGGGCAAAGTCCCGACGTGTACTATCAGGTGCGTATCTCTCAGCACGTTCAGGGCATACGGCTCAATTCGGATGTTTCCTTTGCTTGGAATGCGACAACAACCCAGATCTTCGCAAAGCTCGCCGCAGTCGCCTCGCAATCTTCCTAATCCACGCTTCCTCGGCACCTACCCTCTGCTCCCTCGCGATTGCAACACCCGGCTCGCCCTCGCCTTCATCTTGTCTTGTCTTCTGACAATCCTCCTCCCACTGTCTTTCGCATTCCGACAATCCTCCTCCCACTGTCCTTCGCATTCCCAATGTATGTCCCGCACGCGCGCGCACTCTACCACCACCACTACCCGTCGCCGCCACCAACCTCGTCTCGCCTCGCCTCATTCTCCGTCTCGCTATCAATCTGCTTCCACTGTGTCACATACACTTATCTCGGACCCATCGTCGTCTCTCTTCTCTTCTCTTTTTGTCTTTCTTTTTTTTTTGCGCATCTCAGTTTTGCCACTTATGTCGCAATAACCACCACCATCACGCAACTGCCCGCGGCACGACTTTGCATCCCCGCTAGATTTTGGGGAAAGACCCTTGCCTCCCGATTTGCCACTCGTTGCTGAGCGATAACGGGCAAGAGAAATGGCATGCAAGAAGAAAGCCTGACCAAGCCCGTTAGTCGTGCCCGGCCCCCAGCTGATCAACTTGTGACTCGCGCTGACCAACGGTGCTCACACATGCGCGCTTAAATCTTTGTCCCAACTCGCGTTTTTTCGGCTCAGTTGTGATTGGATGCCGGTACTTTTACGTTGGTGCATTGTGAACAATTGTCATGGGCGCGCAAACGTGGAGCGGACGGGCGGGGGCTCCACTTATTAGCTGACGAAAGGCTGACGGAGACTTGCGAAACTGCGAACCGCCGCGGCACTGCAACGACGACGGGGCGGGGGGGCAACGCGCGCCAAGCAAACACCTCTTCTTACTTTACGAATCTGCATGTGACGCTGAGAAGCAACAGGAGCCAGCGGGATGTCGGCCATCAGATTCGTCGAAGCCTCCCCACCGTTCCCGTTGATCACCTTCCGCAAACGGCGTGTGCGTGTGCGTGTGCCGTGTGTGCGGTGAGTGCGTGTTTTTGCAAATGCGTTTGTGCAAGTGCGGTTGGCTGGGCTGGCGAATAGGATCCGGATACGGCTGGTAGTTAGTATTCATCATTGTTTTTACTTTTGAGCCAACACCGACGAAGCGAAGACAAGGGTCTCGTGCCCTGACCGCTAAACAGCGCTGACCGAGCGACGCACAAACGCACGCACAACGCAAAAAGTGTGAAACACCCCCATTTTTAAAATGGCCAAACTCGTCAGCCCTGAAATCCCCCGCCCCGTCTAAACAATTTTGACACAGTTCAAAAAAAAAACGAACAATTAAAATATCAAAAATATTTAAGAGACCAAGCTTCGGCGGCCGCCATAGACGCACGCGGAGATTGCGGGGGATGGGGGATGTCAGGATGACTGATCGGGTGGAGATCCATGATCATGATCCTGACGCTAATGCCGTTTAGTGATAGGGATCCGGAAATCACAAGCGCAACGCGGTGGCCCCGCCTGTTATTGTGGGTTGTTCGGTCGTTTGTGAGACAATGGTACTGCGCAGTTCGGCGTTGTTCATCATCATTACAATATTGCGCGCGCAGTTTTTTTTTTTATATCGATGCTTTTTTGGTGTTGTTGTTGTTGCGAAACTTGGCGTGTTGCGTCGCTTTGTGCGGTGAACGTCTGTCTGGTCCGGTCTGCTTTGTTTAGACACGACATCCTTAATGTTTCGCTATGCAGCTACATGCTTGAATTGGAATTTTCTACGATCAGGCCTCGCTCAGTCAGCACTTTTCAAAGTTTCAAACTTGGACGGAGCCGTCGGCGGGTATTCTGATCAGATTTTGCTCGTGATCGAGAGAGAGCCTTTCATTGCGTGCCCGAACTTTGTGGTGGACCGGCGATATTCGATATTGGGAAACCATGTGTCGAGTGTCGAGTGTCGAGTGTCGAGACCTCAAGTCCTCGAGACGCTCCAGCTCCAGCTCCAGCTCCAGCTCCAGCTCCAGCTCCGCGGAGTGGGATGACCGTGAACCCGGTATTTGTAACCTTGGCCATAGTATACTTTCCAATCTGAGCCTTAACGCCTGGGGGGGTTTTTTTTTCTATTGCCCGAATCCCCGCACCCCCACAAATAGCTGAGTTCACCGCAGTCACCGTCCGTCTACCGCGAAAGCTGACAAAGCACTTGTGGAACGGCATCAACAAAACTCCACGCAGCGATGATGCTGATCGGCGATCTCTACTACAAACCTCGATCGATTCAGGTTTGACAATGGGTCGCGGTGATGGTGATGAACTCGTCGCAGCAGCAGCGCAGTGCCAGCTTGAACATACGCGCACGCCAAAACGCCTGCCCCAACGCCGGTGCTGCGTCGGGGCTCCCGGTAAAAACATCTCAATTGGGAACAATGATAGTTGAGAAGTAGGAGAGTTTCCCCATTTGGAAGATATGTCGGCGTGGGTGTGCCTCAGTGACGCAAGCTCCTCTCCTCTCGGCAGGCGATTGAATGTAGGGCTTCAATTCTGAAGCCGGGCTCCTGAGAAGATGGTATATCACCGAATATGTGTACATGAGCTCAACGGCCTACTTGCGGCCGCGTGAGTAGCAGAATGTCCCGGTCATATCGTTGCGAAGTGGTAGATGTATCAGTAGCTCCACGAACATGGCTGCGACATCCCGTAACGCAAATACAAATCTCAAATACTTGACAGTCAGACTATCGGCTAGTTTTGTACGTCGACTGGTGCAGAAACTTGGTGAGAGCGACTGTCGATTGACAAATAGCGGGTTTGGGGTTTGTCGGCGCGTCAGTCACAGATCCCAACGGTAAGCCAAACAATTGAAAAATCTGCTCCTCAGGTTGCTGAGGCATCTTGTATGAATTATACACAGGCGTGCACATTTTCAATTGTCACAGTCGCCCACTCTGCAAGTAGCCGCGGGATCAGCTTCGGGCCGCACAGTAGTATTGTATAGCGCGCAACTCTATATGCGTGGATCCGGAGTGCGTGACAGCAGACGGCGACTCCGCCACCGGATCCACAGACAGCTATCTCCGGCTCTGGCGGCTGTAGATATTCTGTCACGGGCAAGTGTCGCCGTAAAATTTTGAGATAGTTTAGGTTCTTGTTGAACTTTCCGGTATGAAACCGGCCAGGACGGTGAAGGCTTGCTCATCCAACGGCGGCACCGGCCAGTGTACGTCATAGAACCACACACGCGAGTTATGCCTGAGCAAAGAATGGATGCTGCTACCCACAAGCTGGAGTTGGGCTACTCCTAGCAATGCCTATTACATCACGTGACGGAGTCTGAAAGTTTTCGGCGGAGTTCGGCATCAGCCGGTGTGAGCTTCTCCGGGGGCCGTGTGGCGTGCACATCATGTCTACTTTGGAAAACCTATCTGGAGACTTCTTTTTGGGCGATCAAGCAGTTACGTGGAAGCGAAGCATTTCTCCGATTCTAGTCGACACAAAGAAGCAAGCCCCGACCGCATGCTCACAGCGGACGTTGTTCTCTACACATGATTTTCCTCTCAAGGTGTGCAGAAACTGTCCCATATGCAACCAAGCACTAGGAAGACTAACATTTCCTAGTTGGGTTCCACATTTTTACAAGTCTGCCATTGAACATTCGGCTCCGCGCGTCAAAAAAAGGAGTTGCGGTGCATTGCCTGTCAGTTGATTTATGCGGTCTGCGTGTTTTTGTAGCACTTCAACGCAATTGTGGTCAGAGCAAACTCGGGCAACTAGACAATCCGTTGCGGACAAGTACCTGCCACGAGCCAAATACCCTCGGCCAGGCCAAGATCGAGCGAGTCCGGGGATATAGGTAATCCGTTAAGATAACATGTTGGATGTCCCTGAAAATCCTCTCAGATTCTGCGGAGGATCAATGGTCACACGAATGGGATCATTTGGCTGTCATATTAGTCAATTCCTGTAGTAATGGCGAGGGTCTGGTGTCGGTAAAAAGTCTGAATATGGGGTGTGTCGATGGACAGAAGAGGAGACCTGCGTAAGTACTCGGTAGTGGTCGGGAAGCTTGTGTCAGGCCGTTGTCGTCCAAGGAGGAGATGGTTGCTGTAGACATTAACTGCGGTTCTTCCACAGTTGCCTCTGGTGTCTCAGCCAAGGCTTGATAAAGCGATGGCGTTAGTGTGTAATCAAGTTCGGATGCGAGGTTGTTCAGGATTTCCCTACAATCAATCATGCGGGCCGATGTCAACAGTAAACTGAGTAAATGTGGTTGATACCGCACCAGCTCCGCTGTGCCGCCTTATCCCGTGCCGAAATGAGATATAACGCGTTGAGACATGTAAGAACCCCTGTGAAAGCCTGGCCAGTTGCTCCTGGGGCAGATTCGACTTGAAGCCGAACAAGTTGACAAGCAGCACGAGGCAGCTGACGTATGGCGGCTCGACAAACCAGGCATGCCAAGACAGCGTGGGTGCTTTTTGCAGATGGCATCTAGGATGTCGCTACAGTTCAATGCCGCATTGGTGCAGACGGCGAGTGACTTGGCGAGATCGATGCTTGTTGATTGGGATTCGTGCGTCAGATTGAAATCACGTCCAGTAGTACGGGAAAACGGGTTGCGGGTTGCGAGTTTTGATGTGCAACGCGTGATAGGTCAAGTCAAGGAGCGAGGATGTGATGAAGAAATCGAGATCCGTGGAACTCGGCGTCCACCTGACTGTAAACCTTTTAGCATATCTTCGATGTAATTGTGGCGTCATGGTCACATACGGTAGTTGGGCAGGTTTTTTATCCATTCACTCAAAAGCTTGTCGAGTTGATCTGTAATCCTTTGTTCCCAATCAGCGCCGACGAAGCCCATCAATAGCCGCGACCGGCTAATCGAGTATACTGTCCGCACGGAATAACCAAGGATGAGAAGGAGCCGCGTATTCCAAACGAAACAGCTGCACGAAGATAACTCCCCCGTTGGCGGACGAGTTAGCGGAAAGCTTGGCTTCGAGATGTCCCGGCATTCATCGTCCACTTCCAACGGTAGCTCGAGGTCGAAGGATTCGTCTTTAATGTACAGTAGTCGGCCGTAAGGCTAGGCCGTCAACCGATCCGTGCTGACCAGGACCAGAACGTGCGTTTCCGCAACTCATCTTTGAGGTTCGGCTGTTGCTGATATGAGCGGGGAAGGTGGGCTCGAATCTGAGACGCTAACTGAACAGCAGTCCCAAAAAGCGAGAAGGAGGACGAGTGGCCCAACATCAGAACCATGTAGGTGGCGGCTAAGTAGAAAATCTGAACGTCCAACAGGTGCGGCTCGGCCGGCGTAGGCATGCGGAGAATTCAACCTGATCAAAGAAGTCGGGCTTCCTATTCTTGGTGCGTAAACCTTTATGTGCGGCAATCTGACCGACACCCAACGCGCAAATTAGAAAAAACGCTGCAGCAAAAGGCTTATCCTGCATTGCATCAGGGCTCAGCAGTTGCTTTTCTAAAAGAGGGCGGTTGAAGATGGGTCGGGCTGGGTTGAATGTTTCGAAGTAACGCTGGACGACCTTGGTAACATATTTTAAACCTGCAGGTTCCGAGCCAGAGCGTCCGGAGGTGCTTGGGCCTGAGGGAGCTTCACCAAAGTTCAGGAGAGCATCCCCGGCGAGTTGGCATTCTCCCAGAGCACAAACAAGTAGAACAACCGCCACGAAATGAGCATCAAACATTAGAGCCGGAATGTGCTGAACCTATGTACATACCGGATCTACAAGAACCTGTGAACCTAGCATGTTCCTGCTTATATATAGTGCCAATAATTCAGCTCTCATGTTACATCAATATACCACATTGAGATATGTTGGTTCCATGGCGGCCATGTACCAAACATGTTCCTTTGGTGGAAACATTACAGTAACACTAGTCCCACTATTCCAGGTCTTGTTCTAAAATATTTCATGCTGTTCTCTAAGGGGTAACATGCCCCCGTGACCTGAGATATTCTGGTCCGAAATATAAGGCAGTGCTGGTTGTGTGAGGGACCTCCATGGTCCTAAGTCACTTCATTATCTCCAGCTATATTATAACTATCGCGCAACCTAAAACATCGATCAAGGAAGTACATGTTCGCGCATGCCATTAGCCATCTGCTCTCTGAGACTGGAGGGTACTAGGTCAATGTTAAATGTGCGCTGGGGTGTTTCTTCATGCAGGTCGGTGGTGGGCGATGAGAGCATAGGCTGCCATGTCTGGGACGGGAAGTCAGCGGGTAGTGCTGACGGCACCGAGAGAACATCAAATTCGTCCACAGCCTCCACGAAGAGCCGATGTAGAAGTTCGCTGAGTACGAGAATGAGAAGACGTAAAGAGCGTCGCTGATATCGATGCACGTACATCAGCGTGCCACTTATCCTTAAACGTGCCGAACATAGCTTGAGAGCGGTGAGACATGTATCTATGGCGCGTATGAAGCGCAGTCTTTTCTCCACACCGAGATGCGACCGGAAGCCATGAAGGTTCACAAGCAGCACCAGTCCACTCACAACTGGCGGCTCCATCAATCCTGGTAGACCAAAAGCCCAAGGGAGTCGGTCCACAAGAAGTGTTAGAATGCCGGTGGTCTTCAATGCAGCATCGGTGCAGATATTGAGCGCCTCCACCAGATCTAAACCGGTCTTCATATCTTGACTCGCCCGAGAGAATTCGGACGCTTTAGTGCGCAGAAAGGGATTGTGGGCCATGATGACGAGAGTGTGGTACATAGTATGCAGGTACGACGACTGCAAGAAAACCTTCATGTCAGCAATACTTGGGTGCCAGTTTACTTCCAATGAGCGTCAGCTGAGACGGAATGAACGATTTATTTCAGAGTGCTCACGACTGCTAGGAAGATTGGTTCTCCAGTCCAGGAGTAAACTGTCAAGCCGTTGCATCATGCGTTGTTCCCAATCGGCGCCGATAAACCCCATCAACGTCCTCGTGCGACTCGTCAAGTAGATTGTTTGAATGATGAAGCCTTGTATAAGACTCAACCGAACTTGCCAGGAAAAGAAGCTCGAGGTATAGGAGTCTCTAACTGGTGGGCCGATGAGGGGGAAACCAATTGTCGAAAGATCCCAGCGCACATCATCTACCTCTAACGGAAAGTCTAAGTCGAACGCGTCGTCCTTGATGCACGTTGGCCGGCCGAATATGGACGCCGCTCTCCTGTCTGTGACGACCAACGACCAAAAGGTGCGGATCTTGAGCTCGTCCATGAGGTTCGGTACTGTACCCCGACGGCGACGATGGTCGTCCCTCTGGATGGCCATTTGTATCGCAGTATCCAGCTGAAGCCAGAAGGTAGTTGATCCCAGCACAATCCCGATGTATAATGAGGCAAGATAGAATATTTGCACCTCCAGCAAATGTGGCTCTGCCGACGTCGGCATCCGCAGGAACGGTTCCACCTGGGTAAAATATTTCAAACCTGCAGGTTCCGAGCCAGAGCGTCCGGAGGTGCTTGGGCCTGAGGGACCTTCACCAAAGTTCAGGAGAGCATCCCCGGCGAGTTGGCATTCGCCCAGAGCACAAACGAGTAGAACAACCGCCACGAAATGAGCATCAAACATTAGAGCCGGATGTACCAGTTGCCGCTCAAATAACTCCTGGTGGAAAATCGGGTAAACCACGTTGAACGTTTCGAAATATCGTCGAACGAGAAGCGCCAGTCGTTCCGGGGGAGGGAGTTGTGAGTCGAAATTGCGGTCTGGGAGACGTTCCTTTCGAAACTCGTATTCGGGAACGCTCCAGTACTCCGAACGTTTTGAGAACGGCAGCCGACTGTCGGGCTTTTGAGTGAAGGGGTCATCTAATGCGTACCGCCGACACAGAGCGTTAGAATGTCCAACTCGCTGAATATATAGTTCCTCTAAGGGACATAGAGTTGCAGCGAGTGACCGCCGGACATCTGGTTCTTGATAGACTCCTGGAGGTGGTGGATGCACGGATGGTATGGTGCTGATAGTGAGAAGACCCAACTCGCGCATCAGTTGAGTCTGTGGGGCGAGGCGCAATAACAAGCTCTGAATCTTGGCTGTACGAGCCTCGAGTGCTTCGATATATCTGCGAGGAGATGTCAGAATCAACTGCGCAGTATAGGCTCAACAAACCCTTTTGGATGCCTCACTTCTCGGGGCGAAGCTTCGGAGTATGTGCACGTTCTCCCTACGCGGGCACACCGGGTGCAAACGCGATCCAATAGCCCTGGTCCATCACAGCGCCGCTTCCCGCGTCGACAGTGGTCGCAAGGGCGATTGAAGTTCAGCGTCGCCTCCGTATTCATCGAGGTACAGCTCGTTGGACGAGCCTCGAGCGCTGCAATGTACCTTTGATTAATCGTTAGTTAACAGGCCGAAAGTGCGTAGTAAAGCTCAACAAACCCTGTTGGAATAGGCGCTTCTAAGTACGTGCACCTCCTCCCTATGGGATCGCTCTCGTTGTCGCTCTGGGTCAAGGCTCTGGGGTTTGAAAAAGGCGTGTCAACTGAGAGCAGAGTGTCGACGATAGTTCGAGATGGAAGTTAGGGATGCAACGACGAGACTCATGGCTGGGCTGGGAATCCATTGCGAGCTAGCCCAACTCATGCATGAGGAGCGCATGGGAACATGCTGGCGTAACAACATTTACACTGGCTTGACATCTTGGTTACACACATAGCTATGGCAATGCTTCTACTTTATCCTGCGCGCAATGAACACACAGCGTACCTTTGAAAAGCCGCGGCGTTCTGGGGCATGCGAGCCTTAAGTCGTCCAATGTACCTACGGCAGATCCTGAGACTCGAGCGCACAACGAAGTATCAACGCACAGTTGTGGAACTGTCACTTCTCGAGACGAGGCTTCAGTGTATGTGCACTCTCTCCCCACACCCCTACATCGAGTGCAGATGCTATCTGGCATCCTTGATCCGTCGCACCTCTGTTTCTTGCGTCGACAAGAGTCGCAAGGGCGATTGAGGTTCCACACTGTAACTGTCGCCATCGACGCAAAGTTGGTCGGTGGATAGGAGGATGACAGGCCGCACAGTTTGGCCACAAACAATTTGGCTTTGCTGTTTGGCTATTAATTACGTCCCGTCGCAACAAACCTGACCGAGCTCCGTCATTCGCGCGGTTAGTTTTGAGATGTGAAGACAGCGATTCCGGGGGCTCCAGTGTGCACGCTGGAGGAGCGATGAACACTAGGATAAGACATGACCAACGCCGCACATATGACACCACTCGCCACCGGCAGCCCGTAATCGAAGCTTCAGGTCCGACAAACTGCAAGCTGGATATAAGCAGGACCAATTCCTGACGTAATGTGCTGAGGCATACAAGGGTTCACTGTGGGTGTTGCGTCCACTCAAATTCTGGTTCAAAGCCAAGATGCGCAACCAGCCAAAATCCGACTGGTCCCAGGCTCCAATCTCAGCCGTCGGAGGCCTCACATGCGAATACGCATTCTGGTGTCTGACTACTGGCCCTTTCGTTACGATGTTCCCACTTAGATTGTGCTGAGGATCACGTCTCCCGAACGTTCGTTCTTTCGATGTTTGCGTGTCAGGTGCACTCATCCTCGTCCTCCGTATTCGTATCCTCGCACCCGCACCATCTTTACAGCCGCGCTGCATCTGGTCCAAATTGTTTTATTCCCACACGCCCTTAGAGCTTCGAAGTCTTGACTCCTGGGCCGCCGTATCGAACCCTTCCCGATCTCAACTGCTATTTATTTCTCATCTGATGGCCATAATTTACGCCTCGGTCAATTCACATTTGTGGCCTCGTGATTGGAAGCACAAGGTTGCAGCATCAGCAACGTGTTCCTAGGATATAACGGAAGTTTAACGAGAGCACTTGAGACATAGCTATGGCTGAAGAGGATCTGTGAAATTTGGCCAAGACACGACATGACCACTCGCGAGACCGTTTCCATTCAGCAATCCCGATGATCATCCTCGCGGGACATGCGTCGTGGCGTAGTGCTGATAAGTAGCTGTGGTACATTGACCTTTATAATTGCATCCTTGGTGTGGGCAGGCTGTCTCCAAATGTTCTGTCGACGAATGATTAGCTTTTAATCCGCGCACGCAGAACAACGAACCTCCGTGATGCATCTGTGGTCGACAGACAGAGCTGCTTGAGCCAAGGTTCACTAACACAACCAACATGCCTCACCTTGAACAGAGTTTTCGAGTTGAAGTAGTTTTTGCAACTATTGCAGAACTTATCGTCAGCCTCTGGAAAGCCGCCGACGTGGTGGTCGTTGCGCAGGTGGAGTGAAAATAATCCCCAACAGGGGAGCTGAAGCCCACATTGAAACCCCGGGCATGTACAGACTAAGGATGTATGTGACGGGGTGATTAGCTCGATATAAGCTTTCAAACCAGCCACACGCACGAATATCTTGGTTCCAGTGAGACTGATGGCGGTTGGGGTGAGCACATGGCACCAAGTGTCCAACCACCGCACGTACTAGCATATCTTCACGATTGGTCGCGACAAAAGTGTTACAGTAGTAGCACCGGAATTTATAGCCACGAGTGAATACTGTCAAGTCACAGGAGACGCATCAGGTGCCAGTTGGGTCCTTGGATGTCGGCAAGAACCTACATGACGAGTTTGACAATGACGACGCGCTGACCATGGTCGAAGCGAGGAGATCAAGTTTACGGTACAGATTAGTGTTTTTAGTGGAAACAAGAGCAACTGAACCAAGTGGGGAGATCTGGCGTAAAGGCAAGCACTTGCCGCGGCTGTTATATCTTTGACGAAGGGATTGAAGCCACAGAGTACGAGAGAAACTTATTTCAACCACGTTTGGGCAGCACGCGTGTGGTTTGATGAAGCACACGATGAACTGTCAGCTCCCTTCCTCTACCTCCGCGTGGTTTGATGTGGTCATTCTCAGGGGTCCGGTCAAAATTGCTTCCTCTAAAATGAATTAGCAAAATCTTGGGAATTGAAACAACCGATAGGAAGCTCCTACTCATGTGAAGCTGTGCATGCATACGACTGAGATGCATTCGAATCACCCATAACTGGATCTACGTACTGTCTCTTATAAATAGGTGACATTGTACACACGCAAACTCGTCTTGTACACGTGCGGCGGAAACGATTTCCTAACTTGGCCACTACCGGGCCGATTGACGGCATGTTCAGAAGTCCAGAGTGCGTCAAGCAGCTATCGCTGATGATTGAGGTTTTGTGTGCACTTATTCTCACTGTTCCATCAAGAGTACTGCGCACTGGAAATATATGTGAATGATGCACGGAGTATCAACGGCCCGAGTTTGCTCTATCATGTTGTGAACGCAGCAGTCATAGCTTATTGTATAGTTGTCATTAAGGAAGGGGTCCAGCCTTGCGCTAGTCGGTACCCATCTGCGTTCTGAGACCAGTCGGTAGCATGTCAACGTTGCAAATATTCTCGGAGCGCGCATGCTCTGGTGGATTCTGCTGCCGAAGTAGGCTGCCCCGTAACAGCCGTGGTGTCGAAATCTACCGATAGCGAGGACCAAGGTGGTGAAAGGGTGGCAGGTCCGTCATCAGGTCCGGCTACGAGACTGTTGAGGTGGATACGGCTCTTCTATCGGCGATGGCCAGCGACCAAAAGGTGCTGCAGACCTTTGTCGTCAGACATCGCGATGAAGATCTTGCTCAAGGTTGCAGCGTGAGGGACTGAAAGACGGAAGAGCGAGGTGCCCGCTCACAAGAAGGTGGCGGTCGGGTGTACTGGCGGCGAAGTGGCGACCGAGTTGGCAACTCAAAGGGCAGCCAGCTCAGGGTCGCGGTTATGCCAAAGCACGGCTGCCGCAATTTCATTGCGAAAACTTGGAACTGCGGGAGCAGGGAGGATGGAGATCTGAGATTGGACACGAGCAGGACAAATTCGCGACCGAACACATGCACGTCGTAGGCACCCCTGTCCTTCGCATCTCGTTAAGCAGGGGCAACCTGCAACGTATGAGCTTTGCTTGAAAACAGCTGACGCATGCTCCGATTTCCAAGCAAACGAGTACAACATCTGGAATTGCAACAGCGATTGATATACAAGTAGGCGCACCAATTAGCAGATCTATGAACACAGACAGCAAAAGCTTGCAATGTTTCTGAGCACCGTCCATGTAGCGTGAGTGTCCAAGAGACCATGCCATCAGAAGCGGTGCGAGGTCAAATACAAATTCTTGACGATCCCCTTCATTTTGTAGACGAGAACCTTGACATTTCTTAGACGAGCTGACCACTCATGCCTTCCCCGCGGCGTCTCGAGGAAATGCCGCGAAGAATGACAATAACGAGAGCAAACGAAACGCACAGCCTGTTTCCAGTAAGCCAATGCAGGACTGCTAGTAGGCGCTACGCACCATACGGCCCAGGCAAAGCCCATGGCAGCATTGAGCTGGTTGCAGTAGGGCAGGTCGTACTGGATGTTGCTGAGTAGACACAACAACGTTAGACAACACGGCGCACAAAAGCCGCGGAGCGAGCGGCGGCATACCTGCAGTTGTTACCACCGCCGATGGACGCCGTAATCGCCGCTGCACCGGCCGTCCACCAAATCCAAGTCAAGGCCAAGCTGCCATGTCAAAGCAAAAGCAGTTAGTGAAAGTGAAGATGATGGATTCGTGACTAAACGGACTAGATGAGGTGGCTGAGGACGCTGGTGAGGAAGCTGCCGTTACTCGAGTGCCAAAAAAGGATTGCGTAAATGGAGCTAAGGACGACGGTCCACCATGACGCAAAGGCAAGGAAGGAATGCGGTGCGGTTGCGCACACCGGGTTTCGTTGCAGCACCTGGGTGTTGGTTGTATTTCGTGATAAGCCATGTCGAGACGGAGCCCTGAAAGCATATAGCTTAGCAAAGTGTAATGGAGTGGGCGGCGGTGCGTACCTCGACAATGGCCAGAACAATTATCAAGATGAACAAAACTAAGAACGCTGGTCATTAGCATTTTATCCGGGCTACTCTGCCGCGCCGGTACGTACTGGGGTGGCCCCGTCGTACGTTCGTGGAGAATGCCATAGCGGTGGTCGTGGTACGAGTACAAGTGACTTCACTGGAAACTTCCGACTCCATACTGCGTTTCGATCGTGTGCGTCATTTGCATCCCACGATCTGCGCTCCATCGAAACCAAAAATTCGGGTCGCCTAGGCTTGTAACCATCTTATACGGCCAACATACTGCAGCGAGGTCCTGAGAAATGAAAACGCATCTCACAAAACGACCCCGTTGCAGCCGTTAGTGGCATACTGTCACTGCACGTTTTGACCAAATTCCTCAGCAAGTTTAGAGAGGCGGCATCTCGGAGCTCGAAAGCGCGCGACGTCTCTTTGCGTCTTGATTCGCATTTGCAAGCCCAATTTCATGCTGACTGATACCCCCGCGTGCTGCCCTCAAGTCAAACACACTATCTTCTATTGCGATATAGAATAGGCATATGCCGCACGGCTTTCTGCAACTAGATGTCCTTGGTCTGGGCTACAGCTTCGTCCCAGAACCTCTGCCCATTCGCAGGATCTGCCCCGAGCTTACAAATCTTCGCCGACCGAGCCCACGGGACGTAATGCTGCAAAGAGTGCACCCTGCGTGAGCCGAGTGCAGACAGAGGATTGAGGGCTGGACGCACCGCTCCTTGCATCGCGCCCGCTTCAGGCGACGTAGCCGCGTACAGCTGCGAAATTGCGCCGTACGGCACAGGGTACAACAGCAGAGTCTTCATAATTGCATATTGCCACTTTGGCAGGTCACGATACAAGCTCGAGTTGATGTTGCCTGTGACGACTCGGAGGTCAGCACGACGAGATACCACTGCATGATAAGGATGGAGGTAAGCACCTGGGTTGATGCTGGAGGCGATAATGCCGTCTGCGCCAAACCGCCGGGCGTACTCCTGCGTCTGAATGACGTTGAAGAGCTTGCTCTGCGCGTACAGGTTCATCGGGCTGACGGCGCGTCGCTTCGGTCCGTCGACGTGGGTGTCCCAGAGGATCTCTTTCGGTATCTCCGCGCCGTACGACGAAAGTGTGACGATGCGTGCGGCTCCGGTGCCTTCAGTGACGGCGGCGCGCAACAAGGGGAGAAGTTGAACTGTCAGGAACCAGTGTCCAAGCACGTTCTGTTTCGAATGAGAATGGTTACACGGGTCGGCTGTTCAGAGATGGAAAGACGACGGACCGTCCCATATTGCTGGTCGAAACCTTGGGCAGTGAGCATTTCGGTAGGTGAACACCACACGCCACTATGTAGAGGCAATTAGCTAAATACAATGAAGATATAAGCTCACGCACGCGTTTGCAATGAGCACATTGAGCTTCGTCTCAAACCTAAACGAGTGTCCAGTTGTTAATATACCACGGTACAACCTATAAAAGGTGTCACGCACGTTCTAAACTGCTCTGCGGAGCTCTTCACCGCGTTGAGGTCAGACAAATCAAGCGAGAGAAAGTAAGCTTGGCGCCCGGTCTCGGTTTTCAGTCGTGCTAGCGCAGCCTCTGCCTTGGGCTGACTGCGGCAGCCGATGTAGACCTTTCCGTTGTGCTTTAGCAGCTCCTATACATGATTGAGTAATTCAACAGCAGGAGATATGCGATGAGAACAGCACAAACCTTCGCTGTCTCGTACCCTATTCCATCGTTCCCGCCCGTCACCAGGTAGATTTTACCAGAAAGGTCACCAATGTTGGCAGCAGTCCAGCGCGGCTTCGAGGGGAAAAACACAGAGAGGGTAGAGCCCATATTCCGAGTGTAGTACGGTGGTTGTGGAAGAGAATCGTGGGGAGAACCGCAGCTTGATGGCTACCATGCAACACATCCTCCCAGGCCTTATAGGGCCCCCAAATCACGCAAAGCGCTCAATAGAGCATGCCGAGATACCTCGGCGCCCGGTGGTTGCGCTTGCCGAGGTTTGCCTCCTAGTTGGGTAGCTGACGCAAAAACCAGATGTTGCTGTCCGGGCGCACTCCGGGAGTGGGAGACAGAGTCGGCACGGGCCGATGCTAGGACCGCTTCGAGCACATTGAGCTTCTTCTCCAACCTAGACGGCGCGTAACTGAAAGTGAGATACTAATGCACTATCAAAAGCCTCAACGCACGTTTTAAAATGTTTTACGGAGGTCTTGATTGCGTTCAGAGAGGATAGGTCGAGCGCGAGGAAATAGGCTTCGCGTCCTGTCTCGGCCCTGAGCCGTTCAAGCGCATTCTCGGCGTTGGATTGGCTACGGCAGCCAATTTAGACCTTTCCGTTGTGCTTAAGCAGCTCCTTGATAGAATTAGTGGATTTAGTCGTAATGATAATTGTACGAACCTTTGCCATCTCGTATCCAATCCCATCGTTCCCACCCGTGACCAGATAAATTTTGCCAGAAAGATCTGCAATGTCTACACCAGTCCACCGCGGCTTTGGCGAGAAGAATTCATGGCGTATTTAACGAGACGCAAGAGGATGAGATTCGTAAAGAGTGTAGCGTTATACGGTTTCGAAACGGCGAAAAACACTCAGTCCAGCGTGCTGAGACATCTGGGCATCATTGGGTCACCTTTGCCGATTTTCGTGGTCCAGTTAGGCTGCTGACGCAAAGACTGGATGTTGCTGCAGCTGTCCGGGCGAATTCCGTGAGAAGGAGCAGTTGGAGATTCAGCACGAGGCGACACGCACCACCTGGGTGTCTCAGTACAAGCTAACTACGCTGTAGAAGAGCAATATTCGGCTCCGTCTGATCAAGGTATGTACCTGGCTGTCCTACGAAGACAAACGGCTTCATTCACCTTTGGTCATCTGATACGCGCCGGAAGTTTGCCTCAAGGCCGCTGTGTGAATATCAGCCTTGACTGGCTTCCTATCCATGTCGTATATTTGATAGCCTTGGCGTATCACATTCTGGTTCAGAATATGGTTTACCTGCTGCGGCGCTGACGTAAAAAATCAGATGTTGCTGCGAGGGTCGGACGCGTACACCACGGCACGCCGCTGTCCAACTGACAAATGACTAGATTTAGGATATTTTATATTAATTTTATGCTATTAACGGATTATTGACCAAGAAAAACATATCCTAGTATCACTTTCTGTTCATTGAGCTTTATATGTGAACATCCGCTGGTAAACCAGGGATTGGTCCCGCGACTTGCACTTCCCCATCAATGCGCCCTCCTCGTCCTTCTTCAGGAGCCAATTACCGTTTAACTGTGTTTCCCGAGATCGGGAGTGGATTGACAGTCCCTATATGACGAGTCGCATCCCGATCCTTGCTTTGACCTTCTCGCATCTCCGACATACTACATGAGAGTCGCTTGGCTTACAGTAGACAAATACATACGATTGCTGTTTGTCGCGCACTTCCTCCCGGTCTCGCACTTCCTCATTGCCTCGACTGCCTCCCGTGGCACGGTACCGGCATGCAGACATCCTCACACGAACTTCTGATATATATCCTGCGTTCACTCACTGAACGAGTGAAATCTACCTGGCCTCAGTGTGAAAGATTATTTGCATTACGAAATGTCTATATGAGGTACCACGTTGTGCGAAGATGAAACTCCCACCACTCGCCAGGACATAAGACGCTGACCAGTGGCAGGTCATTCCGATCTGATCCTATGAATTTAAATAAGAAGTCCGTTTGGCGACCAAGTAGCCATGCATCTGCTAAAGGTCATGATAGAGTTGCTTTGGGAGAGCCCCAGCGGATACCAGTCGACATTCCCTCCCTCAGGTTTTGGGGAAGTGCGTCGATGTTGAACTCGCCTTGAGGACTGTCTGTGCGTCCCCCGAAAGTTCGTTGCATCGAAGGGTGATACGTCACACGCTGCCATTCGGCGGGGTGGAAGATGGTTGGGGGTGATGTGGCAGGAGGTGGGGACGAGAAGGTACTTGCTGAGGTCGTTGTGAGTGGCGTGTCTGGCGCAATCGTCGGAGACCAAGAATCGGGAATGTCATGCTGAAGCTCTGAGACGAGCTTGTCCAAAAGCTCGCTGCGACATCTGTTAGTGCCGCTCCAACACTCGAGATCGCAACATTCTCACCACCAAACCAATGCTAGCCGAAGGCGGGTAGATATCAACCTGAGGGCATTGAGGCAGGTACGAACGGCGCGTGTCATGCGCTTGATATCGGCATTCGTCAGACGCGACTCAAAGCCGAAGAGGTTGACGAGCAACACCATGCAGCTGACAAACGGCGGCTCCGACCACCCGGGAAGCGCAAAACATCCAGGATGTTTGTCGATGAGTGTCGTTAGGATGTCGCTACATTGGAGCGCGGCATTGGTGCAGATCTCGAGCGACGCCGCTAGGTCTAGCCCCGTTGTGGTCAGCATGTTGGCTCGAGCGAAGTTCCCAGCGGTCGTGCGCATGAACGGATTGTGAGCGATGATGATCAAGGTGTAGAATGAAGTATGTAGAACTGCCGATTGCACGAACATTTCGAGGTTCGTGGCGTCTGAATTCCAACCCACTACCGATTTGGTCAGGTCAGACGGTGCAAATGAACGGCAGCCGGAACATTGTACGTACAGTCTTTTGGTACGGTAGTCTCCCATTCCGTGAGAAGGGCGTCAAGCTGGCTGAGCGTGCGCTGCTCCCAGTCCGCACCGACGAAACCCATAAGCACCCGCGATCGGTTGGTCGAGTACACCGTTTGAATAACGAATCCGAGAATGAGATTCAGTCGTACGTGCCAGGCAAAGAAACTAGATGGGCATAGGTCCCGTATCGATGCACCGCGAAGGGGAAACCCTGGAGTTGCGATATCCCAACGGTCGTCATCCACCTCCAAAGGCAAGTCGAGATCGAACGAGTCGTCCTTGATGCTAAGCGGACGACCAAATAGAGACGACATCGCGCGGTCTGTTACGACCAACGACCAAAATGTGCGCTTCCAGAGCTCATCGAGCAAATTCGGATATTGCTTATACGAACTGCGACGATGCGCGCGAGCTTGATACGCTAACTGCAGAGCGGTACCGAATGGAATAAATGCGGTGGGCTTTCCCAGTACGACGCCAATATATTGTGCTGCCAGAAAGAAGAGCTGGACGTCTAGCAGCTGTGGCTCTGCGGGAGGTGGCATGCGTAGAAGTGGTTCCGCCTGTACGAAGAACTGATATCCCGCAGGCATCTTCTCTTTAGACGATCCCGCGCTGCCGGAGTTGTCCGAATCAGCGCTATCTGCCGCGAGCTGGCCTTCCCCTATTGCGCATACCAAGAGCACAGCGGCGAGAAAGTGTCTGTCGCGCATGGCGTCCGCGCTCAACAAGCGCTGTTCAAACAACCGGCGGTGGAAGATGGGACGGACCACGTTGGATGTCTCGAAGTAGCGGCGCATGAAGCTGGCTAGCTCGTCCGGCGGAGGTAGCACTGGACGGAAGTCGCGCTCCTCGAGGCGTTCACCGCGAAACTCGTGATCGGGTATCCGCCAGTATTCTGGCCGCTTTACAACAACTCGATCTTGTGCTGCATCGAAGCCGCCCTGAAGATCTGGGTTTCGCCAGCGGTGATGCCCGTCAGGATGCTCGAACTTGTTTACCCATCGCTCAGTCTCGTAGAGTGATGCAACGGCTTGTATGGGATCGCTCTCGTCGTCGCTCTGTGCCAAAGCTCTGAGGTTTGAGGATGGTGTTTCGACTGATGGAAGAGTATTGAGGGTCATATTTCCCAGTTCTTGCATGAGGAGAGCCTCGGGAACCTCCTCGCGCAGCAGACGTTCAACTTCCGCGACTCGCGCCTCGAGTGCCTGAACATAGCTGCAACTTTTCGTCAGATAGGAGTTACCAACCCATTGCCACACTTACCCTTTGGGATATGCCTTCTCACGGCCAGAGCTTTCAGAGTATGTGCAGTTCTTGGCGGCGCGAACGCAGCGAGCGCAAACGCCGTTCGGTTGCTGGGGTCCATCACAGCGACGCTTGCCTCGTCGGCATCTGTCACAGGGTCGAGCATCATATGGCGATCCTCCAAGCATACTCGGGGCACATTGAAGCCCCCCACGGACGTCTGGGACTGTGATGGTCTGTGCAAAGGGGCAATGGGGAACGCAGGCGCCGTACTCCGCAAGTGCACCCGCCCTGGATCTATGTTTGCGCCGATTGCCGTAATTGAGACCGCAGTACACGCAAGCAGCGGACATGGCCCAGGGGTTGGAGGCGCCTGAGTTGTCACAGACCGTGAGACCGCTGGGGTTCGAGCTCCGTAGCCGAGCTAATGCAATTGAGCATAGGCACGTCAGGGGAGGGTCATGGTCTCAAGGGCGACCAAAGACGTGAAGCGACCCTGAGATGAAGCCAGGTGAAGAGAAGCCGCGGAATGAGTTGGGAAGGCCGGCGCCCGATTTCATATCTGGTCTTACCCCAGTTTTCTTTGTAGAACAGCTCGCGACCGCCGGAGGCGGAAAAGCTTTACACCAGCGAGCGACCGTCTCTTCATCTTCCTAGTTCCGATAGATGTAAAGCTGTATCGGTGTTAAAGTGAACATTCTGAAGGTGACTACGAGGTGAATCTGCGAACCGGATGTGCCAGCGGCGCAACAGGAAGGGCAAGGTGTCCTCCCCGCGAACACTGTCGCGGTTAATATGCTTCGGGAAATGAGTATAAAGTGGACCGAGTTAGCCACCCCTGTAGCTCAGGATCGTGCGCTTAGAAGTGAATGTTGCGCATATGGACACGGTGGCTTCTCATGCTTCAGTCACGGGAGAGGGGCTCTTTGCGGGTCCTTTTTGAGGGACCTCTGTTCTGACGATAAGCTGTTGGCGCAGAGGGTGAACCTAGTTCCCACCATTTACGTAAAACACATACGCTGTTAGCAGGGTGATTGTATCACGAATATGAGTAGACAAACGCCGGCATGCAAAGCTACAGCTTTGTCGCAATTAGAATGGGGATGGCGACGACCGTCAATCGGGATTACCCACAGTAATCAGACCTGCCACAGGTCATACAATAAATATGCGTGCGGCCCGTTGTTGAATAACAAGGCTCGAATCCAGACACGGAGGATAGCGCGATTGGTTTCAAACACAAGACCGGCAATAGCTTGTTTCGCTCGCAAAGAAGAACACCCTGCCGAGGCACCGCGATCCATAGGATCCCGAAAGAATTGTCGCGTTCAAACCCAGCTATAATGATGGTCCACGATGCCGATTACATACAGACCCAGAGAAGCAGAGAGAAGCGAACACGATTCCCAAGTCCGACACAGCCGAAGTTGGTGTGACATCAGCATGCCAACGTCGAGTGACCCTGCGGGCCGTAGTGGCGATGTTTAGCAATCTTTGATGCCTCTCGATGTAGTCGACCTCTCGGATTCCGCTATTCATGATTCCGTTCTGACCGGAACTGCCGCCACACAATCATTCCTGATCGGCTTCTCCTCGCCTACCTATGTCTGTCAGGACGAGAAGTTAGCCGCCTTCCTATTCTGCAAGTGGGAATTGCGCCGGAGCAGATGAACGCCACGGTTCTTCGTTTTGCGTAACGCAACGCGACTCGTCGTTGCAACCGATGTCGGCGGAGAAAAAGACACTATGATGGGCCAGAACGACCCGATCGCGTTTGCGGAATATGTCGCGAGGCATCCAGCTCTGCAACGGTTGGCGTGACATGGAGGCGTACTGAATACTCCCTGCACGCATTGCGCTCTTACAGCAACTTGAGAATGGATACCACAGTGAACTCGTGCCCCGTATTCATCTGCGTCTCCAGTTTACACGCAAATGTATGATTATTAAATGCGTAGTAGTCGTACGCTTCCATCAACAACCTGATGAATAGTTTGAGACCTCGAGTAACTGAAGCTATGGGTCGACAAGCCTGCGGTACATTACAGAATCGACGCTGTTTCAATCGTTTCGTGATCTGCCACCAGTAGCTCCATTATTCCCCGAGTACAATGGTCTCCCCTCTAGCCAAAGGTCCGCTGCTTTCACAACATCAATCATTAGTGACCGAGGACCGTAGACAGAGTATTCTGGCCGTTCGTGGACCCATATTCGGCGCTCCTGATTGAATTCAGCGAAGTCTTGTAGATCCCCTACAACCGATTTGAAGAGAAGAGAAACTCCCTGTCCATCATAGCCGCGTCCTCGCAGTGAATTGGATGCCATATTCCATGAAGGGCGGAATAGCAGTCGCCGAATGGTACGATGTCGTGTCCAACCTCGTACGAAGAGCAAGAAAGCCGCCCGTTCTTTCCGTCTGTAAGAAGCCATATCAACATCAATCAGTAGATGTGTTAGAGGACAAGGCGTCGAGGTGAGCGAGTCTAAATCCAAGTCGAGCTCCCGGTACAATTTGGGAAGGAGCAGTTGTAGATGGAGATGTGTCAAACGGCATGGCTGAGAAAGTTTGAAGACGGTCATATAGTCCGCAGTCAGGATTGGGTCCAGACCCTCGTTGGTCAGAATAGGGCTCATCAGGTGGAGGGCTCGAACACTTGACAGGAATGGCCGAAAGAACGTCGATGTCATATCACCGCCGCTTCCGGTGATCGTCTCTAAATATGGCGCTTCAAATATGAGACTTGCAACCGGGTTACTCTCCAGCCCAGTTTTAAGCGACTCGTCGATGACGAGGTGACGTGCGTAGCGGGTGAAAGAGCTGTCTTCTTCCTGTGCGTATGATATCAAAAGATCAATACTCCAGCTACTGACAAGGACGGTATGGTATAGTATGGGTGTGATTAAGGTGTATAGCCGGCGAGAGACTATGCACAGACCAGCGATAAATCCATATAGGCTGTCGAAGACCGCGTCATGTGCTGCATATTCAGCAATGAGCAAGTGTAGCTCGTGTGGCAAAGGAGAGTTTTTTCTCTCTCCTGTATTGTGCTGATGCCCCATGCCCTCTGACGAACCCTGCATAGCAATTGAATAGAGTGGGCGGCCTTCGAGCCAAAGGCCTGGCCCCTTTAGCACGTCCACCAGCTGCGATCGATTGGGAAAAATGTGATAGTCGGGGTATTCTAGAACCCAGATGCGCCGGTCTTGTGTGGCTGTCGCGAGCTCCTGCAGATCGTGTACGATGCTTTCAAAGAGCCTAGACTTGCGTTGCCGCGCTGCCAGGGCAGAAATGAGCATATCCCGGGATGGTCGGAGCAGGATCCTCTTGATCATACGATGACGTGCCCACGCCCGCACACAAGATATCAGGGCATCTCTGTCATGGTATCTGTATGAATCCACGTTTAAGTCAATTATGAGATGTGTTATCCGGCATACAGCTGGAGCGAGCCGCTCTAGCCCCAAATAGATCACACTATCATCCGATGGCTGCATTATCCATAGCTGTAAGTGAAGGTGTGTGAGGCGCGATGGCTGCGGAAGGTGTAGGACGAGACCATAGTCCAGCGGCGGCCGCAACGCCGACAGCGGCGAGAGTAAGGCTGTGAAATGCAGAGCACGCACGGAACATAAGAAGGGCCTGCATAACGAGTTGATCATGTCAATTCCGCTACCAGTGACTGTCAGAAGGTTAGGAGATTCAAGGATCAGGCTGGCGACCGGGTTGTCCCAGTAACCAACGTAGCAGAGCGACCACTCGACGATGAGGTGACGAGTAAACAATGTGAACGGGCTCTCTTTTCTCCACATTTGAGCGAGGAGGCTGTCGATGTTCCGGCTGTTTACGCATACTACATAGTATAGGATCGGTGTGATCAGAGCGGAAAATTCGTGGCTGATGTGGCGCAGCGCAGCAACCCAACCAAAAAGGTTGTCGAGAATCGCATCCTGGGCAGCGTGCTCTGTAATAAGCAGGCTTAAGTCAAGGGGGAACGAGGAGCGCGTCATGAGTCGTGTGGTTGGGAACAGAACGCCAAGAGGATGACTCGTGTTTAGACTCCGAGACCGCCGCCACTTTTTTCAGGCTTTCTAATCAGAAAGAAACTTCATCTCACAGTAGCATACAGACAGAGTCCAGTTCTTCAATCCTTCTAGTTCTCATCGTGTCAAGGCGCACAATTTCTCAAGTCCCCGTCCAAGTGGCTTGATCAAGGGCTCATGACAAGGCTGTTGCATTCCATCTGACATGAATACTATTAGCTGTGATAAGCTATATATTGATAATGCACTAGATCAGTCGGCAAAAGAAAGGACTTGGGCTTTAGCCGCTAGTTTAGCTCATCATTCACACGCCGTTGGGCACAATGGGCAGACCGGCGAAGTCTTTGGGACTAATGGGACCTTGCTCGAGGAAGGCTTCGAAGTCACGCTTGGCCTTCTCGACGGCCGCGGGGGTCCACTGGCCGGCGCGCTTGAGGCCGCACTTGTCGAGGCAAGTCTGGACACCCCAAGCAACGTTCAGCGGGATCTTGGCGGCTATATCCTTGACCTCCTGAACGCCGATGTCGCCGAGAGCAGCATTGTTGCTGTCATGAGAGTGTCAGCTGAGGGAATATGATCGGTTCCGAGTGTATGCGTACATATCGGCAGGGAGCTGCTGGAAGAAGCCAGGGGCGGAGTCGAGGCGTCCTGGATCCTCCGAGTTGAACGCAGCGTAGAACTGGGCGGGCTATTTATTATCTTTAGTGAGGATAAGGAAGAAGAGGATGCCAGCCCTCACCGTGCACTCAAGGTTCTGCTGGAAGTGTAGAGAGCCAGCCGGGAAGAGGGTTGCTGCAGGTTCACATTAAAAGTTTGTTACTATTTCACCACAGACGAATCTTACCTTGATGATCGCCAATAGTGCCGGTGACGAACGTCGCGCCATTCTCTTGGAATGTACCGAAGGTGAGGTTGCCACCGACGGAGATGAGCAGCTCGGATGCGCGAGGATGCCAGTGGGGCACACTGGTAAAGAAGTGAGGGCATCAGCAGTGGTCATATGAGGTGAACGATGCGCACTTCAGACCACATGGGCCAATGAATCCTGAGGCAATGTAAGTCATGCAGAGCAAGGTGGCAAGTGAGGTCGATCTCACCAACACCCATAGCGACACCGTTACCGATAGCCAACGGGAAGTCACCTTGAACCGTGTCATTGTCTAATTGAAAACAACAAATGCCGAGACTGCCGTACCTGCGGTGGCGAGGACGACGACACCATCCTTTCCGGCCGTGGCACTATCGCGAGCCTTGATAAAGTCGAAGATAAAGTTGTTGGCATCACCCTTGAGCAGGTTGAAGCGGCCGAGCGCAGTAGGTTCGTCAACGAGCTGATGTGAGAGATCGTTCACGAGACGCTTCATGAGCTTGGTCTCGGTGCTGGTGGGTGCAGCCAGGACAGCCGAAACGGCGATGGAGGCGGCAACGAAGGCGCGGAAGACAAACATTGTACTGGGACTGTCTGTGGAGGGCAGGAGACTAAGAGCCGAGGGACACTTGGAGGTGCTGAGGATGAAGCAGTTGAGCTGCCCCGCGCTTTATACAAGCTTTACGCGCAATATTCACGCCAATGCTGTCATTTCATCAGCGGCACCCCGTCCGGTACGAGTATAGGTTAGTTCTATCTTTGTTTGTGAAAGGCCATGCAACGGGTCCTACTGCGGGAATTTGGTTTGTCAGTGGGGTCGCTGGATGCTATGACCGGCTATGATCGGCCTTCCGCTAACATAAGCTCTGTTGAACAGAGGAAGCCATATATCCACTAGATAATATCCCCAAACTCTGATTATAAGCCAATAGAGCCATTCTGAGCGTGATTTGGAGCTTCTCTGGTCGCGCTTGGTGGTCGACGAAGCCACCAAAGACGATTCCGTCAGCTGGGATTGAATGCTGTCCAGAGCTCAAACGCACCACAAATAAGTCGGACCGACGTTCCAAGGACCATGTTCTTGCTTTCAAAAACTGCACTCGGCAACGTTCGGCCCGACACAGCCGTCACTGGTTCGCCGTCTCTGGTATCGCCGGAAGTGAGCGCCCACGAATTGTCATCATCATAAGCGTGAGAGGAAAAGAAGGAATGAATGATAAGCAAGCAAGCTGTACGAGCACAGTTCTCACGAACCTTTGATAACGACTAAATTTCAGAAGTACAGGGTATGAGCTGACTGAGGTTCTGCGGGTGACTAACTTATCGCTGCCACAGAGCCCCATTCCACAAGTCACAATGGAGAGCAAGCCCCCCCCCACACACACAGCGTGTGAACAGTTCTCACGAAGCGCCTGTGGTCTACTTACTATGCCGCATCTGCACTGGCCTAGAGCTAGGCTGGACTCGGCGATACGACCGTATTTGGCAATTACTGAGTGTTACTAGACATTGTACATGTGCGTGTGGCTCTGTCAATCCGACGGCATTGTATTGACAGGGACGCGCTCGAGTGAGCGTTATGGATCAGTTGTTCACTTACTTCACGGCGGGGAGTTGTAAGCCTCATACTCACCTCATGACACTCGCATTGCCCGGTTCAGCATTAGTCAAATCTGTCTCATCAGAGAGAAGAGCCACGACTACAGAGCTTTCGCGATAAGAGACGAGATAGTGCAGTATGTATAATAATCCCAAACAAACTGCTTAAAAATGTCTGTCCGTACAGATAGGTATATATCAGAAGTCCATGATAACGCTCGAACGCGCTCAAACGATCAGGGTAAACACAAACGCCGCGAGTACAAGCAGCAAGGAGACAGTAACCCGCGATGCAGACGAGCCGCCTCCAAGTGTAATGACCGTAGGCAGACCGTTCGGGCCCATCGTCGTGACCTGCGTATACCCAGGCCCAGCACCACCAGCACACCGTTGCCGCCGCCCGAAGTCGTCGGCGACGCCGTCGGATTCGGATCCGGCGCCGAGGTATCCGAGCCATCCGTAAACACGCGATGACTGACGATCTCGAAATACGCCTCATCGTACGCATTGGCCGGACCGATCACCCAATCGAGGTAACACGAGTTTTCGCGTTTCGCGGTACACGTGTCGTTGAAGACCGCGCCGGCAAACACGCCGCACAGAGTCGTGTTGATGATGATCTTTTGCTTTTTGAAGAGGTTGGCGATGTCGCACGAGGTCGAGGGGTACTTGGCCGTGGGCGTGCCAAAGGTTGCGGTGTCGACCGTTTGCGATGCCGCGTCGGTCTTGAGCGCGTCCGGGATGTTGGCTCGTGAGAAGAACCAGATACTAGATAGTGTGGTTTTCAGATTGTCGCTGAACGAGACGAGATGAGCACAGGGTCGACGCACCTGATAGCCTCGAGCGCGAATTCGGTCACCCACATCCCACCTTGGTTGCTGTTAAAGCCCGAAAAGCTGTTCGCGTTGCTGTCCACGATGATGCAGCCCGTATTGCCATTCAACGAGTCTCCACAATCCTGAATCGCAACCGTTCCAGTGATCTGGTCGGATTGCTCGACTTTGCACCCCTGACCTCCGTGCGTGTGCAAGGCCTAACAAAGAGAGAGAGAGCGTGAGAGAAGCCCAACCCAAAGGATGTGATTGCGACCTATATACCATTTGGTTGGTTTTGGCTTGGTTGACATTCTCCAAGATGTCGATCTCGCCACCTTCAGGCCAGTTCTCGCCTATTGTTTCTCTGTGTCAGTTAAACTGAGCAGGACGGGGCTTGCGTATTATAATCACCTGTGGTCCAGTACGCCGGCCATCTGTGCAACAGTCAGCGGTCCTCGATATTATTGTGGGTTCAAGATCGCACACGGAGCAGCCATACGGAATGTGCACTGGAAGGAATATATGAGAAGGGTTGGTCTCGTACTGAAAGACGAAAATGGCTCACATGCGTCAAAGACGAATAGCGAACCTGCACCGTAGATCTCGTTCGACTCGATACGAAAGCTGTACCTCTAAAAGTATAATGGTCAAAAAAAAAAAGACCGCAGCACCCAGCTCTGGGCGGACAGAAAGTCAATACCTTGTCGTTGTAGAGGACCTCGTTCTTGTTGTCCACGCGCAGGATGACATGTTTGGCATCGTTGATACTGACAATGCCGTCTTGCTGGGCAAAAGTCTGGTTCGCCAGCCCTGCGTTGTCGGTTCAGCAACGTTTTCGTACAAGTATAACGTCGAGGAGGTTTGTCATTGCGCGCCGGAGCTGCGATGTCCGGCCCCGACATCGTGCCGCAGCTCGACGTCGCAGAACGTCGCAGATCCACCCCCTCCCACGCGTCAGACATACAATTATCACCGCTATTCGTAACATCATAAGTCGGCGTATTCGTCGTCGAGTTCCATCCGCCTAAGTCCGAAGAATAATACAAGTCACAAGGTCAACACGCGCGCATGAGCGCAACAACAACGCGCGCACCGGGAAAGTTCCAAGTATCGAAGAACGAGTCGCCCGCCGAGGTCGTGTGTAGCGTGTACGTTTTCGCGGTGGCTAGGTCTGTTGCTGTCGCGAGGATCCATGCCCATGCAAGCGTGCCCAGCACCGTGGGGGCGGGGAGAGTCGTCATAGAGGCGCTAGTCATGTAAGCGCGAACGAACGAACGAACTAACTGCGGCGTGAGGAAGAGGCGCCGCAACGTGCTTTGCTCCCGACATCCTTCGCGGGTTCGCGGGTTCGCGCGCGTTCCCCCCTGTCACCCGCTGCGCTTCGTTTGGTTTGAATCTCTGTGGGATTCGTAGATCACGAGTGTGACGCTGGTTAAAGTGTCTCTCTCTCTTGCCACGATAAGTATAGTCTCCCAAGTAAACAAATGCAAAGCGAAACTTGGCACTTGGCTTTTCAAAAAGGTTCCCTTGGTCATCTACTGGGCGCGCCACAAAATGGACTCGCCAACCCTTGGCCATGGCTCGTGATTGCCAAGACTGTCAGGGGTATGGGCTTTGGGAGCACGCCTCGAGGCCAACGCCATGGGGGTGGCAGCACCTTGATCAAGACCGCGATGATAGGCTCCACCAACGGACCTCCCCCTTTTTGGAATGGCTCGAGTGGCAGCCCGCAAAGCCCGAGCTAGAGTGCAGGTGGGGTCAATCAAGGCAATTGACAGGACTCCTGGGAAGCCAGAGCTCGCAGACGACTTTACACGTTCTGCATTCACTCAGTTCTAGAGACGAACGGATTGCATAGTTCTGAACGAATAATAGTCACGTGCATGCTTTCGAGCTCAGTTTCTCCCCTTTGACTCCGCGCAGATCAGGAGTGATTCTCCCTCTGACGTTGTTGTTTTCCCATCGAAACTTTATCCCTTGTTCTTCGCCTACACTGTAAAACCCAATTTCCCGCGAATTTATTATCTCTTGTAACGCACCACCGTCCTTCTCGCGCACATGTCTTGGCTTAGACCCTGTTTCAAGTTTTTGAGATGCCGCGTTGGCGTTGGCAGTGATGTCCGGTCTAGTTCCGGCTACTAAAGCTTGGCCCGCTTGGCCGCGGTCTCCAAGGTTGTCCTCCTTCCCCCCTCCTCGTCATTCCCCCTCATGCGCACCTCGACGCTCACCGCCGTCGCGCTCGCGCAACTCGTCAGCGCCGCGACGTACGACCTCAAGAGTTACGCCTCCGGATCCAATTTCGTCGACTCGTTCTACTTTATCGGAGGCTACAACTCTACGATCAATGGCGACATGTGGAATTGGTGGAATGTAACGCACTCTTTCTTTCTCACCCGCATATCTGACTTTGTCTTACTTTGTGTGCGCGCGCAGAGTGGAGACGACTTTCTCGCAAACGTGACCACCGCAAAGCAAAAGGGCATGCTCACCATCAACGCCTCGACTGGGAACGTCAAGCTCAGCGTCGACACCGTCCCCAAGGTGCTTCCTACCCCCCCCATCCCGCGCGCAGCAGCAGAAGAACTGACACCGCCTCGCACACGCGCAGGTTGATTACAACATGAAACGGTTCTCGTTCCGTCTCGAGAGCAGGAAAAAGTACGGCTTTGGTACCGTCTTTGTCTTTGACGCAGGTCCGTCGTCTCTCGATTCCTCCCACCGAAAATGAAGCTAATCGCGTGTCGCAGTGCACATGCCGTATGGGTGTGGAATGTGGCCAGCGTGAGCTTTTCTGGGGCGGTCGTGGTTATTCTCGTCCCACTGACCTATTTTCGGTCCCATCAAAGTTACTGGACCACAGGTTCGTCGTTTCTACTTTTGGTTAGTAGATATTTCACTGACATCCACTATCTTTTAGGTGAATCGTGGCCGCACGGTGGTGAGATTGATATCATGGAGCAAGTCAACAAGGTGCGTAAAACGCAGCTGTGTTCCATACCCACGATTCTCACACCCCAACTCATCCACCAGCGCACCAACAATCAGATGGTACGCAGTGCACCGGCCATGCCACACAGCAAACCACTGACCACTCCATCCGCAGGTATTCCACACGGACGGCCAATGCATCCTCGCGCCCGCCGAAGGCAGCATCACCGGCAACGTCGTCCTCAACGACTGCATGCACAAGCCCACCGACAACGCCGGCTGCGCCACCGCCGACCCGCGCAACACCAGCTTCGGCTCCGGCTTCAACGACGCCCAAGGCGGGATCTACGTGACCGAATTCGCAGAGACCGCCATCTCGATCTGGTTCTTCCCGCGGTCCGGCATCCCCGCCGGGCTCGATTCCAAATCCAACGCGACCACCATCGACACGGCGACGTTTGGCCCACCGGCGACGCAACTGCCCAACAACGCCGGGTGCGACCTTAAATCCCAATTCGCGGAACAGAAGATCATCATCAACACTTCTCTCTGTGGAAATTTCGCGGGAGAGGCGGACGTGTTGAACGCGTCGGCTGCGCGGTCCCGACAGGCCAGAGCTGTTATTCGGCCTACGTGACGGGAGAAGCGGCGACGGCGGACTTTTCTCAGGCGTATTTCGAGATCGTGTCGCATCGCATTTTCCAGACGGCCGCGGCGACGTCGTCGATAGTCCGCCGGGCGGGCCGGCGGAGACGACGACTTCGGGCGGTGGTGGGTCGGATACTACGGCTGGCGGCTCGTCGTCTACCTCGGGAAACAACAACCCGGGAAGCACGAGCACGCCGAGCGGTGGTGGTGGTGCTGTAGGCTCTACTCACGTCGGTGCGCGGAGTCTCGTAGCACTCGTGACGGCGTTTGTGGGCGCGATCTGGTTGTTGTGATGCTGAACGATGTTTTTTTTGAAAACGATCTTGACGATACCTGGATGTTTTTTTATACTTACGACTTGGACGATGAATCTTTTAATGTTGTTGTTGTGCTTCTTTCTTCCGTTTTTTGGTTATGCCCCCCGTCGTTCATAAGAGCATTTTGAGCAGAAGACGAGATACTTCAGTTGAGACTCGCTTATAACAAGTCTATGATCTAGATGTCGTCCGTTGTGGTGCGTAGAGCCGAGATGGCAAGTAGCATAGACCAATAGACATGCTGTCATGACATGAGAAAGTCTACTGCAGGAATGATAGTACTGCGTCGAGTGCTCACTGCTTCCGAGCTACAACCTCGGTCGACCGTTTGCCCCCCAGTTCGCCGCGTGGTGTGCGTGACCGCCCACTAAAGTCGACGTCGCGCCAAAGCGGAGCGTGCCTCTCTTTGCGACACCATGCTGCTGGCCGAATTTGAATGAACCTAGTATCCGAGACAGGACAAATCAGACCCGAGGCAAGTGCTTCAGTTGGTTCATTATCTTGTGGGCGACCGGAATATCCAATGCGAGGTTTAGAACGATTTATATTGGTTTGAGGTTCTAATTAGCGAGTATGAATACTGTAGAGGTGTAGAAACAATCTCAAATGCCACTATCCCGATGCAGGAGGAGCCTTGCTGGGTTGAGCGAATTTGATTGCCACGACACGCTCCGCCAGTCTCCGAATCTTGTGAGCCCACTCCGGATCCTTGAACATCGCCCGTGACGCCGCCACGAGCTCCGGAATCTTGTCAAACTCGTCGAGCTCGGCACGGTCATAAATGTCGGGTGCCGGTATCCGCACGTACGACTCGGGTCGCTCCGCCCATTCGAAGTGCGTCTGCATCTCCTCGTGAATGCGCTCGGGATCAACAATGATCCTCCCAAAGCCCTTGAGCCACAGAAAGAGGTTCGTGACCGTGGGCTTTGCGCCGAGATCTGCGCCACGTTTGGTGCCTGACGACAGGCCGATGCTAATCACCAAAGCCGTCTCTTGAGGCTTCAGTCTCAGCGCAGCGGTCGGGTTTGCGGCTGCTAGTGCGCCGTCGACACAAGGCGTAAGAGGTGAGGCTGAGTTACGGTCGAAAGCCAGCGGCGTTGGCTTGAAAAAGCTTGGCGCGCTCGAAGATGCGGCAGGTGGCGTCCAGAATGCGAAGATGCGAAAGGTCCGCGAACCCGTCGCGCATCTCGCTTGAACGAGAGCTGACCACAATAGGCACGCCAGCCTCGCGCGCCGAGGTCACCACAATCGAGCTGGATGAAAATGAGCTACTGGAAAGCGACGTAATCGGAGAAGACTTACACGTTTGGCGTATTCCGCCTCGCTCCGAGATCCGCCATGGTGGCATCGGAACCGAGACCCAGGTCGTTCAGCGCGACGGCAAGCTGATTGCGGAGCTTGCGAGTCGATGCCTTGCGTACGAGGATGTTGACTCCGTGCGCCCACGCTCGCCTGCACCGATCCAGAAGCTGTGGCAAAAGACACCGTGGGCGAACGATGCCCACATGTCGACCATGCGGTCCACCGGTGCGCACGCAAGCAGAACGGAAACCAGACTGGCAACGAGCACGAGTTAGTCGCTTGAAAGATACGAGATGAGTGTCACGTACGAGCCTGCACTCGTACCAGCAACCTGGTCAAAGTACGAGCTGAGCGGCCTAGACGGCAAGCCCCTTGCAAGCTCCTCTTCCTTGACCGCTGCGTCGAGGGTCTCGAACACCACAAGGGCATGCACTCCGAGAATACCCCCGGCATCTGAGTTCAAGTCAGCGCACTGAAGTCTGGCTAAGACCGACTGTACATACCGATTGACATGACGGTACGGGAAGGGGTGCTGGTGGCAGTCGATGCGAGCACGGGCTGCTCGTCTACGAACGAGGTGGCGGCCGTCGATAACGATGCGGTACTGAGCCACGATGCGGTAGATGAGCGCGTTGTACGCCGTGACAGAGCTGGTTTGTCGTCGTCGTCGTTGCGGCAGATGCAGCGGCTGGAGATGCGCGAACCCAACTCATGACACGATTCATGGTGAGAGCGGCGGACGGGATGCGTTCGAGCGAGACGGAGGCCAAGTTGGATCGAATCCAACACTCATCTT
Organism: Auriculariales sp. MPI-PUGE-AT-0066; assembly: GCA_020744175.1. Classification (NCBI taxonomy): domain Eukaryota; kingdom Fungi; phylum Basidiomycota; class Agaricomycetes; order Auriculariales; species Auriculariales sp. MPI-PUGE-AT-0066. Next base: position 135,102 of record JAGTJP010000022.1, on the reverse strand, counting down.
GCACGGACGGTTTATATGGAATGCCCTCGCGAAAGAACGCTAGTGCACGAGAATGACGAAGGCCAACTGCACTAATCCCATTCGGCGGTAGCCGTCTGGTCTAACAAAGACGCAGCCACCGTATGGGTGTCGATCCCGGCGCACCATAACCAAAAAGGCATTTTTGAGAGGTGAAAACTGGTTGATTCTAGGGTGCGTCCTGGATACGTCATGGGAAAAACACTGCCAGCTCGAGGAAGGCACGTCCGTTGCAACATAGCGTAGGGCGCTACAGGCCGCGATCTCTGACGTCCGCCGCGCTAGGTCTGGCCATTAGCAAACACCTTCGCAACGCCGGGACGTATCCTCTGACTCGTTTGAGCGCAATTCACAATTTTGAACGTCTGCTATTTTGCAAGTGCAAGTAGTATTACATCTATCAGGGCGGGCATGACGAACGAGAATTTGCACAGCAATGCTAGACTGGTTGATGCCCGGTACATCCCCCCAGGTCCTGAGGCTAGATTCGGCCGGCGGTCGGGAGGCGCAAAGAGCTGCACGTCGCTAGCTCGGAAGTAGCGTAGCACATCGGGTGACTTTGTCCTGCCAATAGTCCGGGATTGAGCTTGCGTCGCATATACAAGCGACAGGCGTGTCAAGGCTGGTATCATACACCAATAGGCATACGTATGATATTTTACTGCAGCGAATGGTAGTACTGCGTTCACTGCTTCTGAGCCACAACCCGGCCGACGGTTGTTCGCCGCGTGGTGTGCGTCACCGCCAGCTAAAGTCGACGTCACCCCAGCCTCCGCATGACGCTCTTTGAGACGCCAGGCTGTTGGCTGGATTTGATTCTAGTATCCGGGGCGGGACAATCGGACCGGGACACAGGTTGCTTAGTCCCAGATCGCTGTGCAGGTTCTCCTTCGTCATACCCCACTCCAGGTGATCAAATACAAGACCATATAGATACAATACCACTTGTAGCTGCAGGATCTCAGCCCTAAGTATTGAAATTTGCGCTCAGAACGCGCCAGTCGTTGTTTCTGAGCGCCACGGGAGTCGTTTGTTGACGAAAAGACCTAGCGCGCCGGGCGTCAGAGATCGCGCACCGTGTACAGCCTCCATGGTATTTCTGATGGCTACTAGTTGCAGCTCGGTGCCCCATCGGCATTGCGTCAAGGTGGGCGTGCGACTGCATGACCGATTCCGGTCTTCAGCCTTGACACGCCTGTCGCTGATATATGCGACGCAAGCTCCATCGCGGGCTATTAGCAAAGACACAAAGTTATCAGATATGCTCCGGACCTTTCTTGTTTTGAGCTGGCAGTGTGACGTATCCAGAACGCACCCTAGAATCAACCAGTTCTCACCTGCAAAAAATGCCTTTTTGGTTATGGCGCGCCGGCATCCATCCGGGGATCGACACCCATACGGTGGCTGCGTCTTTGTTAGACCAGACGGCTACCGCCGAATGGGATTAGTGCAGTTGGCCTTCGTCATTCTCGTGCACTAGCGTTCTTTCGCGAGGGCATTCCATATAAACCGTCCGTGCAAGATGAGTATTGGATTCAATCCAACTTGGCCTCCGTCTCGCTCGAACGCATCCCGTCCACCGCTCTCATCATGAATCGTGTCATGAGTTGGGTTCGCGCATCTCCAGCCGCTGCCGCTACCGCTACGACGATGACGACAAACCAGCTCTATCGCGGCGTACAACGCGCTCATCTACCGCATCGTGGCTCAGTACCGCATCGTTATCGACGGCCGCCACCTCGTTCGTAGACGAGCCGCCCGTGCTCGCATCGACTGCCACCAGCACCCCTTCCCGCACCGTCATGTCAATCGGTATGTACAGTCGGTCTTTAGCAGCACTTCAGTGCGCTGACTTGAACCCAGATGCCGGGGGTATTCTCGGAGTGCATGCCCTTGTGGTGTTCGAGACCCTCGACGCTGCGGTCAAGGAAGAGGAGCTTGCAAGGGGCCTGCCATCTAGGCCGCTCAGCTCGTACTTTGACCAGGTCGCTGGTACGAGTGCAGGCTCGTACGTGACACTCATCTCGTATATTTCAAGCGATTAATCTGTGCGCGTTGCCAGTCTGGTTTCCGTTCTGCTTGCGTGCGCACCGGTGGACCGCATGGTCGACATGTGGGCAACGTTCGCCCACGGTGTCTTTTGCCACAGCCTTCTGGATCGGTGCAGGCGAGCGTGGGCGCACGGAGTCAACATCCTCGTACGCAAGGCATCGACTCGCAAGCTCCGCAATCAGCTTGCCGTCGCGCTGAACGACCTGGGTCTCGGTTCCGACGCCACCATGGCGGATCTCGGAGCGAGGCGGAATACGCCAAACGTGTAAGTCTTCTCTGATTCCGTCGCTTTCCAGTAGCTCACTTTCATCCAGCTCGATTGTGGTGACCTCGGCGCGCGAGGCTGGCGTGCCTATTGTGGTCAGCTCTCGTTCAAGCGAGATGCGCGAGGGGTTCGCGGACCTTTCGCATATTCGCATTCTAGACGCCACCGCCGCATCTTCGAGCGCGCCAAGCTTTTTCAAGCCAACGCCGCTGGCTCTCGACCGTGCTCAGCCTCACCTGTTTACGCCATGCGTCGACGGCGCACTGGCAGCCGCAAACCCGACCGCTGCGCTGAGACTGAAGCCTCAAGAGACGGCTTTGGTGATTAGCATCGGCCTGTCGTCAGGCACCAAACGTGGCGCAGATCTCGGCGCAAAGCCCACGGTCACGAACCTCTTTCTGTGGCTCAAGGGCTTTGGGAGGATCATTGTTGATCCCGAGCGCATTCACGAGGAGATGCAGACGCACTTCGAATGGGCGGAGCGACCCGAGTCGTACGTGCGGATACCGGCACCCGACATCTATGACCGCGCCGAGCTCGACGAGTTTGACAAAATTCCGGAGCTGGTGGCGGCGTCACGGGCGATGTTCAAGGATCCGGAGTGGGCTCACAAGATTCGGAGACTGGCGAAGCGTGTCGTGGCAATCAAATTCGCTCAACCCGGCAAGGCTCCTCCTGCATCGGGATAGTGGCATTTGAGATTGTTTCCATACGTCTATAGTACTTACACTTCGCTAATTCCAATATCAACCCAATAGAAATTGTTCTAAACTCGCATTGGATGGTGACTACGAAGCAACCAAGACTGCAGCCGACACTGGTGCTTGCTACTCGGGCTTACTTCTCATCCCAACGTACCACGATTGTTTATGTCAATCCCACTCACAGCGCGTATACCGCAGTTTTACCAAGCACTTATGAGTACGTCATATATCATATCCCCATCCAAGGTTTCAAGGACGAATCCAATCCGTGTTTGTTTCCGAGGCAGTGCCGCTTTACGGAATCGACTGCGCAGCGCGGACCCGCCGCTCGCACGTTTTCCTCTTCCCACTTCGTCTGCGGGTCCCTGCAAGCGCGTCACAATGCGCGCATCCACGCTCTCTCCGCTGGCTTTCGTTGGCCTCGTCAAGGCCGCGACGTATAATCTCGCTAGCTACGGTGCCGGCCAGTCATTCCTCGATCAGTTCTTCGTTCTGGGCGGCCACAACGATACGATCAACGGGCCCGCTTACGACTGGTGGAATAATGGTGATGACTTCCTAGCGCCGACCAGCAAGGCGAAGGAGCTGAATATCCTCTCGATTGATTCGACAACGGGCAATGTCAAGCTCGCCGTCGACCCAACGCCAAAGGTACGCGGGAGAGCACGCTACTTGCCACACTACCGATGCTGACCCTCACAAGATCGAGTTCAACCAAAAGAGGTGGTCAATGCGTCTTGAGAGCAAGCACTTGTACGGCTTGGGCACTGTCTTTGTCTTCGATGCCGGTGAGTGCACAGACGGCCGCAGTGCACAGCTACTTATTGCTCCTGTCACAGCACATATGCCATTTGGATGCTCTGTCTGGCCTGCGTAAGCACCTTTATCCCTGCGCTGGAGTCATGCATCTGATTTCTACTGAAGCTACTGGACTTCATGTGCGTAAATTGAACCCGACGCTTCACTTCCTAACTGACAGCGAGCAACAGCTGTCGACTGGCCAAACGGCGGTGAGATTGATATTATGGAACAGGTCAACAAAGTGAGCATCGCTCCCGTGAACGCTGCGCAGCCACAGCTGACTGGATCTCCTACAGCGCACGACAAATCAAATGGTGCGAATACCGGAGAATGTAGCTTCGCAAGCTGATATCCGCCACAGGTCTTCCACACCGGCGCTCAATGCAGCCTTGCACCAGCGGCAGGGAGTATCACCGGAAGGTCATTCTTCCCAATTGTCAGAAGCAGGGCGAGAACAATTCGGGCTGTTCGACGAGCGACCCGCGCACGACCAGCTTCGGCGAGGGCTTCAACTCAGGCGGAGGCGGCATCTGGGTCACCGAGTTTGCTGAGACCGCGATCTCGATTTGGTTCTTCCCACGTAGCGAGGTGCCCGAAGCACTCTCTGCAAAGACCAACGCTACCACAATAGACACGTCGACGCTCGGCACTCCCGTTGCTCAGCTTGCGAGTGGCTCCAACTGCGACATCAAGTCCAACTTCGACCCGCAGAAAGTCATCATCAACATCTCGCTCTGCGGCAATTTCGCAGGCAAGACGGAGGTGTTGAACCAGTCGGGATGCGCGGTGCCCGCGGACAAGACATGCTACAACCAGTATGTTCTTGGCTACGATCAGCCGGAAGACTTTTATAAGGAGGCGTACTTTGAGGTCGTGTCGCACCGCATCTTCACAACACCGAGTGCGACAGTGACCATCGCAGAGCCCGGAGGCGTGACAGAGGACAAGCCCGCGACAGACACGCCTGGCGGCGGCAACAACGGCGGCACCACTGGCGGCACCAATGGCGGTTCGTCGACCACAAACTCGGGGTCCACGCCATCGTCGACTCCGACTGGCGCTGCGAGCAAGACCAGTGCATCGTTTGCCGTCGCTGCACTCGTGCTGGGATTTTCAGCTGCGCTTCTGTAACGGACGCATTTCTTCTTTGTATCGATCTTGTTGACTACGACTCTTGAACACTTCACTGCTATTTGCGCACTTGTATTGTATCCTTGCGCATTATTGTCGTATATAAACTTTTGCGTTGATCTTCTAATGGCTTCACTGTAGCCCAACGGAAACCTTTCTTGATCTGAGCTTGATAAAGCCGTCGGCCCAGCCTGAACATCCCCACATGCAACTGCGACGAGTCAATTTCTCGCCTAACCGAGATGCGGAAGAGAACTGAAAGCCGGCAAGGTCTCGGGTGTGACGTGAGGGGGCAGTTGACGAGCACCGAAGGAGAAAATGGTCGATGGATATTTCGTAGTCTGTGTGCAATAGCAGCTTCCTGCCCGGTTTTGCGCTCTCACTATGCGTTCGGAGATGGCGCATTGTACAACGAACGGCCGCTCAGCCAGAGGTCCGGTCCCTCGCGCAGGTCGCGTATGCGTAATGCCAGGCTCGATGACTCATCAAATAGGGCTGGCAATTCATCCTGAACCCATATACGGTCGTCCCGCGTCGCGATCGCAAAGCGTTCGAGGTCGCGTATCATCTGCTTGCGGATCACCGCGCTGGACGCGGCTTCCACTTCCCGGAAGACAAGAGGTCGCGGGCGGAAGAGAAGTCTAGTGAGAGATGGAGGCCGAGTCCACACTTTGGCGAGCTCGATGAGTTGCTCGCTGCTATATCCAGTCATGTCTGAATCAGCGGCCGAGTCAAAGTCGATAAGGACGTGCGTTAGCGAGCATGAGTCCAGTACCGCACTTTCAAAGGCTGCAATAGGTAGTTCAGCGCTGTTGAGGAAGGCGGGGAAATGCCAGTGCGTGACGAAGGCCACTTCGTTTCCTTGGAGGAATTGAACCGTCGCTCTGAGTAATGCTGACCAGCCGGGGTTCCTCGGAGGGTTCAGATGGAGTACTTTGACGGAAGGCTGAATTCAATAACACGCCTGACCGGAAAGCGCTCTCTTGGCGCGAAGTAAATCGACTCGAGCCGCGGGACGGCGAAGAGTATTTCCAAGAGTATTTTCCTGTCTTGGGTATCGAGGTCGATAACGACTTGTCTCGTGAACAACGCAAACCAAGTTCGTGTGTTTTTTGTACGCTGACTGAGCGCATAGAAGTTTGTAGGGTGAATCCAGATAGTGTCGTACAAGATCGAACGCGTGGGCGAAAGAAAGAACTGGCACACAGTGCATAGCTTAGCCACCCAGGACCAGTTGCAGTCATAGATGGCAGCATCAGCTGCATACTCTACTATCGCAGCACACAACTCGATCGGTAGCGGAGACATTTCTGTCTCGCCAGAGATATAAGAGTGCAACGCTTGAAACGCGCATTCGGCAGAGCCCGAGTTGTTCTCGACTACTCTTGCTAATTGAATCCGACCATTAACGGGTCTGAAATGATGTTGAAGCTACGATATAATAGTTCATGATCCATAGCTACAGGTCGCAATCGGTAATGATTTTAACCCTGCACTACGGGAGCTTCCCTACTAGCTATACAATACCCTCCACCAACATAGTCTGGGATGCAACCAATAGATCAAATTTAGGGGGGGGGTCTTTGTAGCGCAATTTGCTAGGTAGGATGGCTTGTCAAGCTTTAGTTCATCTATTCTCTCAGGATACCCCAGAGAAATTGCGCGAGGCGACCAATTCTGCGAGATCCGCATGATAGCGACATCCTGTGAGGCTATGTGCTCTCATTCTGCCAGTCCGGAGATGGCGCACGGCACAAGGGACGGCCGCTTAGCCAAAGGCGAGCTCCCTCGCGCATATCATGAATGCGCAACCCCAATTGGTCATCCCATTTGTCAGCAAGGGATGGCCGGAGGTCGCTCATCCAGACACGTTCGTCTCGCATAGTTATCGCAAAGCGCCGCGGTTCCCGCATAATACTCAGGAAGATCAAGCGGCCAGAGTCATCCCGTGCTAGGTGGGGCGACGGACGAAACACGAGGCGAGAAAGACGCGGTGGCCGCGTCCAAAGCTTGGCGAGTGCGTATAGCAGCTTGCCATTATGTCCTGACGCGTACGTGTCAACGTCGATGAGGACGTGCGTGATTGAGCAGTGATCGAGCACCGCGGTATCAAGGAGAGGCATCCCCGGGCTACCCGTACGAAGGAATACTGAGAAATGCCAGTGGGTAATATGGCTTGCTGAAGGTTTATGAAAGTGTTCAACCGTTGCTGCTAGCGATGTCGGGTTCTCAAGTATCACGTATGGGCCGTGTAAATGCATTGCCGTCACGGACGGGCGATTGATCAGAAGACGATTCATGATGTTGTCGCCACGTTCCATATGGACCGATTCGAGCTTTTGGACGGCGATGAGCATCAACAAGAGTGCGTCGGGGTCCGGAAGCACATCAACGACAATATGTCTTGTGAAACAAATAAACCAACTCTGTTGGTCCGATGCGAGCAGCTCAAGTATACCGAAGTTCGCGTCGTGAATTTGGACCGCGTCGTACAAGATGGAACGCATGGGCGGGAGAAAAGACTGGCATACGCTGCAGAGTTCGGCCATCCAGGACCAGTTGTAGTCATAGATGGCAGCATTGGCCGCGTATTCTGCAATCGTAAGACATAATTCTATGGGCAGCGGAGGAGGCATTCCTTGTACGATTGAATGGTAAGAGGGCAACCTCAAACGCGCTCGCCGGCATACTCCGCATACGCCTGCCCCTCTCGTTCGGCTCGACGGGCCTTGCGCCTGTTTTCTGGTCTCTACCCTCCTCTGCTTGTGTAATCGCCCTTTTTTTGCGCGTAACTGCAGCCTGTTGGGCATGTCGAAACGCGTCCTGAAGGCGGGCATCTCCGCCGCGCCGGCCAAGTTCACCGCGAAGGGCGATACGAGGCGAGGGCCATTCAAGCTTCCGCGGTTCCTTCGTCCACCGCCGCGGCAGTTTGTGCGTACCAAGGCAGTTGTGCGCGAGGAATGGCGATCGCGCACAGTTTGGCCGCAGCGCGAACGGTGGCACAACATGAAAATCATGGTTCGCGAAACGTCGCAGTCTCGCGTCAAGGAGCACTACAACCGCACCGTAGCAGACAACATGATGTACATGCAGTACCTCCACGAGGAGAAAGCGCGTGGAGCACCCGTCGTACCCCGCGGGTTGTTCGACACCACCGACCCATACACCAAGAATCGTTTTAACCCAATTGCTGGCGGCGACCGCTTCATCAGGAAAAGGCTACCACCTTCCAAGCCGGAAAATGTCGCCAAACTCGACAAGATTGTTCTGCATACATTCCAGAAGGAGGCGATCGGCAACAAGTCCTACCTGCTGGGGTGCATAGCGGCCTTCCGTGCGCTCAGCGGCGAGAGCGTTCAGAGCGGTGGGCGGCATACCGGTGAGGGCATCAAAATTCTTCGCGGTCGGAAGACGGTGGGAGGGTGGATTCGGCCGGGCATCGCGTGCGGCATCAAGGTCGAGCTCAAAGGCGACAGAATGTACGACTTCCTCGGCACCTTCACCGAATTCGTCCTTCCACGTCTGCGTGACTTCAATGGATTTCAAATGGAACCGCAAAGCAAACTGATGCGACGTCAGGTGAGCGTCTGAGCTCTTCCGCCCTGCCTTGGACTCACGACGTACCCAGTCTGCAGTTTCTGGCGTCGTTTCCGTCGGTCTGCACCCATCGGCAATGGGCTTCTTCCCGCAGATAGAGTGCAATGTCGACGCGTACCCGAAAATGTATGGTATGCACATCCATTTCGTCACCACCACCAAGGGTCAAGGCGCGCAAAACCTTATCCGTGGTCTCATGTCCGGGTTCCAGATCCCATTCCGCAAGGCATAGTCTTACTCCATACCTAGGTACACAATGGAAACCGTTTATTTTGCTTATCAGATGATTCTAGCCCAAATTTTCTGCTTACGGCGAACATGACACCGTAACTCCAACAAGTGCTGCTTATAGAGCTGCTTGAACCGACTGTGCTCAAGGCCATGAGCAACAGTGAACGTAAACTTGCGGAATACCAGTTTCTTCACTTTCGCAAGACTTCGCCGACATAGACGCATCAATCACGTTTCGCCGCTCTTCTTAATAAATCCTACCCACCTTCGTTCTACATCGACGGTCATATTCATAATCTGAGAGCATCACCAAGCTGACGACACCACAAAACATTCGGCACATGAACCTGTTGACCCAACAACTCGACTTGGACAGGCGGCGGTCGCCCACGTCCACTTGTTCGCTGCCAACCGTCACGGACCGCTTGCTTCCCGACCGCTTCCGCCTTCAAGTGCTGATCACGTCGAACTGCGACACTTTCAATGTGGACTGCAGACGCGGCCGCACTTGCGGTCGTGACGCACATATGACCGGAGGGCACCGCCGTGGATTTTCTGTTCCTCTTTCAGAAGGTCGAGTCCGTGGCACGGGCAATCTTGGATTTCAGATGATTTGCATATTCTCCTCAAGCTGTAGAGGTTGTTGTGGTGCGGCTCGGTGTGTTGTTTCTGATTGTCTACATATTGTGGGGGCGGCTGCGCCATCAAACTCCCAGTCAGTCTTGAGGACTTCAACTGATATCTGACTGCACGCGAGAGCACAGACGTTGGAATTATCGTGCGTATTTGGCGGTGACAAGAGGAGGACGCCATCGTGACCCGCCGCCAATCTCAAAACGTGCGGTACCACTGAACGCAATCTGGTGTTGCAGGTTGTTGTAAGAATTATGGGTGTGGAATTGTTGTGTGAATAGTATGGGAACGTTATTGTTAAGTGTCAAGCAGCGACATTCAGTATAAAGAAAGCGTTTTTAGGAGATCTCTTCACACGGCCAATCATAGGCTGCAGAAGATGTGGAAACAGGTTCTATTGGTTTGATGTTCTGATTAGCGAGTGAGTACTATAAATGTGTAGAAACAATCTGAAATGCCACTATCCCGATGCAGGAGGAGCCTTGCCGGGTTGAGCGAATTTGATTGCCACGACACGCTCCGCCAGTCTCCGAATCTTGTGAGCCCACTCCGGATCCTTGAACATCGCCCGTGACGCCGCCACGAGCTCCGGAATCTTGTCAAACTCGTCGAGCTGGGCACGGTCATAGATGTCGGGTGCCGGTATCCGCACGTACGACTCGGGTCGCTCCGCCCATTCGAAGTGCGTCTGCATCTCCTCGTGGATGCGCTCGGGATCAACAATGATCCTCCCAAAGCCCTTGAGCCACAGAAAGAGGTTCGTAACCGTGGGCTTTGCGCCGAGATCTGCGCCACGTTTGGTGCCTGACGACAGGCCGATGCTGATCACCAAAGCCGTCTCTTGAGGTTTCAGTCTCAGCGCAGCGGTCGGGTTTGCGGCTGCTAGTGCACCGTCGACACATGGCGTGAACAGGTGAGGCTGAGCACGGTCGAAAGCCAACGGCGTTGGCTTGAAAAAGCTTGGTGCGCTCGAAGATGCGGCCGTGGCGTCCAGAATGCGAAGATGCGAAAGGTCCGCAAACCCCTCGCGCATCTCGCTTGAACGAGAGCTGACCACGATAGGCACGCCAGCCTCGCGCGCCGAAGTCACCACAATCGAGCTGGATGAGAATGAGCTACTGGAAAGCGACGTAATCAGAGAAGACTTACACATTTGGCGTATTTCGCCTCGCTCCGAGATCCGCCATGGTGGCGTCGGAACCGAGACCCAGGTCGTTCAGCGCGACGGCAAGCTGATTGCGGAGCTTGCGAGTCGATGCCTTGCGTACGAGGATGTTGACACCGTGCGCCCACGCTCGCCTGCACCGATCCAGAAGGCTGTGGCAAAAGACACCGTGGGCGAACGATGCCCACATGTCGACCATGCGGTCCACCGGTGCGCACGCAAGCAGAACGGAGACAAGCCTGGCAACGCGCACAGATTAGTAGCTTGAAAGATACGAGATGAGTGTCACGTACGAGCCTGCACTCGTACCAGCGACCTGGTCAAAGTACGAGCTGAGCGGCCTAGACGGCAAGCCCCTTGCAAGCTCCTCTTCCTTGACCGCAGCGTCGAGGGTCTCGAACACCACAAGGGCATGCACTCCGAGAATACCCCCGGCATCTGGGTTCAATTCAGCGCACTGAAGTCCTGCTAAAGACCGACTGTACATACCGATTGACATGACGGTGCGGGAAGGGGTGATGGTGGCAGTCGATGCGAGCACGGGCGGCTCGTCTACGAACGAGGTGGCGGCCGTCGACAACGATGCGGTACTGAGCCACGATGCGGTAGACGAACGCGTTGTACGCCGTGACAGAGCTGGTTTGTCGTCGTCGTTGGTTGCGGCAGATGCAGCGGCTGGAGATGCGCGAACCCAACTCATGACACGATTCATGGTGAGAGCGGTGGACGGGATGCGTTCGAGCGAGACGGAGGCCAAGTTGGATCGAATCCAATACTCATCTTGCACGGACGGTTTATATGGAATGCCCTCGCGAAAGAACGCTAGTGCACGAGAATGACGAAGGCCAACTGCACTAATCCCATTCGGCGGTAGCCGTCTGGTCTAACAAAGACGCAGCCACCGTGTGGATGTCATCCCCGGATGGATGCCGGCGCGCCATAACCAAAAAGGCATTTTTGAGAGGTGAAAACTGGTTGATTCTAGGGTGCGTCCTGGATACGTCATGGGAAAAACACTGCCAGCTCGAGGAAGGCACGTCCGTTGCAACATAGCACGGGACGCTACAGACCGCGATCTCTGACGCCCGCCGCGCTAGGTCTGGCCATTAGCAAACACCTTCGCACCGCCGGGACGTATCTTTTAACGCGTTTTGAGCGCGATTGAAAATTTTGAACGTCTGCTATTTTGCAAATGCAAGTAGTATTGCATCTATCAGGGCGGGGCATGACGAACGAGAATTTGCACAGCAATGCTAGACTGGTCGATCGCGGGAACCTGTGCCCGGTACATCACCCGCCAGGTCCTGAGGCTAGATTCGGCCGGCGGTCGGGAGGCGCAAAGAGCTGCACGTCGCTAGCTCGGACGTAGCGTAGCACATCGGATGAATTTTTGTCTTTACCAATAGTCCGGGATTGAGCTTGCGTCGCATATACCACGCGACAGGCGTGTCAAGGCTGGAGACTGAAATCAGTCATGAAGTCGCACCTTGAAGCAATTCCGATGGAGCCGAGAGCTGCTACTACTAGTAGCAGCCATCAGAAATACCGTGATCATGGGGTGGTACACGGTGCGCGATCTCTGACGCCCAGCACGCTAGGTCTTTCCGTCAACAAAAACTCCGCAGCGCTCGAAAACGGACTGCTGGCGCGTTCTGAACCCAAATGTCAATACTTAGGGCTGAGATCTTGCAGCTACAAGTCGTATTCTGTCTATCTGGTCTTGTATTTGATCACCTGGGGCGGGGACTGACGAACGAGAACCTGCACAGCAATCTTGGACTAAGGAACATGTGTCCCTGTCCGATTGTCCTGCCCCGGATACTAGGCTCAGATCCGGCCAGCAGCCTAGCGTCGAAAAGAGCGGCACGCAAAGCCTGTGTGTGACGTCGACTTTAGCTGGCGGTGACGCACATCGCGCACTGGGGAAAACCGTCGGCATCAGGAAACCTCACGGCCGGGCCGGGTTGTGGCTCAGAAGCAGTTAGCACTCGATGTGGTACCACCAATCCCTGCAGTATGATATATAATGCTATTATAATATCCCTATTGATGTATGATACTCATCATCCAGCTCCATGCAACGAGATTTGGTTCGATAACATGATGTACAATCGAATTCAGCGCATCTTCCGTTCATTACCACCGAGAGTGCTCTAGATTGCTTGAACCGGTTCAAGAAAATGCACTGGGGCAATCTACTTACTAGGATGCGGCACCTTTGTACTGCAGCCGACACGTTGGGTAGTGCTTCGGATTCATGATCTGGGCCACTGGAATATCCAGCGACAACTTGTACAAACCAAAGTTTACGTGGACATTCACTTTGGTTATAACGCTCCCATTGATGAGTTCTACTGGCAGTAGAACGTGAGAATTTCGCGAATTGTGTACGGTGTGCTCATGTCTCGTCGACCCTGGTTTCGAGAGAAAGCTTTCAATGCCTGTGATGTTTACTAGAATGAACAACGCAATTATATCGAGAATATTACCGCAGTATCTATCCAGATGACTTTACAGTTGGACAGAAACGGGAAGATCCGTGAATGGTCGACGGGTCTGCTCCAAACATCGGTAACGGCAATCTCGTCTAAAGCCTCTTCAGCTGTTCATTATTTGCAGTTGAATGCGATTATGTACGGACATACGAGTAGTGGAGCTCTAGAACGTTCGTGAGATATTCAGCGTCATCATCTGGTTCCGAGATGAAAGTCGCGCCACCGCAAAATCGCCGACCCTGAATCGATCTCTCTTTGACATTCGCATCCTCATACGCTCGAGCCCCCTACACAATCTAAAATGGCTCCCTACAAGCTCTTCTGCATGGGCAACCCTCTGCTCGACATGCAGGTCAGGAACGGCGAGGAGCTGCTGGTAAAATACAACCTCAAGGCCAACGACGCGATCTTGGCTGGCGCCGAGCACGCGCCGCTCTTCGACGAGCTTTTGACCAAGCACAAGCTTACCTTTGTCGCCGGCGGCGCAGCCCAGAATGCGGCCCGTGGTGCAGCAGTGAGTACGAATGCTCATTCTGATCGCCAGTTTGCTCAGAGCGGCTTCAGTATGTTCTGCCTCCTAATAGTGTCGCATACACTGGCTGTGTCGGTGACGACGAGCTGGCCGCTCAACTGCGCGAAGCAAATAAGAAGGAAGACGTCTACAGCGCGTATCAGGTGCGATCTTGAGATCTATCACCTTGTTCTAGCTGTGCACTGAGTCGTCTTGACTTGTACAGGTCCAAAAAGGCGAGAAGACTGGTGCATGTGCAGTCGTTCTTACTGGTCACCACCGGTCGCTCGTGACCACCCTTGCCGCTGCCGAAAAGTTTGAGCCCTCACATTTGGAGACACCCGAGGTCAAAGACATCATCAACAGCGCGCAGTTTTATTATCTCGGTGGCTTCTTCCTCACACACGGTGTTGAGAGCGCTCTCGAGCTAGCCAAGCATGCGAGCAACTCGTCCAAGGTATAGCATTCTTTTCGCGTTTCTCCTTTTGCTCATAGCCTTTAGGTCTTTGCAATGAACCTCTCAGCACCATTCATCGCACAGTTTTTCAAGGTCCAGCTGAACCAGATCCTGCCCTACGTTGACATTCTGATCGGGAACAATGACGAGGCTAGTGCATGGGCAAGCGCAACTGGACTGGATGATACCAGCGACGTCCCGGCCATCACTAAAGCGCTCGCGACGCAGCCCAAGGCTAACGGTGGGGATAACAACTTCCTTTCCCAGATCTACAGGCTAACCCACCCGTTCACCTACGCAGCATCCCGTCCTCGCATCGTTGTTATCACTCGCGGAGCAGAGAGCACTTTTGTCGTGACCAGTGATAAACCCGACTCCGTTCAGGAGTTCCAAACAACCGCTCTTGCTGACTCGGAGATTGTTGATACCAATGGCGCGGGCGATGCCTTTGCCGGTGCTTTCATGGGCGCATACGTCCTCGGCAAGTCAATCCCTGAGTGCGTCGCCGCCGGTAGCAAGCTTGGTACTCTCTGCGTCAAACAGGTTCGTGCCAATGTCTTCTGAGCTTACGAGTGCACTGCTAATCTGCGTAGATTGGCCCACAATACCCTTACCCGAAGGCCCAGATTCTATAATCCTTGACTTTTCTCCCCATGCGCTCTCAACAGCCGCGCTCATCTCACTTCGAAATCTCCCTTCGCAACCAACTACACCATGTTGTAGACACGCTGATCTTTCTAGGTGGACTCCTTTGCTACTGTACCCATAGTACTCAACGAATTCAACTGCGTTCCAAACATCAAGCCGTTCCAAGCATCGAGCACTCTATAATCTAATTCTGAATCAATTCGTACCCTTTGATGTATCCTGTCGCTTGAACTGCTTTCGTTTCTGAGAAGTGAACCCCGCCCGTCTCTATCGCGACGGCGAGGAGTTTGCAGGTGGCTGTACTGGCAGAGCACGCTTCCTCCTTCAGCCACTGAGATGGCTGCACTTCCCGCCGAGCTCATTCACCACATCATGCAGCTATACGTGCGGAAGAGCCCAGAATTCTCTAAGAAAGACCTCGTATTGGTGTCTCGTACGATGCTCGACATAGTGGGACCACTTGTCTTTGGGACCTTTCGACTCACGGCTGCCAATGCGGCGCACCTGATTACTTGTTGCGATGAAGGCTCACCCCCATTAATATGCGCTGGATATGCCAGACATCTCGCAGCCTGGATGATCCTGGATTGGCCTTTTCACCAGGACAACGCGAAGACACGTTTGTTGAAGAACTTCGCGCACGTCAAGACTTTCACCGGACATGCGAGCATGGCAGTGCGAATGTATCGCAGCTCTCCCGACGTGTTCAAGCCGACGAAGCTGATCACTCACGATAGTGGAATATTGCTAGCATTGCTTGACGAGCAACCACTTTCATATCCGCACGTCCACTCAGCTGACGACGTAGAGCACAGCGCGGTCCTAGAAGCATTACGTCATATCACACACATCTCAGTAGGCCTTACATCATTAGAGCTATTGCGCCTTCTTCCAAACATGCCAGAGTTGACGCACATTCTCTTCGAGCCATCGACATTCACCGGCGCTGATGATCTTGTCGCCGCGGTCTGCGGTATCCTGGTCCAGCCCTCAGTTCAGTTCGCATCTGTTCATGTACAGTGGGACAACCTGTATGGATCCCTTCCAGTCAATGTCGCGCCATTGTCAGACGAGGCTGTGCGAGAGGCCATCGCAGCGGCGGTACAGGAACGTGTGATAAATCGTGTGGCCCGAATCACGTTGACCTACAGGGGCGCGCCATGGATCCAGACATTCAAAGCGGGAGGAGATGATGCACTACACTGGATACACGAAGACAACAGCCAAGTTGTCAAGTACGAACCGGCACATCATCGTTGACAGCGACGTGCGTTTCCAGAGTCGACTGTTCGTCCAGTACACGGATCTATCTTCTTAACATATTTCACTTCAAAGAGTAAAAGTTTTAGTATTGTTTATTTGTCAGCCACAACCCCGATTGTTATCGGAGTGAGATGAGCAATTATTGACACGACCACCCCTATCCGCTCGCGGAGAATGGAGGTCCCGTGATTCCTGCCTGTCACCGGCCTCGGCTCTCAACCTCGTGCGCAATGCACGCCGGGCATATAAACCGTTCAGCATTTCTCTTCCATAACCGAATCGACTGCACTCCGAAACATGGCCTCTGATTCGTCGCGCAGCACGCTTCACGCGCGTATTGGTATGGTCGGCAAAGGGAAGGTCGCACTCGTTGTTGGAGCGTCGCGAGGCATGGGAAGGCAAATCGCTTTGGACCTCGCTGCTGTTGGTAACTACGCAGGTAACAGCTTCTCATCATATGGCACTGTATTGCCGCTTACAATTCCCTGAAAGTCGCAGTCGCAGCGAAGACTCGCTCCAAAGACCTGCACGCAATCAACTTGAACGCAAATGCCAACTCTTCCGAGGTGTGTTAGGCACCAGAATTCTCAAAACCATCGCTCAGTTGAAGTAAACTTCTTTTAGAGCACTGTGGATGTTGTCTCCGAGCTCATCAAGCGAAACGGAGGACGAGCGGTTGCGATCACTGTCGACGTCCGAGATGAAAGCAGCGTCACGAATATGGTGTCTCAAACGATGAAGGTAGATCAAACGAAAGGTTGAATCAAAAGAAGTAGAATCTTATCAAAGTTCATAGGTATTCGGTCGTCTTGACGTTCTTGTGTACAAGTAGGCAGCTGACGGACCTACCTTTGGCCACACAACTGATGGTTCATTCTAGCCCGGGTGCCATTTGGTGGGCTTCTGTCAAGGAAACGGTAGCTCACGCTTTGTGTGGCCAATATCTTTCTGATGGCCTTCCTTGCAGCCCTACAAACGCTTCGATTTGATGCAACGCGTCAACCCCGGTGGCCTCTATGCTAGCATTCAAGCTGTTCTTCCGCGTCTCGCTTTGGATGGTCGAATCGTTGTTGTTAGCCCGCCGATCTATCGTCGCTTCGTCCGAGGCAAAACTGCGTACGCGATGGGAAAGGTCCGTCACTCCGTTATACTCGTGGCAATTGCAAGGGTCTGACACGAGCACAACTTGATAGTTCGGAATGTCTGCTCTGACGCTTGGACTCTCCATCGACTTTGAGCGAGACCAGGCGGCATCTGGAAGCACCAATCCTGTGAGGCGTGCAATCACCAGCATCTGGCCAGCAGCGGCAATAGAGAGTGCAGCGACTGAGCATAACAAGTCGGCGCGGGAGCATCTCAGGAAACCAGTGCGCAACTTCCATCGCACTTGCAGCGTATGTCATTAATCCCACGTCCAGACGATCTTCTCCGACGCAATACTCGCCATGCTCGCAGCCCCAGCTCCATCGGTCAACGGGTTACTAGCGACTGACGAAGACTTCTTGCGCGATGTCGCTGGCGTGAGTGACTTCTCCGAGTACACATTGGTGGCAGGCACGACACCGAGGCGGCAAGTAGTTCCGCTTCATATTGCCAGTGACATTGATAGGTACTTCCAGGATTATGCCCATCCATTTTCCAGAACTTCGAGTGGCCGAGGAAGATGACGAGGGGGTTCGTATGGACAGCGGCCATTTGCTAGCCAAGCTTTGAAAGACGAGCAATTACTTCTTCCCGTGTAGTATCATTTCCCGCAGCCTGTCTAGTGACTGTACTATAACTTCTATCACCAGATTATTCGAAGCTGCCACGACGTGTGTATACCCGCGCGACTATCTGTCATGTCCTCGGGGTCAGTTGCATCTCATTGTGATCCGGAGAGCCGCTGGCTTGTAGTGGTGGGGCGGGTGTGTGGCCATCTGAAAGAGTGGTCGCTGTATCGTTCTTGCTGATGGGCAGCAGGGGTTGTGAGATGGCGGGTGTCGGTGCCAGCCAGTACACCGGATAACGTCTCTGCTCGGGGTCATATCAGTGCTGAGCAAGCCCAAGTGGCGACAACCCGCACCTGGATATTGTTGGTGCACAAGGCAATGACCAGCATGATTAAACTGCTTAGTAAGATCACTGGGATGTACAGCCAACCAATGGCAGTAATTCCATCCTCGGAACATGCCAGGAGGGCCGTCGCACCCGCGGGTGGATGTGTCACGTTGAGCATATCCATGCCCTGCGAATCGATAACGCTTGTCATTTGAGTCAATTCCAAATATAAAAGAACACGCACGACGATCGTTACGGCGCAAGAGAGCGCCGCTGAGAGCCAGCGAAGATCCTCATATCGGTCCGGAGGAAGCAAAGCAAATATTTTGTTGATGCAAACGCCGATGATGGAGGCGAGGAGGTGACCGCCGACCAGAGCCCGGGGCTGACTGAACGGCGCTTGGATTGCTCCGAAACAGAGAACGGCCGACGCAGCCTGAACATTGATTAGCACCCGGACCGTCAAAAATGTCTTCAAGACTCACAAACGAGCCGATGATAGGAGGTACGTGACGGGCTTGAAAGTAGTGACTGCGACCGAAGAGCATGAACAGCGCCGTGATCCCCGCGAACGCTCCTGAGTTTGATGGCATATCAGCTGGGTACCTACTGTCAGGCCTCTGCGCCGTACCAATAAATGACCATATCCAGACTGTAGCCTGTGGAGAGAGTGCGTGTCATGTCAGCGGTCAACGCCGTCAACGGATGACGGATTACCCGATGCGGCGACGGAGGTCGGGAGTGCTGCGAGCGAACCCCAACCCACCGCGTGAAAAACGGCGCCAAGTGGGCGAGTTTATTTGCGCTCGAGGACATCGAAAAATGTGTCGAGGACGAGGTGGAGCCGACGACGACGTCAGGTGCGCACAATGGCACAAGCGAGAGACAGAGAGAGGCGACTCCGCTCCGTTGCTGAGCAGTGCCTGCCCGGTGCCGTCACAGCATCCCCCCTCGATCACGATTCCTCCATACCTGACTCAAAATTTCCGCCCAACCAAATTGCGTGCTCGAGTGACTAGTACCAAAAGATTGAGGTTCGTGATTTATCAACCTGGCGTACATAACTCTGGAGATCTCCAAAAGGCACGTACTGTGCTGTAGTTCCATCCTTTGCAGCTTTCCCGCGACCGCCATAGAACAAAGCTACAGCTAACAGGATGATTGATCCGTTAGAATCTGGCCCAAGCAACCGCATGGACAGTGACGGATCAATCGCTACTGTAACCAGGATCTACGTGATGCACCACTGCCGGCGCAACGTGTGAGCGTCCGAGGCACACGCAATCTTCTTACGATACGTTTACGGCAAGCACCAAAAAAACACTCTTACCAACACGGAGGACACGCTTGCCACCACCAGTAGGCCCTATTTACTTGTGGGAGAAACTGACCGTTATTCACAATGGAAATCTCAGGCCGCCGTGGTTTATTCACAAACAGTGTCTGCACAGCCCACTCCCATTTAGATCCCTGCAGGGCTAATCCTGTGCACCTGACAATCATAGTTCAATATGAGCCGTCGCATATATTAACACCCATCTTCTCCTTCGCAATGAGCAGTCGTAAGTCTAGCAAATGTAACTTCTACCATTTTTGACTAGCCCTCTCAGTGTAGAGATAAACCGGCAAGTGTTTGAGTCAAACATACTGGCTACGCAATAATTATGCTTGACGCATGTAACTGAGACTTCCTTGTCTTGACGGGCGTGGCCCACGATTTACTGAAACCTGGTGCTTTTCTTGTTGACTGGACGCACGGCGACATATGAAGGGTCACGATCGATTCAGCAATCGCGAACGAATGACATCGTTACCAGCGCCAGTATCAACTGTCAGCCCAGTTTGAAGTGTATTATCTGCCGTGTCAAACGGAAAAGGCGAGTCATCTCTCATTTTCAAGATTGGCATACTAGGATGCTGACTTAATGTTCCCCGATGCTAGGCTTTAACGGTATGCTGAAAGCAAACTTCCTAGCTGCTGCCCACACTTCAGAACCAGCAAAATTACGGCACATAACTTGAACCTGGGAAATTGATGCGAAATTTACTCTCGGTGACATCTAGGTTTTCGCAGTACCCGTTATATTTAGAAGAAGGTCAAATTTTACATTTAATCAAATACCAACAGCGGCTCCTATGTGAAGGATAGAGGTGCAATGTCGAGAACTGGTTACTCAGAGCCGATAAGGGAGGCCTGGTATGTCGCCGGATCAGCTCGCGCGCCTATGACTCCTGCCCTCCTGGTCCCAGATTATAAGCCAGCCGAAGCTCTGCAAACACTTCTTATATCCGCAGCTGTACAGCACATGTCGACATGGAGCAATCCTCACGCTCTACTGCTCGAGCTTATTCGAGCAATTCTCGAACAAGCTGTTCGAGACTTAATCTATAGGTCAACTGCAACTGCAGCAAACTTGCAACTCGTTTCGAGGACAGCACGAGATTGGCTGCTACCAGTAGTGTACCGTGCATTTGTGGTGCGTGGCCGACGGTCACAGGGTGGTGTCTAATTTGCTCTCGCTCTCACGTCCTTGGTCCTTATTGATCGGGGGAGACTTGAGGATAGCGCGTGTCGTGGCAGGCTGATGTGAAGCATTGTCCGCGGACTTGCCATCCTTGGTTTTGCCATTTCCTTCCGCCCGGAACTTTGCGACAGTTGGTCTCTCTCTTCCTCTTCCTCTTGCTCATCCCTTCAAAATCCGCTTCCCCGCCGCCCAGCATGGCGCATCTAATGTTGCACGAAGATCCCGAACACTCGAATACCGCTCAGAGTGGAGCGCTGCCCTTCACTTGGTTGGATCCATCTATCGCGAGTGATCGTCTCGTCGCATCCTGACTTAGCTAACTTGACACTTCTGCATTTAGGCCACAGGAGAACTTGATTTCAGTATCATGGACCCGCCTGCGGCGATGGACAACGGGCTGTCTTTGAACGTGGCGGCGCCAGACAACTTGGTTGGCGCTGGGACCCAGCTTGGTCCCCGCCAACCACTTCACACACCGGTTCCATTGTATCCCTTTCAGGTGATTATCATCCCTCAGAGTGGACTTGATGTCGAGACTGACGATGTGGCGCTTCAGGACCAGCCAAACGTCCTGCCCGCGATCGGGGGATCTTCGATCCCTTTCGCGTATAATGCGCCGCCACAGAACCCGGGCTATTTCCCAGACCCGTGGTACATGCAAAGCTCGGGTGCATTGAGCAGCAACGTGAGCGGCTGCGATGCTCATTATCGTTTACAGCCATCGCTGATCAGGTCTTTCATTTTTCAGCCGTACGCGACACCAGTGCCTGTGCAATTCCCTCAGTACTATCCGCAACCTGTGCCATTTCCCCAGTGGGATGCGTCTACCTCTGGGCCTTCATACTACCAGTATGATGGCAGCTCGCTGTCGTCGAACGGTCAAAACCATACTTCTGCGATGGCCGCGGCACCGCCCTTGACAATGGGCAACTTCAGAGGACCGGTACGCGATAGCTCCGTGTTCTCGTCTCGCCTATCAACAGCAATTAACTGATCGCCCCATCTCATAGGGACTGGTGTCTGCCGCATCGTCTAGCGTGGCGCCGCGCACCGGAACGAAACGCTGGATGAGCGCGGAGCTCGCTGAAAACGGAGCCCGGGACCTCACGACTTCGAAGTATGCCCGACTGGAAGGTCACGGTCCAAGGAACAACGAGGGTCGTTTGAAGTGCCCACCGCTAGGTGATGTTAGTGTCAATGTACAAAACACCGTACGTTTTCACACTTCTTTACCAGTGGTGCTCGTGCTGATTCAGGAGATTGCGGGCCAGGATCTTGTTGCGACATCGCGTACTGTGGAACCTGAGTATGTGCGCCCAATTGCGAGCAAGAATCGAGGGAACAGCACCAAGCAGTCAGCCGCAGCAGCGTCGCCTGCGGGCATTCCTATCCGCACCACCGGTGGAGTCTCATTTGCACCAGTCCATGTGATCCCTTTGAAGGAAGAAAAGGTCGCTTCGCCTGATCAAAAGGAGCCGCCGCCAACGTCGGATAGCTCGCCTAGCCCAGAAACGGCAGTGCCCAACGCACTCGGGCTCTCAAATGTTCCCGCGCCGGTCGCCACGGACGAGCCTGTGCGCGTGGTGGAAGAAACAGTGGTCGCATCGACTGGGTCGTCGTCTCCGAAGCCACAAGTTTGTTCTACGCTTTCACATTGTTTGAGTGAACTGGCTGACATCGTTCTTCACAGGCCACTGCGCCAGCTGCGGTGATATCCGTTCGAGTACGGTCCATCGTGCCACTGCCTGCGTGCGACTGTCCGGATGGTTGCATCTCGGTGAGCAAGCCATTTCTGCCAACTTCACCGGAAGGACTGGACTCATGTCTCCTCACAGGCCACTGCTACTACTGAGCTCATCGACGACGCGTCGGGGGCACAGGATGGTCACCATGTTTCCGATTCTCCGGAGTTAGTTGTCAGCAAAGCAGTACGTGCCCAGCTCGCTTGGCAGGCGTCAAGACTAAATCAAGCCCACAGGTTACGCCAGCCGACAATGAACTGCTCCCTGTCGTCAGCGACGAGGACGCTTACATATTCCGCGACTTGTTCCCGGACGTCACTGGCGCAGATACAGCTACTGAATCCGAATCGTCCATCGCCGCCGGCTCAACGGCTAGTTCATCTAGCTCCCAACCTTCACCCGGCTCTTCAGTGCTTTCCGGAGAACAGGTCAACGCGCCATTTTCCGACTCTGCGATCAACTCGGCGAGTGCGATCCCGAAGCCGATCTTCACGACAGAGCAGGAAGCGGTCCTGCAGCGGTCCTTTGAAGCGAAAGGACCGTATCTGAGAGAAGCGGAGAGGAATCGCTTGAGCCAACTGCTGGGACTGTACGTGTCACGTTTACTGTCGAGACCGAGGCTAATTCAATGCGCCATTGTCACAATCCATGCAGTACAGAGAAGGATCTCAGGGCTTGGTACACATCTTGTCGAGCGGCTCGTAAACCGGTAAATAGCCTCATCTCATTGTGGAAACTGTGCTGACACGGCCAACCTCTAGAAAGCTACCGTCGCAGGTGCCTTCGTGCGGGGCTTCTTCGCGCAGAAGCCGGACGCTAAGGGCAAGTTCACGGCCCAAAGCAAAGTTCGTCTCGGCAGAGACGAAGATATAAACAGACATCACGACACGCACGCAGCCTAAAGGGTATTCGGTAAGTTCAAATCCAACCCACGTCGATATTAAGCCATGGTACTGACCACATCAACAGCGCGTTTCAAAATGCGTGAGCGACGGCGCACGGAATGAATGGTGCACACAACTCGCACGCGCTGGGAGTATATCAGAAAATGTCTTGTGATCCGCTGAATGTAACGACCGAACCTTCTGATGCAATGACACACGGTGTTGCAGTTGAGACATGCGCGAGTCGCGTGATCCTTGTTTACAGGTTCGACCATGACGCCTGCCCTTTGAACTACGAACTTGCTCGCGCGACGCGACTTCGACCAGATAGTGTCCGCCGCCGAGATTGAGTTGCACCATGGCCGTCTCAGGCGTCCGGCGTCGAGCATCCACAGTTTCGACCGCCTGCCTTGATTCTCGGCTGCATGCTATCTGAGCATGATTAGATCTGAGCATAAATTTGACTGCAGAGGACGTATCTCGAGATCATGCTGACGGATCGATGGGCGATTTGTGAAGGAGAGGAGACCAACGACAATCACGGCTTTGAGCCGCGCTTTTACGGCTGGACCAAAATGCGGATTTTTATGTGCCGACAAATTCATCGCGCCATCCAAAATTGCAGGATCGCGAGGAGATCGAAGTCCACAACGGGGGTAAGGATCACGAAGACGCAGATTTGGGGTTCGAGCAGCAGTTATTTGCTCCCAGAGAACGCGCGGATTAGGGGAAGCACACTCAAATCAGGTTCTTGCGCTGATATTTCTCGTCGTCAGACCCGTTTTGGTAATAATGTAACTTGTACGCGTGGTCAGGTGAGCAAAGGCTGCCGGCCGTTTGGCCGAAACTTCAGCGCACCCGCCGCTCAAACTCAAAATCCTAGAATACACACACAACACACCGTGTCACGGGCTAAATGAATGAGAATGACCTTCAAAGCATTGCATTTGTTGGCTGTCTGCTCTTCCGCCCATGTTTCATTGATATGCTCGCTGAACCATGTGTAGATTTGAGCACAAAGTAGGGACTGCACGAGAAGACCAAGGACTCCATGAGGGATGTGAGATGAGTGATCGCAGCCTGCCTGAACAAATAGTGAGAACCGTAGAATCCAATTCAGCTTCCGAACCGCGCTCAGTCTTGGCCCTGGAGCCATCGAAGCTTCCAGTAGCAAGACCGCTGGTCATGTGCTTGGTCGCGACACACACACTCCGCGACATCGCCGGACTGTGCGAGTGTCGAGTGCGACTCAGGCCGCTGCTTAGCAACGAGAACAAATTGGATATCAATACGCATCAACGTTGGTACAGCTCACTTTTAGCTCAACAGGCGTTCCGTGCAAGGAAGAAGGCGTCCCTCGAACACGATCGTGCCAGCAATGATCAGGCCAAGAATCAACTGAACGCCGACCTGAACTCAAATGATTGGGAGAGAACTTCCTCAAAGTCGGAGAGACATAGCACACGTCCCATTCTTGTTGCGGAGATTGACTTGAACCAGGTCAGAGATCCTGCGGCTTTGCTCGACGCGCTGCAGCACCTGCTCACAGCATACCCCGTATTTGCACACCTACAACGCTTTATCATCGAGTTTATCTCGTACGAATCATACGGTCTGGCCGCTGAGTCCTCCAACTCAGCGGAGATCATGTCGGCAATGCGGGGCTTTCTCTCCGCCCAACCCACGCTCGCGAATGTCGCCATGCGTACGGTTCATTTCAACACGGCCCCGGCAACAACTAAGATCGAGGGATTTCTTTCCTAGCATATTGAATATCACATGAGGAGCCAAAGACCGCAACGAAACGCGAAGTTTTCTTTAGCCTTGAGCATAAGGAACGCCGCCGACTCACCTATGGAAGCAAAGCGCGAAAGACAACCCATAATCAATTCCAGTCAATTCCACTCTATCAAGATGCAGCCTCCCCTCCCCTCCCCCATTTGGACATGATGGCTTTGGATTAGGATGTCCGTGGTTTAAGTAACGAATGTCAGTTTTATGTCTGAAATGTTGCATTGGGATTATGAAACCGCAGTGCTAATTTTTATCCATGGTGGCCTATAATTTCTCAAAAACGGTTTTGGAGACGGTCCCAGACCTGTAGAATCTCTGCATTCTATTATCTTTTCGGACCAGCAAGATCAACATATTTATATTGAGCGGTTACCCTAATAAATGAATGGAAATGATTTGCACTCAGTCTCTGGGGTGGTCTTCAGCACGCGTTCGGGAAAACATCCAGTTGCGGAGTTGCCGGAAGCTGAGCGCGTCTTGTCCGCTCACCTTCGTCATGGAAGCAGCGATAAACTGGCCTGAACCGGCGCGCCACGGCCTTTACGAAGCCTCATCGCAGTATCGAAACTGGCGTTTCTCGGACGCGCAGCTTGCGGACCTGCGCGAGCGAACGAGTCGAGCTGTCATGGAGACAACGTGCGCCGCTTTCGAGCGTGACGTACCAGGCTCGAGCGCGTCGTTAGAGTTCCCCACCCCGCAAGAGGAGCTTGCGCTCGTCAGGTTTTATGCGGCGAAGATTGGCCAGATATGTTCGGTATTCCGTTTTGGCGAGGAGGTCGAGGCCACCGGTGTTGTGTACCTCAAACGATTCTACATGAAGCACACGGTTATGACCCATCACCCTAAGAATGTTATGTGCGCTGATTCCCATTCTTTTTCTTGCAAGACTTACCTACCTGTTTGGCAGGCTCACGGCCCTCTTTCTTGCGGCCAAGACTTGCAATCGACCTGTCTCTATCGCAGATTTCGTCAAGGGTATTCCAAAAACCACCGAAGACGATGTGCTCTCCCTGGAGTTTCCGGTGGCCCAGAGCCTCAATTTTGAGTTCGCTGTTTGGCACGCTCATCGCGCGCTTTGGGGAATATTTCTCGACGCACAGACACTCGACCCACCACCAGCTTCGGATGAATTGCAGGCTGCCTACAACATTGCTATCGCCATTGTGCGCAAGTCGAGATTGACAGATGTCGATGCGTTGTATACGCCCGCGCAGATTGCATATGCCGCCTGGCATCGAGCCAGCAGCGAGCTGGCAACACTTTGGTTGACAGCAAAGGAAAAGCGCGGTGTTGAAGTTGATGCAACTGCTGTTGCTCTGATTGCTATTTTGCAGCACATCGATGAGTATGGTGATCCACCATCTGTTGAGAGGGTTCGGGATATCGACCGCAGGCTCAAGTTGTGTCGAAACCCGGAAACCATCCCTGGTAGTAGAGCGTGCGTGCCATTCTTCCTCCCCTCGCTGCCCACCTATATATTCCTTACAGATATCTTCGACGACAAGCTGAGCACGAGGCCTTAATTGCCGCGAAGCGAAAACGCAAGGCTGAGAAGGCTCGGGCAGAAATGGAAGAGGACGAAGATCCCTTTGGCGGTGGCGGTGGTGGTGCGATTGGCGCGAATCGGGAAGTCACAATGAGAGCTTAGCCTCAGCTGAGGACTTCTCTTTGGCCTTCGACGGGGATTGTTCTATATCGATATTGTTCTACCGTAAGTTCGCCGTGGCCCAACGGGAAGAGATTGCTAACCGATCCCCAGCTGTGTATTGTCGCGTCGTGAACGTAATGCTCCGGCGTTCTTAACAATTGAAGGTGCCCACCATCACTTGTGGCGTTATTCAATTCAGAGTTGAACGAGGAAACTCAATCTGTCGCTGAATCAGCATGCTCAAGGCTTCCACTACAAATTCTGGGCATGCCAGCGTCTCGCTCCTGGACGAGCGGTCTGTCAGCCATATGTCCGACATGACGTCCCCACCAAACCCGCTTGAGCAGTTGTCGTGTTACTTGGATCGTTCATGCTCTGACACAACATTCTTGTTTGGCAGACGGCTGCATCCCGTGAATCTGACCGGATCCAAGTGGATCCAAGCCAGATGCAGCCCAGATGCACCTATCATGGGTCTGGACCCGGGGCACGTCAGCTTGGATCCAGGCGAATCCAGAAGGCATCTGATAATTGCATTCTTGTGTCATCATCTCCTCAGCAGGATGGCGCGACGCGTAACATTTGATCAACACGTTCCCATTCACCATTGTCAGAATTTTTCAGAACTTTCTCAAAATCTCTCAACCCGATCACACGGCTTGTGATCCGCTGTAATAAAAGACTAGGTGCGCGAGCACCCGATGGCCGGCCTCACGCCACGGATTGACAATCTACAAGGCACGGCGCTCGATCCTCTAGTATAAGAACGAGGCTCTCGCGTAGTTCAGTGGTATGAATCCAGAGCCGCAAAGGATCGCAACCCGTCGATTCCATCTCTTGCTATCAAAATGCTTCATGATCATTGAAATCTCTGCAACGGTGTCGTCTTCACCGTCGACGATGCCGTCGGCGACGCGATCGTTTGTCACTACAATACCCGGCATGAGTGTGTAGACTCCTCGATCAAACACGTTGACGAGCTCTGCCGGTTCGAAGAGCGTCTGACAGTACGCCGCGTCCTATCGCCGCGCCTAGAAGTCTATGCTGACAGATGTTTAGCTGCACTGTAGTCCACCATCGTATCTCAAGTCGACAAGCTAGTTATAACCAGCAAGCATAAGCACTAGATCGTTGTTGACACCGACACGGCAACCGGGAAGCCAATGCACCGGTCAGTTGTTCACCTAAACCTCGTGCTTCATGGCCTGTGCTCATGGTCATCCCTATTACCGCAGCAGCTTCTGCTCAACCTACGGTAGCGGGCTATCTGTCACCTAGGACAATACGTTATTCATCGAGACTGGCTCGCTTGACGAGGTCAAGTATGCCAAGGTACAGGCGCAGATCTTTTCGGAGAACGCTCTCGACGGAATGGCCTACGCCAATATCCCGCAGTGGTGTTCAAGAAGCTGGAGTAACTCGAGTCAAGCGGCTAGTTTCTGCTATACGTAACCCTCCTACTTTCAGCCACAAACAAAAGCCATATCCAGATATCACGTATAGCTTGGCTGCGGGGTACGCCCGTCGACAGGCGGAGCAACACGGAATTCATAGTGAAGCCCTTAGGACCCAGCTCATTTTAGCATGGGCGCTGGCACTGGTCGCGAAACAAGGAGGCTTCCGGCGTCGTGACTAGTTACGTATCTCAATCCTGACCCTTCAGGTGGCAACGAGGCAGCCGGACGAGCAGTCCCGATGACGCTCGCCATGCTGGCTCGCCCTCGTTCAATCGGCCGAGCTGCACTAAAAGCTGTAGTACATTGAGAATCGTGAGGTAATTGAGTAACAGACACCGATGATGAGTCAAGCGGTGCCGTTTTCACCCGATACTGGTCCATGCGCTCAAAAAGTCTGTTTCGATGAACCTTGATGGTGCGAGCCTGCACAGTGGTCGTCCAGCTTTCTCAATGGTGCCAGCCTTGCTGCCAGTCACCGCCAAAACCAGAGTTTCCGTAAGAATACCGACGGTTGAGGCAGACAAGTAGCTATTATACTGTCTGTCAACGTCAAGATTGGTCTGTAAATCATCCAGAGCTCCGATTTCTGATCACCAACGCTCTCCCACGCGACTTCAGCGCCGTGAGCGCGAGGCGCCAAACGTACACGCAAGAACGACTCATTGACAGGGACAACTATATTACTATACCCTTCACGTCACCTCACAGGATCTACGCTATAGTTTCTTCTCCTTTCATGTCGTTGGGTCCAACTCGACCTGCAAGACTATCGTCATTTGTCACGCATAGCTTTGTGTTTCGCACGGGCCGCTTTCAACTTCCTGTCACAAATGGCAAATTCCGTTCACACTCTTGTTGCACGACGCACATTGTTTATCCATCAGTAAAAGTTGTTATCTGGATATGGTCGTTCCTTGGTGCGAAGATCGCATATGGCACTAAGGCACGAACTAACCGACAATATCAGGAGCGTTTGCAGGAGTAACAACGCTGTACATGCTATTTGGTCGGAGCAAGTACTTTCAGGCACGAGGCGTGCCACCTATCATAGCGCCGTTTGTGAGTCCTACGACAATTTCAAGCATTCTTACCTGAATCATCCCCAGGCTGCTTCGGCCGTCTTGTGTTTCGGGGCGATTGAAGCACCGTTCAGTCAGCCCCGCAACCTCGTCGGTGGACATCTACTCGCCTCTATCGTTGGCGTCTCTATGCATAAGCTCTTTGCTTTACTTCCACGGGACAAATGCGAAGACCTACGTTGGCTCTCGTCATCCGTCTCTTGCGCGCTAGCCATTATCGTGAGTACTTTTCCATCGCATTGAGGCCGGCTCTTGATTGAAACCATCATTCTTCATCCAGGGAATGGACATGCTTGATGTGACGCACCCACCTTCTGGCGCCATCGCTCTACTGGCATCTTCGGACGATAGGATTGTGGCGATCGGGTGGCTATATATTCCAGTCGTATTGATCAGCAGCTTGGTCTTAGTATCAGTTGCATTGATGGTCAATAATATCCAGGTGAGCAAGCTCTTGCGAGTGGGTCACTTTCTAATGAGACATTGAGCAGAGACAATATCCGACTTACTGGATTGGTCCGACTAAGCCCAGTGACCCGAAAAGAGGCGACAAGACCAGATCAGAAACACCGGTGCTAAGCGATACACAGTCCTTGGCCCCTTCCCAAGCAACTCGTGCGCACACAACTCCAACTCTCAACAAACTGGAGATGGGTCAGTCTGTGACCAACATGTCGATTCCTTCGATTCCAGCCCCGGCCAAAATTGACGGAGCACTTCGACGCTCTGGAGGTGTTGGAATGATTAAAACATGGCTGCAAGGTTGCTGTTCAGCTGAGCTTCCATCTCACTCCGGAAATCTAAACGCGTTTGCGGAATTACAGTAAAAGCACATGCATTGGACTTGTGGTAACGGTTTGCGCGCAGAGCGTTGCACTGTGCCCGCATGAGCATGAAGATTTTATGTTAATGGGTGATTGTGCCCAATAGAGACATACGAGTAGTATGGTAGAGTGCAATCAAGGACTTGCCGCATGTTCTTTTGGTAAATGATAATACTGGTCACACGTTGAAAAGCCAGTAAAACGAGCGAAAATCGGGCACAGCTAGTGAGAGTATTATATTTCAAAGCTTTTCTCGGATTACTGCATATATATTCCGGCCGGAGTGTAGAAAATAGCGAACATGTGCTTTCTTCTACTGGTCAGATGTGCCCTCCATGTGGCCTCACATCGACAGAACTACGATCATAATTCGCTGCGAGTTGGCTCTTCTACATCCATGATTTGTACAGACTGTGAAGCCCAACGATGTCAGAAGCTGCCATGATAAAGCTCGTGAGATCGGGGTTGCCGGTCGTTGCGAGCGACGCGATTGATTTGAGCCAGTTGCACCGGTCAAAGTGCGATGTGATAGTCAGTGCGATGGGTATCTGCTCTGGAATCTATTGTGAAGAGCTTGAAGCTCAGTGAGACACATAGCTAGAGCAGATCCGCATCGTTACACGTTCGCATGACGTGGATGTACGTGGCACGTTGTTTCCCGTCAAAGATTCGCCACCAAATTCCCTAATTTGCATATCCGGATCACTGCATGGAGCGTCACGTGCTTCAATCTAAGCCTATAATATGCCGCTGAAAAGGATTGTCAAGATACGGCACCATATTTGACACCCACCGCCGAATCGCTCACTTGTCTCTTGAAACATGTATGAAGGCAATTGCTACTGTGGTTCTATCACCTTTACGGTTGACGATGAGCTTCGCGATGCCATCATCTGTCATTGTTCAACATGCCGTGCGTTGTTGCGGGTTCACTGCTCCTGAATTGAACGCTGAGGTGACCCGCACAGAGCATCTACATAGTGAGGCAATTCGTTAATGACCCTACATCTGGTTTACCACACCACCACAGGTGCACTATCCTCCTCTATTCCTACAATGCTCGACAAGGTCAGCGTGACTAGCGCGGCTAAGCCAAAGGTCTACGAGGATACTCGCACGGGGAGTGGGATTCCTGCGAAAAGGTCCGTTGCGATTGCATAGGTCGGGCACAGTCCCTACCTCTTTTTCACACGTCAGACTCTGTTCAGGTATTTCTGCCCTGAGTGCGGAAGCTCTGTGTATGCTGCGGGAGGCCCACGTGGTCAGGCATTTATCAAGACAGGAACTGTTGTAGGTGCAAAGGAGAAGGTAAGTCGAAAACGCTCAGTTAAGAAAGAAGTCCGTGTGGCTGATTACTGTTATCCATTCCATTGGTCCAACTGAACGCTCCTGCTGTATTCTCCAAATTTAAACCCCTGGAATAGGTGAAGGTTAAGGCTCAGATGCACTCAGAATCCGCCCTGGCTGGGATGTTGTACTCAGAGATCATGCAGCTCAAGTTCTGAGATACAGATTTGAGATAGCTGACCTACAACTTATATCATGTCGGGGGAACATATTGGTTCTGTAGCTGAAACGAGTTAAATCTCACAATAAACAACAACCATTCGGTGATGTAACACACAAGATGAGTCGGCGAAGGCCGGTCCATGTTAAATCTCTTGCCTTCTTCTGTCACACCCATCCGTCACTACCAGAAACATCGAAATGTCGTCCGCCCGAACAACGCCAGGGCAGCGAATTCCTTTCGAATTATTTGATCGCATTGTTCACGAAGCGGCCATGTCAGCTTATCGAACAGGCTCTGCTCTCTGGATAGCCTCGCTCTTCTTACTCAAGCGTAGATTACTGACCATCCTCGCGCCACTGCTTTACCGCATTGTAACTATCCGCCAGCGCAGCTTTGATTGCGTACTCGAGCACGCGAGGAGACCAGACGGCTGGTTCGCTCAAAATACCCGTCACCTCTGGTTCAACGAGGACGTCGGAGAAGAGCGCGAGATGAAGATTCTTGCGCTCGCTTCGAACATTGAAGTGGTGACCGCTTCTCGACTATCTCTGTTGTATGCAAAACGCCCTCACTCATGGAAATGCCCTGCACTGCGCGTCTCACGTCATCGAGATCCGCAAAGTCAATCGACTTTGGGCTCCATCGCCCTGATCCCCAAGCTCACGCATGTACATTTCACCGCGTCAAAGCTTTTATCGGCCTCAGCCCTGAAGTTTCGATTCGTGATGGGCATGTGCGTGACTCACGTCGTCTTCGATATCTGGATCGACGCCGAGTCCGGATGCAAGTCAGCAATTTCATTGGTACAGGGCTGGCTCCGACAGCCATACCTCAAGCGCATTATCCTGCGTCCTTCCCATCAGTTTGCAGTCGCAAGAGTAACCAACGGTGCTGGACGCCCCCACTCGCCTACCTTAATGGAATTGTTCATTCAGGCACTTACTCACCTTGCCATGTCTCGACAAGATCCCCGAATATGGGTTCATTCGTCTCCTCACAACTGCCTCTTGATGGATGACGCAGACTGGCAAGATATCGAGAGCGGCATGAGACTGTGGTCAACGGGCCGTCAGCTCTATCCGTCATGGATGATTCAGCGGCCTTCAATACCCGCGGAGGTCGCTCTTATGATTATTGAAGATGCTGCCGTTGATGCCATGTTCCTCGGTTCTGTGCGTTGGGTGGTGAACCTTCTCACCCTCTCGCGTCTTGTCATGCCCGTCATTACTAAGGTATTGCATGACACCATCAGTGTGTCGGATTCCAACCTGGATAGCATCATCCAGAAGGGAAGTCACAATGATAACCACTTCTTTCAATATGTGCGCCATCTAGTGTTGGAGCCAGAGGTCGATATCGACCTGGCGCTTGGCTTGATGGACATTGCTGCCAAGGTGATTACCGTGACTTGCGGTAAACAGAAGCGCGGAGAATTATCCCAGACAGTCTCATTGCTCAATCGTTGGCCATCAACACGTAGGGCACTACACTACGACTTCGTCATTTCGATAGACCACGTCCAATTGCATCTCAATTCTTTTGAGCAGATCTCCCAGCTCTCCCATCTGCACATCACGGTCGACATTGATCACAAAAAGGACCTACCCATACCACCTGAAGTGGCTGAACGGTTCCCAGTGACGCACCTTGTCATCAGCATCGACATGAGGGTGTATGACCCACAGGTATTTATGCCTTTCGCGCTTGCGTGGCTGGCTTCCCGCCGACTCAAGAGACTCGTCTTCCGACCATCTTACAAGCTCATGCTATCGAGCGCGATGTGGATACCAGCCTGGGATGGTCGCTCATCATCATTTAGTGAGCTCGTGCTCGATGCGACGGCTGTTATGACAGAGCGACAGGAATTGAGAGTATGGGTCGACGAGCGGCCACGATACCGTAACGAGCAGCATTGGCGCCGTATGCATGAGGCAGCACAAGGACTTGCGTTTTGGGAGTCCGGAAGACAACTGTACGCTGAAGCCAATTGACGCGACATTTCATCGTATGAATGACTGGCCAAGTCTTTCCCAGACGATGAACTCTCTTCAGGTTCGTTACAAGCGGCAATATTGCGTTTTCTTGTGTGCCCTATCTCTTCCAAACTCAGATACACTCTATCCTCTCCTGCGCGCTGCCCTAAGAGTTCCATCCCATTTACGTCGACGGTAAGGACGAGCTTGTTTGCTTCGACTACTCTGCCCTACAAACCCGTCGTAAGCACTCACTGCTGCTGCTGCTCCAAAGGCACGATCTCTCACATCCGACGGCCGCTCACTGCGGTCTGAAAAGCATGTGTGCAACATCACGGACGTCATGAAAGAGCGAGACGAGACGATGAATTGGACCCAGTATTCAGTCACTAAATTTCACTGTCAAGTTGGCGGTGGCTGACCGTGGAATAAACGTTCTTCAGAAGCCCTGCGGCTTGGCTCGTCAAATTCCGACCTATCTCCGGCTAGCTTATCTCTTGCTCTCAGCTTTCCGCCGTGGCATATGGTCGCTAGTTTCACCGGCTCGCAACTTCGCCCTCCAAGCTCGCCTTAGCCATGTCACGTCACTCGGACCTTTGGTATGAGGACGGAACCCTGGTGCTGCAGGCGAGGCAAATCAGTGTTGTGAGCTGATGTACCGCTCACACAATCTTGTTTTTCGAATATGCCAGGCGAACGAATCGATGTTTAAAGTGCACCGCTCGATACTGACAAGACATAGCGAGTTCTTCAGTGACATGCTGCAGATTGCGCAGTCGGCGGGCGACGAGGGGACGGATGCGCGACCACTGGTGGTCCCGTATGTCGACGGCGAAACCATGGCCGAGCTCCTTCATATCATCTATGGGCCGTATGTCAATGTGTCTCCCGCTTTGCTGCCCTATTATTGTCATCAGCTAACATACCGCGCTTATGTGCAGAGCAGGATCACCGATTACAACCGACGCATTCATGCTCGTCGATGTCCTGCGTGCCGCACATCGTCTCCAATTCGAAGCCGTACTACAAATCGTCGCGCGCGCCTTGGAAACGCAGACGGACGTCCCGCCACTCCGCAGACTCGGGCTCGCGCTCACATGCACGCCGCTGCTTGACCACTGGCTAGAGTCAGCATTCCAGGATGTGGTTTTGGACTTTACAGACATCTCTCCTACTGCTGCTGCTGCTGCTGCAAATCCCGCACAACCCTCCGCGGAAGACGTTCTCGACGATAAGACACGATTCCGCATCCTCTTCGCACAGATGCAAGTCACGAAGCTGCGGCAGGACATGGTCTTCCGCCTGCGCGGCGACATCATGCGAACGTCCAATTCGACGTCTTCGGACTGTGGGGGCTCGCTAGCTCCCGCAGAGCGATACGCCATCGTGAGCAAGGTCATCCCTTGTACCGCTCGCAGGAGGTTTTATCAGAAGGCGTTGGAGGAGCGGACGGCGAGTTCGCCATATCGCACGGGCATGGGTCGCGATATGGTCGATTTGGGCCAGCAGTACTTGGAGCGGTGGGCGCCACGACAAGAGTATGAGATGGACTTTGTGTCGCGCATTTGGAGAGAGTTTCAGCCTGTAGAGAGGCAGCTTGATGTTGGCGGTGCATAATAAATCGACCTTGCCGATGATGTGCCGATACATTCTTTGGGGCTGTTTCGTGCATGCATGCAAACTGCATGGAGATAGACCATATCCAGTTCTCACTCTTGCTTGCTCTTGCCACATTGATCGTGCATCCTCGGGATTGCTGGCGTCTAAGATATTCAAGGTTAGGCCATTGTTGTGCAGAGCGACGCTAGTTTTATTGTATAGCGAAGAAATATTACACTGCGAGGCGACCAATGAGGCGCATATATGAGGATACTGTACTTTCAATGTGGAGGGAGCGACGACATAAGATGAGTATGCTTGGAGAGATAGTATGTGAGAGATAGATGTAGACGGGAGGGAGCGCGGGTTGGTGAGGCAGCTCCAAAAGATGGGAAGAAAAAGTAACGATGCGATGCGATTGTGGATTGTGGATTGTGAAAGGAAGAGATTGCGAAAAAAACAACATTTGACTGACTAATGGAACCCGGCGAGTTCGGCCTCCTGCTCCTCCCACGCCTCGCTGACGAGGCGCACAGACACGGCGCGCTCGGACTTGCGGTACGGCGCGTGCGGAGCGGGAAGAGCGGCTATGACGAGCGCGTCCGAGACGACGACGGGGCCGATGCGAAAGTTCCACGAGTTGGCGGCGGACGATTCGGGGATGACGAGCACGCCGTCTAGTGCGACGATGTGGTCGCCACAGTCCGAGTCGGCCTCGAGCGATGGTAGGAGCGGACAGAGGGAGAGGACTTGTGTGCTTAGGTGTTTCCGGCCGGCTCGGTCCGTCGTGACCGTGCGGCGCTCGAGCGCAACTTGGAAGCTTAACGGGGCTTTTGCAGAGCCGGCAGGGGACGACAGCAAGGCGTTTACGGCACGTTGCGAGACGAGTGTGTCTGTGCTGGACAGCGGCGAGCGGGTGGAGAGTCGCGGACTAGGGACCGGAGAATCCGTACGCGACGAGCTGCGCGAAAGCGGGAGGCTGCGGATGGAGAACGCCGGGGAGGTCTGGGGACTGAGTGCCGTAAGCGCAGCTGCGGACGACCACTGTGGCGACAGAAGGTGTTTATTGTGAATCGGCCGGAGCGCTGAGACGGAATCTGCGTGGCCGGTGACTTGAATGTGCATCGGCACCCTTTCGCCAGGAGCAAATGCCCGCGAAGCCGGGAATGCAGCCTATGATAATTGTGCGTTTAGACCTGAGGCCGCTTCTTCTGAAACTCAATGTGAAACTCACCTCTACATCAAGCCCCTGCGAGCGAATGCTCGAAGACTGAACTCGGAAGCTCGTACTGGCCCATTCATCAGGGGCCTCCTTGATTGTGTTCAGGAGGGTTGCGGTGGCGGGAAGCGGTGGTTGAGGGGACCGGCGGATAGTTTCAGGGCGATAGTCGAAGGGGACAGTGACAGAGAGACCTTTGCCCCAGAGACCTTTAGTGGCAACACGGACGATCAAGTTGTACTCGACGCGAGCAGAGGCGCAGTCGTTGGCGAAGCTTGGGGGAAGCGGATTCTCAACATCACTTGGTACTGACGACGGTAAAGGGAGCGAGAACTCGTAGATGTTGCTGTTATCTGTGACGAGAGTTTGCGACAGCTCCAAAAACAGGAGATTGTTGTCCACTTGACCGCTGAAGCTGGCTGAAACTCGACCTTCGAGCTGTGGTGTGCAGCGCATCAGCTTAATGAAAGGGGAAAGGACGGATGGACGCACTGTTAGAGACACAGCTTGGACCTTCTTCAAATCGACGGCGGCACTGTCGAGGATGACACGACCATGCACCAGCGCCTCGCGGCCGTAGGTTGGACGCGCGTCCGCTGGTTGGTCGAGAAGCTCGACGGTACCCAAACGGCTGGAGAAGGCGTGCGTCTCGCCCAGATGCGTAAACTCGCGGCTTTGACGCACTCGCCTCGGTCGGCCGAGGAGCACACGCTCATCGTGCGCGGCAAGAGACGTATAGACAGGAGGTTCCGCCGATGATGGGCTGTAATTGGGAGGCAGGCATTCCGCGAAAAACTCATCGTCGAGAGTGACTGATGATGTAGATGGTAATGCTGCGATGTCGGAGCTGTGGAGGTCGAGGAGGAGCGACGAGGATGCAGCTACCTCGGAAAATAGGAGGCTCGATGACGCTGAACTTGCTGGCACGGAAGACTCCACCAGCATTAAGATTCGAGTAGAAGATGCGAGGATGTGTGAATGAGAAAGCAAGAAAAGTGGACTCGGTTAGCTTTTTTTGACTCTGGGATGTTGTGTGGTTTTGTGTCGGAACCGGCCCCTGTGACGCGGCTCCTTATATCCTGTGATGCGGACGGGAGTCATGGGGTGACGGCAGAGGGTTGCAGTTTGTTAAAGGCAAAGGAACGC
Source organism: Auriculariales sp. MPI-PUGE-AT-0066 (assembly GCA_020744175.1). Classification (NCBI taxonomy): domain Eukaryota; kingdom Fungi; phylum Basidiomycota; class Agaricomycetes; order Auriculariales; species Auriculariales sp. MPI-PUGE-AT-0066. The sequence goes on along the minus strand of JAGTJP010000022.1, from coordinate 97,691 downwards.
GCAGCCTTACAACCTGCGCCGCAGCTCCCAAATCTGAACTTGTTTGTTTCTGTCACCAGGCCCCAGACAAGGATTGCTTGTCGATCGTAGGGCGTGCCGAGAGTCTGCCGAATTCGGATTTTACGGTCGTCTTGCTCACTCGCGAATACCTCTGGCCAACTAAATTGTCAGTAGGTCGCAATACATATTGAGACAATGTGTATATACGAAAAATCGCCGCATCTTGACACCGGCCCATGCGTCAGCCGCGTTGCTGCGTGGAAGCAAACTTTGCGACGGATTTAGAACGGCGAGTCACAATCGACTTCCGGAGCCGGCCTCTCGGCGCCTCGAGTCATGGGTGGATCCGGGATAGTAGACTTAAGCGAATAACTTGTTGACCTTGAAGATGCTTTCTGAGGTGTCGAGATTGGTGCTGGGCGTCGATTCTCACGCTGACGACCATAACATTGTTGCAAGCGCTCGGCCCGCACAATACATGTCTCACGACGATTGACCCATCCTAATCCTTCGCATGTGTACCGAACAGCTTGATGGTTGTCCCCCACAAATATTACCGGCACTGCAGTCATAATACCCTCCGCCCGAGGGAAAGGGTAAGGACACGATGTACACTGTACGCGACGACAGCCCTACGCCCAGGGCTACCAAGCTGTGATGTATTAACAAAATCAAAAACCTGCGAATTCCGGTCTTCGAAATCATCGAACTTGGGCTGCTGTGGTGGCTGAATTCGCACGTTCGTAAGCGCCTCTGCCCGCGCCACGCGATCAACGAGGTATAACCCCCACAGTGTCCATTGGTACAGAAAACACCAAACGAGATTTGATCTGACCCATCCGCAGTCAAACCCGCCGGAACTGCATACTCCAGTGTGCACCACTAACTAACTAACTGTGGCTTTGCTATGCAACGTGGCCTCCGGTAAAACCTTGGTCGGAAATGAGATTGTTGGGAATGAGTAAAATATCGTCGGAAATAAGAGGGTTGGGCATGCCGGTGATAGCCCCCCTCGGCATCCTTGTCGGGATAGAATGAACATTCCTTGTGCGTTGTATCCAGCCGGTTTCAGGCAAGGTCAAGGAACGAATTCGTCGCGTACCTGGCACCTGACAGTGTCACTCTAAGACATTGGCGCGGCGCCAGGAACGCGTCAAAAACGAGGCACTGGCACGTTGTGGCGGAACGTCGGATCACAAATCTTTATCCAGCGTCGCGGCTGGTATGCACTCCGCGGACATCCCATGGCCGGCAGGAGAACGCAAAGCTGTGGCCACAGTGGCCATCATTAGAAATACGCCGATCTGTCGATCCTCTTCGTGATCAAAAAGCAATCGCTTCCTATGGAAATCCAAAGTCCTCACGTGTTTTTTCTTTACACTCGTCTGCCGCAGCATGCCCGCAGTGAGCGACAGACAAGTCGTCGTCGTCAAGCCTCGAACAGATATCGTCGCCGTCCCTTGCTGCGATCCGCAGCACGATGAGCGCTTCCGACCAGAGCAATCCCCTTGTATGCCGGACTAGCCGTATGCACCAAAAGGTAGTCCGAAGATGTCCGAGATTTAGCGACTGCGCGTAGCAAGCGGCGCAGCGAGGAAATGCTGCGAACTCGGCGCGTCGCACGCGGCCGGCCGGGGGCTGCGAGCGTACCTTACCGTGCGCGAACCGCAGTCATTGCAAGATGGATGCAGCGGCTACTCATACGATGAATGCGGAGATGGGATGGTATCAGGATTGATAATCGCTCAACTCACTGCGTGCTACAACCTTGAACAACCGCAACGCAAGCTCCATTGGTGGGGCAACTCGGACCCTCCGATTGCACTGTTAAACATGCCACTGAAATCTGACCTCAGCGCACGAGAATGGCCACAATTTTCAGGTACTGACGCATGACGTGAGCCCACAAAGACGATTCGAACCCAACGAGCGGAGCTGGCCGGCATTAGCCGACATCACGCCTGCCCTCCGATTTCGCTCTCCACCACCGTTTAGCGCGCGTGAAGCTTAGAAAGTTTGAGGAAAACTGCTCCTATTTGCTTGAAGTGGAGGTTCATTTAACCACCGTTCTTTCTGAGAGTCGCTACAAGTATTGAGGATGCGTCGCAACGTTCAGTCCTGCTGCGCAGACAGCGAAATCTAAGTAAAATTCTCGTACTTGATCGATCAAGTATGGCGCTACTTATTGATTGCAAGTTGGTTAGTTTACATACAGTGTTGTCGACCAGTAATCATGGCCGTTGGGCCAGGCTATATTCTCCACACGTTCAACTAAGACGGCTAATTTCATTACTTCCTGTCGTCAGCAGCCTGTTGATCGCTAGCCTCGGTTTGAATCTGCAATTATCATGCAACTCCTAGCACTGAAGTTAAAACTCTCAAGATAGGAATTCAGTTCGCCCGAAATCATGAAACGAGTCCCTGTTGGAGCGCTCTCGACCTTGGACTGTCTTCTTCTTTATCCCAAAGCGTTGCATTGATGGGTCATCATAATACACAAAATAACGGATCTACGGGCCGTTTGGGGCAGCACGGCCGATATACCATCACTCGGCCGCGGTGAGCTCCTCAACGATCTCGATGGCGCGCTTGAACTTTGCCTTGTCTTCGTCTGTCGCTTGCGTCTCGCTCTTGCCCGGTCCGCAGCCTGTTCCAGAGCCATTTGCCCACTCAAACTGATCACTGCTGACGACATTAACAGCCTGTTCTAACAGTGACACGACTCGCACCTGCCGAACGTGATTCCAATGTTGAAACCATAGATATCGGCCGTGCCTCGCGGCTGCTCAACCGGAAGGTCCTGTAGAGCAAAGTTAACAGAGGAGTGAAACAGCGGCTCTCCGCCCTGAACAAACGAACTTTGAGCAAGTCTGCGAGCTCCTCCACAAGTGTGTTGGCCTTGGATGCCTCAAGCTGTTTCGGCGCTGCCGCAGTCAGGCTACCTCCCTCGCGGTTCTCGACCGCGATGTTGACGATGGTTGGAGCGGAGCTGCTGTGAGAGATTTGGACGACCTGGCTCGGGCGCGGAGCAATAAAGCCACCAGTTATTCCTGAGACGGAGGACATGACAGTCAGTACTTGCAACTTGGCAACGGGATCGTAGCAGCGGATTGCTCGTCTACTCCTTGAGATCGCAGATTACCTACCTCGCTGCAGACGGATGTAGTACTCGGAGGGGGCCATGCTACAAGTTTGATATAGAGAAAGAATAGCGGAAGCTAGTCGTGTGCACAGTTCAGCGAGGAGGGGAGAGGGAGAGAGCAGTGGCGGCGATAGGGGTAGCCCTGAACAATCGATGACGCCGATCACAGCATCGTTAAACGGAGGTATCCCGCAAACTCCTGCGTCATTTCCTCGCACCACCACAGCGGTTTGAGGCGGCGTTCACAACGGAAGAAAGGAAAATATCCCCTCACTTTCCCATTCCTTTGCATCGGCAGCCTACGGTATCCACATAATCGTGCACATTATTACAATCACTTGGTCATACATTGACATGCTGTCTACCTGGAGAGTCTGAGTTATGTTGCATCGGAAAAGTCGCTTTCGTAAGCATCTGTGATCATAGGATCGAGAGCTTGGCTATCTGCACTCGGCTGCCTGGCGTCTTGCTCGCTCGTAGGATCAACGCCAGCCCGGCTGGACTGCTCGACGTTACTATTCCCCGACCCGCTGGGCATGCGTGCAATGTCGCGCTCAAATGGCACCCGGTCCATAAAGGCGGTCGCTGACCCCGCCTCATCTGCGCAATGTACATCAGCACGAGGACATAGCGCCTTCTCGAACTACACACCATGTCGTGAATGCTGAAGGTGCGAGAGTTCGACCTCGAGCATCTGAGAGTACCGCGCTGCACAAGGCTTTGTCTCGCCAAACCGACGAAGGGCGTCTATCGCGACTTGAGCCTGGGCCATGAGAGCCTGGCGTCGAATGTTTTGGGCACGATTCATGCTGGAAATACCCATGAGGGACGCCATGCCGGCCGTCCAGGTCATGTGGGTGATGCACGCTGGAGCGCGATCGAGCTCGGACACCTTGGAAAACTTGGTCAAAGTCGCGATGTAGTTTTTGCCCGCTTCGTCGAATATCTGCAGAATAGTAATATGAATTGACATCGAGAGTAAGGCGTTTCGCCTGTGCTCACCTTCCGATATTCAGTCTTGCAGTTCAACCTCAAGTAAATCGGTCCGGATGAGTAGAATGCTGACCCATTCCCAGGTGAGATGCAATAAAAGGATATTTGCATTCGTTTCGGTAGACCGGTGGGACTCGGGTAGATCCAACTTCCACAACAATAAGTCGCGCTGATAAGATTCGATGATGTCAGACGACGGCGGATTTTGCGAGGCAAAAGTCGACGACATGCGCGCAGCGATGGTCATGAGCTTGAGGTACAAGCCAAATGTGAGGACCTTGGTCGCATCTTCTTTAGGCAGCTCCTCAGGAAGAGACCTGTAGGCCGCAGGATTGGGCGGCTCATACGGTAGTACCTCAAGGCCCGCGTGCAGTGCGATATCGACATGCTGCAAAGGGTTGTCAGCATAGTCAGATTGTGACAAAGGGGAACGCACCTGCGCATATAAAGTTCCATAGCACCAGCGATGGACGGGATCCTGAGACTCGAGATGTAGCCCGGCACCGCGTGCGATGGTGAGAGCTTGGACGAGAAGAACGTGGCCGTGGCGAGCACCATTAACCTTGGTAGAGTGCAGCTGCGCAAGGACGGACATGGTCAATGCAGTAGACATAATAGCTACATTCCGTTCGGCGCATAGATTGGACTGCTGCATCGCAAAATCGTGCAGTTCGGTCTTCTGTGTCACTTGATGAGGTGTGCATGTAGCCAGTATAGCGGCATACAGAGCCGACGTATACAACCGGTTATTGTAGGTGATAATTGGCTCATCGGATTGTGATGGCCTGATGGTCCGCTGCATTTCAAAGCGGAATTGCCCTTCAAGAATGGCAAGCTGGCAACTTGACGCGCTGAAAAAGTAATTTAGGACGCTGTGAAGTGAGCTGTCGTCCTTTCCGTGCCGAATTGATTCAGGTAGACTACGCAGCCGGATGCCGGAGTCCGTGCCCCCCGCAACAAGGCGTCGGTGGGAGCTTGCAGTGTGTGATGAGGCGATCTCAGATATAGAGGCCGACGAGAGTTGAGCGGCGAGCGGCGAATAACTCGCTACAGCAACAACATCTTCCTCGTTATCCAACTACGCGCAGAGCTTGCAATTAGATACTGCACGAATTCGTTCCACAGACTTACATTAATGCTGCAGACCCTGGAAGAACCGAATCTTGTCATATTCTCTGGGACGTCTAGATCCTGGCCAATGCCTGACTGCTCTGCATTGATGAGCACAGTATCTTGACGAGCCGCATCATGAAGCGGGTCCCGTTCTCGGGTCACCTCGGCAAGCTTCCTCTCTAGCATGGTCTTGACGGTTTCGAGCTCAACGTTACGCTGCTCCACCGCCTTGAGGTGCTCGGGACGGATTGTCAAACGCTTGTCCCGCACTGTCGAGTAAGTGCACTACCATCAGGAGGTGAGATCGAGTGCGTCCGGACGTTGAAAGAGGAATCAAACTGACCTCGACATTGCGTAGTTTGCAGCTCGCACAGGGTCGTCCACAGTCACACTTGACTTTCCGCTGTCGGCACGGGGCGCATGCTTGAGATGCATGGCGTGTGGCACGACCATTCGTGTTCCTTCTTTCCGACGTCCTATCTGCAACATCCTCACCCTCAGACACAATATAGAGCCGTCTGCGCTTTTGATCACGCGGCGAGGCTTCCAACGATGGTTGCGCTAGAGCGGCGCTGTGCGCGTTGTTCGTCTCGCCAGCAATCGGGGTTTCGCGTTCATGAACAGATTTGACGACAGCACCTAAAGATTCGACGCACGTTAGTATTATCAGAAGGTGAGGCTCGTGCAGACGTAAAGCGGAACAAACCCGACGTTCCCACAGGCTGCAAATTGACAACAAGATTCTGGAGAACGGATGCATGATCGTCCGCATCGCGCTGGAACAGTGTCAGCCTTTGTCGTTTCGCCAGTTTAGCACTCACGAAAACATGGTCGATCAGGTTTGCGGTTTTTGGGTCCCATACAATGCTGACGGCGTCGAGATTTGGACGAGTATCAAGAATGGTATCGAGAAAGAGCTCGAGAGCGTCAGGTGGGTCCTCGACATCGAATGACGAGAGGCCGTCTGACCCAGACTCGGAATCTGCGTTTCCTAAGTATCCATAAGCACGAACAAAGGACAGCTGGGCAAACCTGAAGTCGGCGTTTCTCCTACTTCTTCGACCGCATCGGTCATGTCATCAGCAGTACCATGGACTCGGGCAATGCTTGTAGCCACACCGGGTATCTGACGGGATGCACGACTGCTATAAGTGTCTGCCGTAAAGGAGCATAACATTCTCACCGATGGCAGTCCACTGGTAGTAGCAGAAGGTACTGATGGAGCGCTCCGGCCTCGATTCACGGAATTGCTCGGGACAGGTAGTATAGCAGACAAAGCATGCTTGATTTTGTGCCGCCGCCGCCGTAAGACCGGAGCCACAACGATAGTATTTTCGGGGATTAGAGACGAGGCAGTCGTTTCGTCCTCCTGCGTTGTCATGGACGGACCGGCTTGTACGAGCCACTGCGACCTCATGAGCTTGACGAGCCAGGCATAACACGTGCATACTCACCGGATGGGCAACAGCATGGCCATGACTCAGGCCAACCGTAAAGGTGGGAACCCCAACCAAACTCACACCCACGGAGCCAGATATGCTATGACCTGTTGACCGAGCTAGTCCCCGACACCAGCCTCGGGCCCGCGTGGCACTTTGAAGGATCATAAGGGAGCTGAGATCACGAGAAGGCCACATTGAAGATATGGCACCGTAGCTTTGTTCCAGATACTCGACGAATTGATCAGGGTCGAAGTATGTGTCAACTCGCCGTTCCGCGCCACCAGGGATGAGGAAGGCTGCGGAGGTGTTTCTACCGGCAATCGTAAACCCGATGCTAATCGTGTTCCTGTATTGCAGGGACCTGAGCTCGTAGATTCAGAACTTGCAAAATAAACCCCTACGACGGATCTGGCAGAGTCGCTTCTAAAGAACAATGTTCATCGGACACCGCTCGAAGTGCGAGTCCACGATTAAGGAGAGGTTCGGAGCGGATAAGGTCGCGAGAACTTGAGGCTGGTGGCGGCAACGCAGGGAGCCCACTGGGCGGATTGAACACATTGAAAAGCTGAGTCTTGGGCTCAGCCCCTGCTTCACCAACTATCGAAGCGTACATACCGTGACGAAGCGACCTTTCAAGATGTAGCCGCAGTCGCCAACGACGCCATCGACGCTAGGCCACCATATGGAGATGCCTTCTGCGGATGTCTTGAGAAGGTCACGATACAGGCGTGCATTCGACGACATTTCCGCTCAAGAATTTGCACAAGTGGTGAGGTAGAAGGTTGAGCGCAATGAACCTGTGTGTGTCGTTAAAAGGCAAAACATGAGGCCCGTCGCCGAAGGCGCCCAGCCCAATTCGGGATTGCCAGGCGTAACTCTATGGTTACGCCACTTGGGCGATGCAATGTTTGTGCACCGTTCAATGCGCTTGCTTTGACTCGTACTCCTGAAGAGACACCAGCTGTGCGCCACTGGGTCGCTGGTCCTCCATCACCAGTACCCATAAATTGAAGTGGTGGTGGGGCTTCAAAACGATGATAGATGGAATGTATGTATGCGGTGACACGAGGTCTACCGGTTGACTTTTCCGGTGCCGCAGGGTCAGGGATCTGTAGATGACAGCCTTATGCCTAGCTCGTGTTCATCAAAGTGCGTCTAATTCCCTGAACAAATTAACTGTGCGGTCAAGCTCCAGTCGCGCAGTATCAGCAATGGTGCGCGCCCATGCCCAGGTCAGCTCAAGCCCTTCGGCATTGGGGAAGCGACAAAATTCGACTTTTGGGCATGGCACGGAGGAAGAAGAACGTAACCAACCCCGACGGACCGTAACCGGCAATCTCCGCGGCATAGCTCAGCCAGCTGATCTGGTGCTGCAAACCGAATCGTGAAACACGCGCTGAGAGCGCGTCTTTTGCACAAGGCTGAGATCGGGCGAGAGAGCATATGAAATAATACAAGAATTCAGTAGACATCGTACTTCGCAGGGTGCGTCACGCATTACGACCCTGCGCCGTCATGAAACCTAAATATTCTTTACCGCTTCACCCCACCGGCTCCCACACAGCTTAATCGTGTTACGCCAACAGGCAGGGCGTCATTTATATATTGAGTTCAGTTCATTCAGCGTTTACTGAGTTCAATTTGTTATGCCGCCTACACCTTCCTGTCCACCATCAGCATCGCCGCAAGCAGCTGAGAACGAGCACTCATCGATTCCAGTGCATCACCAAGCTCCCCCAGATTCTTTGAAATCTCGACAGGCATCACAGGAGGAAGCTGATGCAGAGAGTATTGTCAAAGAGCAGAAGGCAGCGCGTCTGCGCGACAGTCATTGGCGTCTTTATTGGTGCTGTAGCTCCATCTCAGTGAGCACATTCAGACTTGCAACCTATGATATTGCTGACGATATCAATAAGTCGAGCTAGCATAACGTTGACATTATGAAACCTAAGTTGCAGTGAAGCAGGATTACCTCTTCTCCTTCCCACTAGCCGAAGCAAATACGAATGATTAGTTCGGTTGATAAGTTCTGACCAGAAAAATGAGTATAGACTGAATAAAATCTCGAAATAGCGCGCGAGAGCATCATGGTACAGCATCGACGTCATACCCTCCCGGCGCCACTGCCGTGTCTCCTCTTATAAATTGAACGCCAGGCCCAACCTTCACCCTCCCACATACAATTTCGCTCACGACCGCTCACGACTTTGCCACGTCTCGCAATGTCCTCCTCCACACTCTCGTACCCAGCAGCAGCCCACGCCCCGCGGCCGCTGCCCAGCTCTATTACAATGCAACAACCCGCGCCTCTAATTGGCATGAGGGTCCAGCCAGCTGCATTCGACGCGCTCGAGGCCGAGAAGTCTAGCGGAGAGCAGCGGGCGAATCGGCTGCGCGGAGGGTGTATCCCATGCCCTGACGGCGGTGTCTGCTTCTGCATTCCGTTACCTGTGGGTGTTCTCCTTGTTCTGGCTGAGAGTTTTGCTCACGAGCCGTGACAGTGCTGCTGCTAAGCGTGGGCATCGCGTTGACGTCATGCTGAAGCTCGGATCGTCTTGGACTTGTCGCGGACATATCATATCGCATCTGTAGTATTAGACTATCCAATTGAAGGACATTATAGTAAAGTAGGCTTGTGGTTTGCCTGGAATGAGACGCAAGATCATCTGGGGGGGGGGTATGCCTAAGTCCACATGCTTCGCGGATATCGAGGCAGTCTTCCATCACGATCGGGAGGGACATAAAACTCGTCGTCAACCTCGCTCCATACCACTGTTGGTTCCAGATGCCACAGCCTCGCACCGTCGATGCTCACATCAACAAGTGTTGCTAGGACTGCTTCTGACGCTCCAACATCGACCGCGTCTCGTAGTCCGCGGCTCTTGACGAACGCTTCAACTGCCTCTAAGGACAGGTCAGGCTCGTCGCGTACGGGGAACAGTGAAGTATCGCCTTCCATGCCAGGCACTGCCGTCAAGTACGCAAAGCGCGTGAGCTTGGGGCAAAGCCATCGTGTACTGAAGCCGCCACTCACCCCGCGGGCCCGTGTCGAGTGTGACATGGCGCTGAGAACCTTGTCCGACCATGCCACACATGCAATCGCCAATGTCTCCAGTTGAGAAAGGAGACATAGCATTGCGATTGCGCCGTCGTCGGTCACGATGACATGGTCAAGACGCAACACGGAAATATGCATTCCACAGGATCGAAGAAAGTCGCCCAGTGCGCCTCCGAGCTCGCGTAGAGCACCTGAGAACCAACTGGTGGCCGCGGGTACAATTGCCAGATTGAGTTCTTCTAGAGTCGGCGTCTTCAACGCGCGGAGAAGGTCACGCGCAACACCCTTGATTGACAGAGAAAGGGTTTGTAGACCTTCATGCACGAGCGACTCCCTCTCCTCAACGAGCCTGTCGGTGGCAAAGGGCTCTAAGGCCCACGCTCAAAAGAATCCGCGCAACGCAGGGAAGTGGTTGACATTGAAGATCCAACGAAGCATGACCACGGGCTCTTGACGGTTGCCGTACACGCGCAGCTGCTCGATTAACCGCAGCTGGCTATTGGCTACGTTTGAAATGGTACGTCTTTGCTCTCGTGCAAAAAAATACGAGGAGGTCTACCAGGAGTGTGGCCTCGAGAGCAACCCGCGTGAGTTGGTGCGAGGTTGGTAGCAGGAACAAGGTTTGATATGAACAATTGTAAATGCGATGTCTTAGCCCTGTAGACGAAAGGTTTGCAGCAACTTCGACACAAATTTGCCAAATCAATCTGGGGCGAGTAACTGAAGTGGTCGAATTCCAGCAGAAGTTGATAGTTCAAGCAGACGATCTGCGACCAGTAAGAGTCGAGCAACTCATGTAGAGTGTGCCTATCCTGAAGAGTAACAAGGCCCTCTAAAGAGACAGCTTTAGGAATGTAACCACTCCGCGCGACGAATTATTTGACTTGTTCCACGGTGAACACGCTAGTACGAAACTTTCTCGGGGAAGGAGGGGTGAGCTCCTGAGTCCTTTGTAATGCCTGCGTGTGTGTTGGAAATCTGGGGAGCTTCGAGATAAACTGGATGCATGCCTACGCTGTGGGACAGTTCATGGTAGCAGCGTTCCAGTCGCGACTGACGAGTAACGCGGTCCTGACCACATGTAGCGGGTTCGTCAGGGGGTTCTTATCCCATACGGCATAAATCAGCACATCTCCGATGACCTCGAGCGGGATGCGCTGTAAGACAGGAAGGTCAGCCATAGTGCGGTTTGTCAATGTTTGTCCTTGGGACAATGAAGAAGCCGTAGTTGCGCCCGTTAAGGACAACGAGTATAGAGTTCAGTAGTTGCGCATCAAATGCCCTTGCCAATGTCACAGATGGTCTGCTTTCCGACGTTGCGCTGTGGGCTGGAAATCCGGAGACCGAAATCAATTGACGGGGTTTGAAAATCTTTAACAGGTTTTGCTCCTCCTTTTCTGGTCACACGCAGACATGACAGTTACCTCGCTATTCATATCTGGCCAGCAGAGTGAATTTCTGCTATGGTTCCTGTGCGCGACTTCTGCAAAACACAGAGACAGCGTAACAATCTGGTCAGCCCGAAGATGCATCGGTGCACAACTGTCGTCTGACATGCCCGCTCAAGATGAGCGAGTCCAACCACAACATGGCCGATCAAAGAAGTTGCACTCGGAGTGTCCGGCCATCTGGCTTTTGAACATCACGTGGTAGGAGGTTGTTGAGACCAGATACTTCGAAACGTGCCAAGACATTGACTTTATGCTGTACGTCCGAAGCATATTCTCAATTTGAGCAGATCCTCGTATCACGCATCTCAAAATCAGTGTTCTCCATCAGGCCAGTCCGCCGCCTTGTACTTCGGACGGCGCGGCCATCAGCACTGGACTATCATGACTGCGAACTCGACGTGCAATCCGTCCGTGCGACACGTATCGACCAACTACCGCGTACGATCCATACGGCTCAGCTGGTCGTATCTGCATCAAACCGGCGGCAGCTCGCCGGCTATAGAGAAGCCATGTTAGCCAGTGTCTTGGATATCACTATAAAGGCGCGATGGCCGTAAAGCAAGAAGAGCCTCCAACAGCTATATCTGTACTCCGACATCGCTACTAGACCCTCGTCAAGATGCGGCTCAACCAGCTTTCCGCGCTCATCTATTTGAGTAAGTCGCTCAGGACTACCTTTATTGATACTCATCATCCTTGATGCAAGCCTGGTCGTATATGCTTCTCGTGCCCTTGCTGAGCAGGAGGGTGTCCCTATCGAAGACGATGATGTGGTCAAGGTTGGTTCTTATTAAGAAACTTGAAAGAAGCTAATTACCTGTAGGAACCGCCTGTCGACGAGCTCTTCCCTCCAGATATCGATTCCACTGGCCAGGTGACGATGCACATCTACTTCGATCCAGATGTCGACTCGGACCCTTCCCATGGCACCAAGTCTCCCGATCCCGATGGCCTCGACGAGGACCACGATCCCTTCGGCACCCTCTTCCTCACCTCTTCAAAGGAAGAGTCTGTCTCCGACATGGGTGACCAGTCGGATTGGGTCCTCGAAAGCTGCGACTCGTCCCACACCAAACGTCAGAGCGTAAGTTGTAGATATTAGTAAGGTGATGCATGCTCTGACGATACCAAACTAGGTTGTCGCGTACTGCTCGAAGGATATTAAGGGTTCTCAGTGCTCTCATGTTCTCCTCGGGGGCGCCGAGCATACTATCATCAAGATGCCTAGTGACTGCGGCCGCGGTCCCATCGCCCGGATTCACGCGCTTGAGCTGCATCCAAACCCACCAAAGTTGAAGCTCTCCAAGTTGGGCCAGGCTGTGACCAAGCCCGACTCCGAAGCGGTGTACCAGCTTACCTTCGACTACGAGTTTAATGAGGTTCCCGAGGACAACGGGCCTATCTACTTCCGCTCCGACGTTACTGATATGCCTGGCTACTGGTAAGTGCTAGCTTAGCAATATTCCAGAGTTGTGGCCGAACGCATTTGCAGGGACGAGATTATCGACGACGAAGAAGGTCCAACTTCCGATCCTCAGCCCACAGCTGGAGCGTCAGATCCAAAAGCGCGTCGTTTCGAGCATCGTGCTCACCGTCGTGCCAAACGAGCTGCTGCAGTTGCTCGACTGGGCCGTCGCGGATGGTTCAGCAGGTTCACCAGCTGGCTCCAGCGAGTAAACACTGTCTCTCAGCGTGTTGATCACGTCCGTCGGTACTACTGGGACCAAGACATTGATATCTTCTCCGCTTCTGCCCAGTGCGAGAACAACAATAGTATGTCTCGGCAGCTCCTGTGATACTAGTGCTCACAATGTATGCTCAGCCGGTGCGGCATACACCACCAACCTGACCGCAACACTTCACGGTCAGACTACCTTCGATTGGAAGTACGGTATGCACCCAGGTCACTATCTTTACTGACCCTTATCTCACATGAATGATAAGGGTTGTTCGTTGAGGGCACTCTCGTACCGCCTTCGCTTTCTCGATCCTACATCTACTTCGGTGAGAGCACTTATTCCAGGATTGACCGTCCTAACTCGCCGATGCAGACAACAATATGGATCATGTCGCAACCTTCACTCTTGCAGGCAAAGCCTCGGTCGAGTGGAACTCGGACCGCATGACCCTGCTCAACGTGGGCTTTCCAGGTCTAACCGTCCCTGGTATCATCACTGTTGGCCCATCTCTCAAGGTCCAGGGCTACATCTCTGGCGAGGTCGATATCGAAGGCTCTATTCAAACCACGTTACAGTACACGTTCCCTCCGATGCAGTTTGCGATTGGCGATGGTACCAACGTCCAGCGTACGAACCTTACGAATCCGTCGATGCCGCCAGTCGGTTCTTCACAGCCGAGTCTCACAGCGGAGGTTGCGCTTTCCGCAAATGCGAAGCTGCACATTGTTCCTCGTTTGCAGCTTGGTATCTCGATTTTAAACGGCGCTGCAATGAATGCGCAGGCGTACGTTGAAGCAGGTTTGTTCTTAAACTGCTCTGGTATGGCCGAGGCTGATTCAAACTACAGATCTGTACGCTGGCTTGGCAGCTAACTCGAGCATCTCTACGGACCATCCGCTGGAGTTTTGTCTCCGACCTTTCGGGGGTTTGGACATCAACCTCGGTCTTGAGGGAAGGTTAGGCGCTCCAAGTATTCTCTTCAGTCCGAAACTGACTTTGCGATTTTGTAGCGTGCTCTTTATACAAGGAGAGGTTGGCCCGTGGACCGTATACTCGCGCGAGTTCACCATTTACGAGCAATGCTGGCACCCGACCGCCAAGCGGGACCTCATCGCAGGGGGCCACCTCAACATGCCGGATCATCCTCTTGCAAGTCTCTCCTCTTTGCCGTTACCCGTGGGGAAGCATATGTCGGCCCGACGTGTTAGTTCGCTTGAACGACGCTTTAACCTACCCGGTCTCCTTGGCTGTCCACCTTCCGTGTAGCGGTTCCCCTGTTTTGCAAGCGTGTGGGCCTTTTAGGGGAGGAGGGTCACTTGTAAACCGCCTATTTCTTTGCGGTGTTGTTATTATTGCTCATATCTATGCTTACTCCGTCGACTGGTTCTGGGCTGAAATTTTATGTGTCAGATCGTCCGAGATGCACAGTGAACAACACCACATAGGCTGGGTGGAGAAAGGGGTCAACGCGAACTGGCCGATGTCGGGCATGCGATGGAAAAGATAAATATAGTTACGGTTTGGATACAGTATACATGGATATTGGGAACGATCACATGTAATCCTAAGCTGCCCATGGGGTGGCCACCCGCCAGCTGATATCGGCAGCAAAGCTAAACGCGTTGTCTTGCTTATTAGGGCCGCCGTTCATTGCATCCCAGACCTCGCTATTGTAGTGGCGAATAGCATGACCAGCCTTACCATACGAAGACAGCGTGACGCCTGTGCCGGATTCGCCGGGCCGTGCGCAGAATGTCGCGTCCATTGCAAACGCATCTCCGCTCTTCTTCTCCGCAAGCTTGATGCGGAAGTCGACATTGGCAAGAAACTGGCCAGCTCTATTGACCGACTCAAATGAATAGCACGACGGGTCAGCTAGCCCCGCGCGCATGGTGAAGGTGGCATCCTGCTTTGTTGTGGTATCGGATGAGGAAGTGATGGTAGAGGTGACGCCGACGCTGTCTTTGTGCCGCAGAAACATGTTCTTGATGCCCTTGGTGGTCGCTGCCAACGAGACGCGCGAGCCGATCTTCAGGTCCGCACCGCTCCGCCACCACGGCGACGCGACCTGCCATGTAGTGTCCGCCTCCCATGAAAACGAGGCATCGAACAAGTTGGAGCCGCCCTTCTTGGCGATATATACCGAAGAGTTGGCGTGACGCAGGAAGTGGCCGGGAACGCTATGCGCCTCGAACGAGACACCCTTTGCCGTCTTGCCCGTGCGCAGGCAGAAGGTCGCATCGCCCTTGAAGCGCGCAGAGTCTTCTGACTTGTCGATGCGGACTCGGGAGTTGAAGTGCCGAAGAAAGTAACCGGGCTTGCTGCGAGCTTCGAAGGACCAGCAGCTAGACTCTGCAAGGCCGGCGCGCACGCGGAACGTCGACTCCTTTCGTGACGTCGTGTCTGAGACCGTGGAGGTAGCCCCTAGCGCGTTCGAGTGACGTAAGTAACGATCCAGATAGCCAGTCGTGGTGACGCCGAGCGAGATGTACTCGCCCGCACGAAGCCAGGCGACAGAGTTGCGGACCGCGAGATTGATGGCCTTGAGCTGGTCGAAGCTGGACGGCTTAAAGACTTGACGGTCGTAGGTGTACAGACCGTTCAGTTCAATCTCGACATCGGTTGGTTCGGTGTAGACGGAGGCGGACAAGCCGCGCTTCCAGATGAGTCCCTTCAGAGCGGAAGCAGCACTGACATATCGCTTGGTAAGGGAGACCGGGTCCTTGACGTATTCGTAGCCGAAGGTGGCGTTGGGATTCCACTCGTGGCCCTTGACATGCATGCCAATGCCACCGTACTCGCCAAGCTGAGCAATGCGGGTCGAGGAAGGCAGGTTAGTGAGACCAGGTCCGACATAGATATGGTCGTCGATGATGTCGCCGTTGCCGGGGTCGCGACCACAACAGTTGGACCCAGAATTGCCGTTGATAAGACGCGTCGAATCCCATGACTTGGTCAGGTTGGTGATGCGAGTCTCGTCGAACTCCTGCCAGCCCTCATTGAACGGAACCCACTGAATGATTGATGTTATGCCACGGAGCTGGTTTATCATGCGGTGTAGCTCGTCCTCAAAGTTCTTTTTCTCATCCGCGTTGGCCTTTGGCTTCTCGTCGCTGCGCATGGACGGCATGTCCTGGATGACGACGAGACCGAGCTTGTCGGCGTGGTAATACCAGCGTGCGGGCTCAACTTTTATATGCTTACGGACGAGGTTGAAGCCGAGCTTCTTCTGCTGCTCGAGGTCCCAGCGCAGGGCTTCGTCCGTTGGCGCAGTGTAGAGACCATCGGGCTGTACACAAGACATCAGCATATAGCCGTTCGCGCAGTGATCAAAATTTACCCAAAAACCTTGATCCAAGCAGCCCGCCGTGAACAGGAACCGGCCGTTGAGGGCTGGACGAAGGAAGCCATTCACAACCGTCTTTGAAATGGTTCGCATGCCGAAGTAGCCGGTGACAGCGTCACCCGAGGCGAGCGTAACTTTAAGGTCGTACAGGAAGGGATCGTCAGGACTCCACAGGCGAGCACCGGCAATCGAGATTTTGAGGTCTTTGCCGACTTTCCCAGTCGCTGTCGCAACCATCTTGCCTTTGGTGGAGATGATAGCAGTAACCGTGTCATCCTTTGCACCAGCAGTATGCACACCGAGCGTCAAGACACCGCTCGGTACGTCTGGAATGGTGTCAAGTTGCGTGATATGTGCGGGCTTGGTGGGTTCGATCCAGACGGTCTGCCATATGCCAGATGATGCCCTATAATAAAGCATATAGCTACAAACGTATGAGCTCAGTGATGGCGACACTTCCGCGTAGACAGCAACATACGGATTATTGCGCATCTTGCCAATGGGATAGTTAGCCTCGTTGTTAGGCGAGTATACGCCGACAATGAGCTCGTTCTGGCCGTCCTTGAGGAATTTGGTGATATCGAATGAGAATGCCTCGTACACGCCAGAGTGAGTCCGACGTCCTTGCCGTTAACCCAAACCCTTGACTTCCAGTTGATACCACCGAAGTTGAGCTGAATATTCTTCCCGGCCCACACGGGCGGAATTTCGAAGGTCCGACGATAAAACGATCTCCTCGACCACCGCTGGATACCAGAGAGCGCTGACTCGATCGGATACGGCACCAAAACGGTCTCGTTCAGAGTTTTTCCCGTTGGTGGATTGGTGATCTGGTCCGTCGGCGCCCACTCCCATTGACCGTTGAGGTTCTGCCAGTCCTTGCGTACGAGCTGGGGCCGTGGATAATCGGGAAGCGGGACGCCATCGAAGGGAACCTTGTCAGACCACAGAGTGGGGATGCGAGGCTGCTTGTGGATGTATTTCGCGTTCACAATGCAAGTGGCAAGAACGAGCGTAGAGACAAGGTGGAAAAGTCGAGTCATGAAAGGAACGAAGTAAGTAAGCTACAAACAAATCAGTAACGAGCGTCAAGTACTGCAAGCACCCTGCTCACGGGAAATCGAGAATATAGACAACAGGAAAGAGGTTGTGCCCTGATCTCCGTGCTGGCTCTTTAAGGCTGCACTTGTTGAAGGACTCGCGCATCGCCATCAGAGCTGCGGACGCAGTTCGTTATAAGCCTTAGGCAACTTGATTAATTGTGCATCCCTTCACTGCACTGACAGCGTTAATGTTGCTGCGCCCCGCTGCATCAGGACCTTGCGATGGATTTTGCGGGTGGTGTGATATGATGAGTGTCGCCGGCCACCGAGCAACGAATTAGGCAAGTGACTCTAGTAGCTGACTGCCATGGCAGCGGGTGCGCGCATTCGGATTCTCCGAATAGGAAGAGACTGTCGGGAAATTGTCGCCGTTGGCAGTGTCAAGCTAAGACGAAGTCTTCGAGGCCGCTGGACTAGTCCCATACCTTTGGCCGAGGTGCTAGTGATCTCACGACATTTAACATCGAGCAGAGTTATCGGGAAGGCGTATTCCATAGACGCGGCAATCCAGACTTGGTGGCATGGAGGAGAGTTTGCACAAGAGTGGGTTGATTGCCAAAACAAACTGCGGGTAAGCCCGCGCGTGAACACTGCAATGCAATGCAATGCGTGCAGCCGCGAATATGACACGAGCGACAAATGAATATTACCAGCTGCAGCTGCGATTCGGAAAGTCGATTGAATATAAAATTTTACAATATTCAAATTCCAAATCTTGTGATATTCCAATCTGATCCGTATTCAACAATATTCTGAAGGTGATTCGAAGATCACGATTTTTTACATTCAACGGTACCCATTCGACTTTTCCGAGTCACAGCTGGTAATATTTATTTGTCGCTCGAGCTAATTCATGGTTGTACTCAGTGCAGCACGCCTGAGTTGAACAGAACTCTCACAGTCGACAGGACCCTGCACAGAGATCGGTACAGTGGGTTTTGCAACAGATTGACGACAGGCCGCCATTGTTTGACTCTCTGTTCATGATCTAACAAGGTTTCTGTACGGTACCCTGTACAGGTTATACAGAGACAGTTCTCTGTAACTGCGGCATGCCGGCTGTGCCTGGGTCCGACCCCTAGGTGAGACCGTTCACCAAAACAAAGTCTGTTAGCGCTTCAAATACTTGAGCAGGAACAGCAATTGCGGTCATCCTCTGACACAATCTGCGCACAATCAGCGCGAGAAATGACATTGCCGGAACTACGTCGTCCAACCGTCGTTGAATGTTCATCGCCGCATACAAGCAACCTGTTCTTCCAAGCTGTCACAGGACATACACCAGCAAAGGCGGGTATTAATATATTAACCACTGTGTTCGCCTACGGTTTATATGGATATATAACTTCGGTTAGTACCAATATAAGTCTGTGAGCTTTAATTCGAGATGCACCGGGACTGAAAATATCGGCGAGTAGAAGCTTGGCGAGATGAAGCCATTCATGACAGGTAGATCGTTCATTGCGTCGTAAGTCGCTCTCGTCGTTTTTTCAGTCGGACGACTGGCTGCTGTTGCCGGCTGCAACATGGTCTTCATCATGGAAGAAAGGTCAAGTTGGGGTTTCATAATCGGTCTTCAGTGCGTACCTCAAAGTGAATTGGGAAAGCAGTTTCAAACAGCTTTGATAACGCCCCCGATAAAATCCTTGTCGATGTCGGGATAGGAGCAATTATGCAGAACTCCATGTTGGCAGTTCAGGCGGACTTCGCCGATGAAACAGATTTGATCCTCAGGCCACTGGGGTTCTCACGTAGGCACCTTTTGTTGGAAAAACCGCACTGAGATCGCAGTCTGAAGACTCTTTCAGCGCAGATGTTGACAACGAGGAGCTAACGCGGCTTGTTCACGAGCAAAATCAAAGTCTATCTTGAGGAGTACGCCCCTTGGTGCTCCGGTTGAGATAAGACCGATAAAACCTTCCACGCGCCGATGATTTAAAGGCCTGAGTGTAATGATAGCTCATTCATAACTACTACCTCAATCTGTAGCCGCTTGAAAGGTCTGCCTCCTAGCCAGCACGCCGGCGCGGTACATGTATACGTGAAGGCATGGCATGCGCATCGGCTGCGCTGACCCTCATCCGAAATGAGTGTCAAGAAGCGAGCGGTAACTCCACTATGAGTATCGACTGTCGAGCCGGAGTCAAAGAATGCAAACACCGTGGCTCGTCCGGACGGGACTTCTTCGAAGTAACCGTTGTAAGAGAACTATTGTCATAATGTGTTATCAACCTATGCCGCGTTAAAATAGACACTGGGAGTAAATACGTCGTAGCCCTGTCGGTGAGCAGGAGGAGGGCGTAGTCATTCTCGCGCCATATCTCGCAAAGATCCGTCACGGCCGTTCTGCCTGACGAGCATGGCCTTGGTGCTGCGCCGCAAGGAGATTGATCCTCTGGCGGGTTCGGAACGGTGACACACTTGGTTTGCCGTGTTCTCACGCCATATATATCTCGCAAATGTCCGTCAGGGGGCTCAGGCCGTTCTACCTTACGAGCATGGCCCAGTCTTTTTCACCTCGCACCGCGCTCCTCCTCATCGACGTCCAGCTTGGGTTCAGTGATGAAAATTTCTGGGGTCCTCGCTCGACGCCATCTTTTGAAACCAACCTCACACACCTGCTCGCCGCCGCGCGAGCGTCCAATCGCGATCCCAAAATATTAGTCATCCACGTGCATCACCACAGCGTTCACCCGCAGAGCCCGCTGTACTCACAGCTCCCTGGCTCAGCATCGCAACCGTACGCGTTGCCTCAGCCAGGAGAGGTCGTCTTCACGAAGACGGTGAACAGCGCGTTCATTGGGACCGATCTTGAAGCATACCTGCGACAGAACCAGATTGGGAGGCTCTTCAGTCGCCGGACTGACAACAGGGCACTGCGTCAGCACCTCGGTTCGCATGGTCAACAATCTCAAGGTATGCAAGGGTCAATGGGGTGACGGCGAGATCTTCATCGTGAAGGATGCGTGCGCGGCGCACGCGGCGGGCAGATTCGATGCTGAGACAGTACACGCGGTCAACATTGCGACGCTCGATGGCGAATTTTGTACTGCAGTTTCAACCGAAGAAGCATGTAGCATTTTGTAGCAGGATATTACAACCTCTCACAACGGCACCGAGCAATTATAAGAGTGTGTGCTGCTACGTGCTCCGCGGTAGTGCGCCAACACGACATTTCTCGTCTCTTGGGCAATCTCTTCGCCTTGCTCAACCGTTCTGATTACGACACAATTCGCAAGCTCATCCAAAGTACACAGCGGTCCGCTGAGTGTAACCCCAACGAGTACCAGCTGCTCAAGCTTGACGAAGTCGTTTG
The DNA here is from genome assembly GCA_020744175.1 of Auriculariales sp. MPI-PUGE-AT-0066. Taxonomy (NCBI): domain Eukaryota; kingdom Fungi; phylum Basidiomycota; class Agaricomycetes; order Auriculariales; species Auriculariales sp. MPI-PUGE-AT-0066. Next base: position 77,048 of record JAGTJP010000022.1, on the reverse strand, counting down.
GCTTCCTATACCCTCGAACATGCCATTTGATCCCGTCTGTCGAAGCTATACTACCGGTGGAAACACTCAAGTCTCCAACGAGCCTCAAGACCCGAAGATTCGGGAAGCGTTCGAGGTCGTGTCTAGGCGGGTCCATGAGTGTATCAAAACCGGGGATAAACGCCTCAAAGAGTAACTCCGATCCACGACAGTCGAGGGTCAGCTCGATAAGAGACGACATGCTCGGTATCGCAGCAAGGTGCTCAACCAATATATCTGAACCGATCCGCAGATTCAGCAAAGTCCGCGAGGCAGCGATCTTGTCCCACATGGCTCGAGCGTAGCCAGAAAGATCAGTGTGCGTGGGCTCGTACGTAATAGCGCGGCTGATATCCTTAGAAGAGGTCACTTGGAGTGTGTGAAGCATAGGATCCCGCACGTCGTAGGTCCATGAGATGTCTGTTGCATCCTCAACATCTCTAAAGATCGAGAAGGCCTGAATATCGACTTCAGAGTCAGAGCGAAACGCCAGCGACAGAGACGGAAGCGAGGCATCGTGTAGTAGCGAAAGGACGCTTGACAGGTCCGTTTCGTATAGATCGGAGACACGAATACTGAACGGCGGCGCGGAGGTGAGGCGCTCACGTACCGCTTGACAGGTCGCTACGGTGGGGAGGTCGAGTGTGGTGTCGCCAGCTTGAAAATGAAAGTGCTTTGCGGCCGGACACAGGCTCATCGCGAGCACGATATCGTCAATATTGCTGATGGGCACTCTCAAATACCGGACACATCCAACACTAATTTTCGTGTTGATGTCGTATGGTCCTTCAACTTCCAAATGCTCCAAGACTGGGAGCTCGAGCCCTGGGCTGAACAACATGTGGCCAATGCGTTCGTCGTCGTCGTCGTCGTCGTCGTCTTGTTCCGCCTCAGTCAAGATTATCAGGCTTTTGAGCGCTGTTAGAGATTTGAAGCGTGAAAAGAATTCGCGCGACTGCCTAGCATCGTCCAACGCAAGGTGTAAGAACACCAGTCGATGCGACACTGCCTTCAGTGCATTCGCAATATCTTTTGCATGCGCATTGCCAAAGATAGAGATATCTGTACTGACAGGAAGGTCGCCACTGCAGGAGATAATGCGTTTGACAAGGGAGAGGTTGTGATAGTTCTCCGGTCGACGTCGTCCACAAGCACCACATAGCGCGTTGCGCGTGTCGTTCAAACAAAACACGCATTCACAAGTGACGGTGTGAGTTGATGCATGATACTGTATTTCGTTCCAAAGAGACGGAGTGGTCAGGGCCATGTTGCGCCAATCGCGGCTAACCATGGTCACAGCAAGTCGATCAGTTATGGGCAGGTACGACCACACTGCAGCCCACAACTCAGCCGGAACACGTGCGTGCGGCGCGTTGACCTTGATGGCACTCCGGAGCATGACGTGGATTAGATGACAGGTCTCGTAGATTAGATTGTGGGTTTTGGTCGGGCTGCAATTGTGACAATCAGTTCAGACCAGGGTCAGATCGAAGGTGAGCCACCTTCCCACAAACTCAGTTTGAAGCGCTATTGCCTTGACCGTTAATATGAGCATGTCAAGCGCGGGTGAAAGCTGCTCAGATGCATAGGTTGGGAGCATCGTGAGATGCCGGAGGCCAAGCCACGCAACTCGCCGGTCCGGGCCGTGAGCACTGAAGGTTACAATAACCAGCTGGTTGAGGCTGTCATGAACTCAGAAAAGCCGGAGTCAAATTGTCTCAACATATTCGAAATGGACATACATTCTCAAAATCAAGAAATACAAGTATTCGTATGCACAATTTCGGGGCTAATCCGCTCACTTACGAGTTGTGGTGCAGGTTTTCTTGTGCGTCTTTCAATGCTCCTTCTGACAAGTCTTCCCGCAGTAGGTAGTCGACTTGCATGCGGCACACTGAAGCAGGGCAGTATCATTACCGCAGCGCGCACACGGTGTGCCTCGAGTTCGTGGGTCGCCTGACGTGTCTCGCCCTCGACATGAGTTGTGGATTACGCCGAGAAGCCATTCTGGAGTGTGGGCGACGGGCTCGAGGTACGGCGCGGGGAAGAGTGGAGAGATGGCAACGCGTGTGGAGACAGTCGATGATGCGCAGCGGCGCCTACATTCTTTGATGTACGCATTCCACATGTCAAGAGAGGCAGGAGCGAGGCCAGCAAAGTCGAGCACAAGGGCGGTCTGAGACACCTCCAATCCAGCGTGCGTATCATCCACTCGGAGCGCAGCATCAACATACTCGCCGTCGAGGATGACGGTGCTTCCGCTGAGGTCGACACGTAGAGCGTTGAGAACAATAATTGAATCGGGAACTTCTTCAGGGCCGGCCGTTGTTCGAAGTCGTAAGGCCTGGGATTTCGGTGTGATTGGAGTGCTCCTCAACATCTGCACGGCCGACGACAGGACTATCCGAATCATGTTCTTCAGGTCAACAAGCGTGTCATCGCACGATGCGACCCGGGCTGACGAGATTACTGCATCCTTCATGAGCGATACCTCGTGATCTGAAAACATATGGGCAATGTGCTGGGCGAGCCAGTGGTCGTGATTGCCGGATGACAGGTCGATCTTGGGAAGCGAATCAAGAACCACGCGGTGCATGACGTCCGCAAGATTGGACGTGATCGCGTCCATCGTATGCGTTTGCGTTCCTCTCCCAATTGGTCCCTCGATCTGCAGTACCGAATGTGTGAACAAGACGCAGGAGGCGGAGGCAGGGGATACGGACCTCACAATACATGGACGCCCGCGCATTCTTAACCTGGAGTACTTCGCCGCGAATGGGTGCGGGCAGCGTTACAGGAGGTTCATGGTCCCGGTTGAGATGGTAAGAGCGCATGCCGACGTTTGGTATACAGTTACCGATAGTCGCTCGGTCCATATGTCTTTCAACTCTGATGGGATATTGACTCGCGTCCGGAGTCTAGCGATAGCAGAGCTGCCAGATCCTCCTAGCGCTGAAACAATCAACGGTGTTGCACGAGTTTGCCCAGCACCCTGAGAGAAAATCGGTACAGGTGGCTGGAGATGTGGCGCGTCCCGAGTAACGGCGACATGCGCCGCGTCATTGACACTGGCCGAAAAGATCATCAGGTCTGGACCGAGACACCTTATGGCTTTGACAAAACCCGGAACCAGAGGTGAGATACGCAGCGAAAGCCGCGCAGTCATACCCTGCGGGTCAACCATGAGAATCCACGCTGGAACCTGAAACATCACGACGACATCGCCTGTGCCTTGCCAGCCGTCTTTTGCGAACGTCATATGTACGCGCGTTTGGGCTGCGTTTTCAACTCGTGAGAAGGACCCATGAACGGCGTGGACAGAGTAGAAGTCGTTGGTGGCTTGGACGAGTGTGCTGGTGAGATTTCCAGTGAATACCGGATTCCCGATCTCTTCCGCACGAAGCCCTTCGAGCGCGGCAAATTTGCGACGAGGTACTTTGAGTGTGACGCAAACCACTGCTGGTACGTCCGGCCAGTCACGAAACAGCGTTTTATCCTTGTTGACGCTGTACGGACTTTTCGCCATGAACGCAGGATACCGTGGCAAGATGTCGTGAACGCCGAGGAGATGGAGGTGGAGGCAAAGATCCTGATACGAGTTGCGAGCAAGCAGCCCGCGGGCGTCCGTCGCAGTCTCAATGCGGTGAAATAGATGACGCATGGCAGCTCGCCAAGTGTCTGCATCGCTCATCCGGTGTTGGATTTGGCGAAGAACGTATGCGAAGCCTTCCCGAGTGTCCAGCATGATGATGCCATACGATCGCCTTTTCCGCGTGTTCGAGGCATGAATAGAGCCCATCATGTCCTCGTACAATGTCATCTCGCAGTAGATATCGTAGAGCAAGATCGATAGAAGTGTTGCGTCGATGCTGATACGATGAGGGCCGGTTGGGACCCAGGCGATGCGTTCGCGGGTTTGACGCTCGCTACGCTCCGACTGTGCGAGGGCCACCTCAGATAAACTTGAATGTGAGGATACGCCCTGAAGATATGCTCGCGGGGCTACACCCAGCAGAATTGCCAAAGTTGGTGCATCCGCACACAGTCCGTACAACGACGCGTTGGAAAGGTCGTTCGCGATTTCCGGCTTCAAAAGGGTTTCCGTATACCAGGTTGCTGCTTTGGAGTCGCTGAGCAGTGGTCGGGCTAAGATAAGCACGTTCGTCATGCCGAGATGATCGCCTAAGTTCGAGGTATCGATGATGTTGAAACGGCGCGGTGCTGGAGTAGTTGCGCCGTTGGTGTAGTCTGGACCATCCAACGTGAGCTCCCCGGAGGACCATTGACAGATAAAACGTGCAACTGGCAAGTCCGGAACGGGTCCTAGAGCACGTGAAAGGTTTGCGGCGTGACCGAGTAGGAATCGTATGCTGATGTTGCTCTGGCTAGTCGATGTGGCACTACAAAATACGGCACACCAACGAGCAAATTGATCCAATGCAGTGTTGGCGCAACGATTGGCGACAAGAGCAGGTGATGCGTTGTGAGAAAGGTCAAGTAATCCTTCTGCTAAATGATATCCCTGGCAAGGCTCAGAGCCATAGTGCGCAGGGAACGCCTCCTTTTGAGTCGCATGAGCGAAGAGGGGGTTGATGCATGCCACTGCTGGCCCACTGGACGGGGCTCCGAAGATTGTACCAGTCGCCCAATAATCCACGTAGAGCTTGTACATCGCGTTAGACGCGTGCAAGTGGTGAAGAAGAGGGCCTCCGCCGCCGGGATTAATGTCAACACGACTTTTGGCGTCATTGGCTTCAGTAAATTTGGTCCGAATTGCTTGCTCGTACGTGCGGCGGAACGCCACCTTCCGTACCCCGTCCATGTTCGCGGTTGTGAGATACTGCGCCAAGTACTGTCGCAGGTTATGAAGGGTGACTGACGACCCCATGCGAAGAAGTCGGCCAAACCGGCTGTCGTGCCAAGCCGCCATCGACGAAGTCGCTTCGTGCAACTCGACGCAAATGTCGCGGAGGAGCGTGTGTGTCTGGACATCTAGGAAGAAGTGGTAGTAGATGTTCCATATCAACCTGAGGTTTGCTGGTGCATCACAGTTCAACAGGAGAGCGAAAAGGATTAGGTTGCGCGCTGCAGTCGATAAGACGTCAAGATCCATCTGGAACGCGTCACGTACCGAGTACCGTGGGTTCATAATCGCAGCAGGTGAAGTCGAGAGAACGATTGTCTGGAGAGGGTAAGAGAAAAGCGTCTGAAAGTTTGATTATGTCACTGACTTTCTTTGTGAAGGTGAAGGCGCTCGGTGTAGACTGTGAACAGAATGCTGCGAACGTCGCCGCAACCAAGGAGCAGGATATCGGCTTGCTCTTCAGATGAGATTTGGTCCGTCAACGAAACAGCTGGTGAATTCCCGATTGGATAGAAAAACCGTTTCTTCTCCCACAACAGCGGACAGCTGTGAAAGATGAAGAAGTGCGGCCGGCCAATATGCCAATTTGCGGCAGAGCCGATGACGAACAGAATGCATCTTACCGAACTGCGGTGGGAACGCAGCACGAGGCGTAGTGTTTGTGCGGACGGCGGATCCACATTCGTCACGAGAGCGGACAAGACATGTTCCCGGAGTTTGAAAACAATATTTGTCTTCTGCTTCACGCCTGAGTGTATATTTCCACGGGCGAGCAACAGAATCCGCTCCGCTCTCCACATCTTGTCCGTTCTCAATGCTCAGCGATGATGCGGGCGAGCCGGATGCCGAAAGCACCCAGCTGAGCTTCACTCCAGCTCTTAATGACTTTCGTGCCGCCACTCGCAGAGCTCTGGAGCAGGAATATGCGCGACATTCCGCCTTTGAAAGGTTTGACTTTGTTCCCGCGGCAGTGCTATAATATTAATTCCATTATACAGCCAGCAGAACTCCTCGGAGATCGTTCAGAAGACGATGATAATGATTCGCCGCCACCTCGACGATACCATTGCCCTATTCGCTGAGGAACATAACCAGTCTTCTGGGAGCGCAAGAGGCGTCGCCCGCCTGGTTCAACTGCCGGAACTGCTCTTCACGATCTTCGGCCACCTCGAGAGCGTGAGCGATCGCATTGCAGCAAGTCAGGTCTGCAGATCGTGGCGGACAGGAGCTCTGGCGGCGCCGGCATTGCTCTGGGCAACCATTGCGTCACACAGTCAGGCAGAGGGCGTCCTGACAAAGCGCATTGACCGTGTGCCTAAGCATGTGCCCCTTGCGCTCAGCGTCTGGGTCAGTACTTCAACTTGGAAGGAGGTCGCCTGCGTACTCGAGGAAAACTTGTCCCATATACGCATTCTCTGGCTGCGGATGGACGACTCACTTGAAGAGTCTGGCGAACAGGCGAGCCAGGCGATTCGACGAGCGCTAGCTCGTGCCGCACCTTACTTGAGTCGGTCAGGATATTGGACGGGCAGTCCAATCTCATCCTGCAAGGTGCAACAACTGGCCCGTTTGCGGGAATTGCGCCGCGACTCTCTTTAGTCAAGTTTTACGGTCAACTCGACGTCCTGCGCTCGCTCCCGTCCACCGTCGACCGTGTGATGTTTTCTCAAGCGCAGACAACAACGGTCGAAATTTTGCGTCAGTTCTTCGAATACTTCGATTCCTCTACGGCGCTGTGCGTCGAGCTTGACGGATGGGAGGTTCCCGACGTTGCCGCTGCACCTGTCCAAATCAGTAGCAACTTGCAAACGCTCTTCATCGAGAAGAACAACTCCGAAATCGAGCTTCCCAACGTTCTCTCCCTCATCCCGCACACCGCCCTCTTAAATGTCGCGGTGCACTACCGCAAGGAAGACACCGACTCGAACGCTGTAACGGCATTCGAGGTACTCGTGAGCACGATCGACACGTCACTCGACCATATGGATGTACTGCACCTCCCAGGCGATGAGACACACATTGAGGCGTTCTTGCAAGATGGGCGACGGCGATATCTGGGCAATATCAAGCTGCGGTGGACGGTTGCACGCGCAATGGTTGCCGACTTGCGCCACTTGCGTATCAGCGAGACGCTTCTCGTCTCAGCGGTCGTCGACCAAGGCCCGTATGACCTCGGGAGCATTGTACAACTTGGTATCATCCTCACGCCAGCGCATCACGTTCACCGCAGTCTCGTCGAGACAAGCATCTTCGCCATGCCTCGTCAACGCGGGTGCTGGTTTCGTGCACCGGCTTTGCATACACTCACGATCTTGCCATCTTTCGTGCTCGACCAGCCCGCGCCGGAGGATTCGATGTCGCTGAGTGCGCGGGGCGCAATTGTAGTACGCTGCGCCGTCGGGCCAGAGATGTTGCACGAGCTGCTTGAATGGCACTTTGATCTCGACGTTGGCCGCAAGCTCCGGCTTATTCTTCATCGCGTGGGCCTGGTAACGCACGATCTGAAGAGCGTCGCGCGGCTATTGGAGCAGGTTGAAGATTTGCGCATCGAAGAGGACGAGCAAGTTATATATGGTCTCGACGAGGAGGTCAGCCCGTTCAACGAGTTGCACAGCTGGGACAGCGACAGTCGGTTCCCGCTGTTGGATCAGCTATAGGGAACATTTTCACGCCCCGTGGCGTACATGACCAGCCACCAGTGTCGTTATAGAGAAAACAACTCGTGCCGCTTGGACGGAAATAACTTGCTCGTTGCTCGTCACGCGCGATCACACTCTTGTCACCGTCTTGAGTGTGCATCACTCGAAGCCCACTTGATCTCGCTGGCAATTTGCGCATCCCGTCCTTCCTCGTCATCCGTTGACCAACACCATCGACAGCGAGTTATCGTTGAACTCCTATTCTGCATCCGGTTCCCTGTCCTCTCTCAGTTTCCCATCGCCAGCATCATCCGAGATATCGCAGGCACGTCCCGTATATTCATACTCACCGGGAAGATTTCTTTGGCGGTGTCTTTTCTATTCGATTTCCACTGTCTATTGTGTTGCGCTTTCTGTAAACCTGATCCGATACCGGTGAGCTCGATTGACTATGAAGGACTTTGGACCCCCTAACGTGTCATTCAGGTGACAGTGTGGAATTTAAGAGCTTGGCTCGCAGCAATGCTGACCGCATCCTAACCGACGGCCACGATAGGCGGTACACCTTCATTACTCACTCTAATGGGCGGGAAGCGCGTGAACTGTCTACCGCTGCCTCACCAGAAGCTCCTCGAAGCTGTTCAGGTTCGCCAACCTCAATACAAATCTGTGTCTTCGCGACCTGCTCCAACTTTCGAGCTCACGACATTGTGGTGCCGACTCTGTTCGCCCGTATCTCGCTGTGGATATTGCAGTTTGTGCCGCTGGTCTTTGCGATGAATGTGACCAAACACATCCACCGAAAATGGTATGGCGACCGCGCTCAGGACGGACAGGATGGATACGATCACACCTTTATCGCCGTACCCCCTTCAGCGCACGCGCAGGATGAGAAAACCCCTCCTCGCTGAATGCAATCCTCGGCACGGTCAAAGCTCTGGCTTGCCAGAACAAGAGCCCAAGTCCTTCCGAGAACCTGCTGCTTCAGGCATTACCCTCGACCTACGCTGCTCCAAAAGGTCGGTGGCTTTCATCTGCGTCGTAACGTGGGTGCTCATCCCTTTCATTAAGCCTCAAGATCGAGATATCAAGTCTACGATGCACCGCGATTTCCACTTGCCCTTGTCCGAGTTTGGTCGCTTCACGATGCCTCTAATACGACCCCCGCAACATAGATATTGAAATGCTCCGTAACGTCATCAGCTGGATTGACCTAAACGAGCGTATACTCCAATCTGATGGGTCTGTCGCTCGGATGCCTTCTGGCAGCTATTCAGGCTCCTGCAATAATTCAAGAAGGGCGCCATGTGACTGGCTTTGATGCTAGTACGTTCTTCAAATCTAACCCTACAGTATCCTGTTGATTCTTCCATAGCTAGCCTCTGATCCCTCGGTGGGTGTTGCCATTGCGGTAGGACCAACTGCATGCCTTCAAGGCTACGCGCTCCATTGGCTTCCTATCGCTTGGCTTGTGTTCCTGTAGATATTCTCATTGCACGCGAATTAATGACGGTGTGAGGAACTTAGACTACCCAAATAAGAATTTTCTTTTCTTTACGCATTAGTAGCTGGTCAGTTCCAGATGATTTGACGAGAACATTTCGCAAACAAGGTTCATCTCGCTGTGTCATACACGAGTCATGACCGTTTCTTCCGATAGATTCGATGAGATGCAACTCATTTTGCATCATCAAGTCGTGTTATCGACGAAAAAGGAGGACAATCTTGGACCGCGGACCAATCCGTTCTTACGGAGTCGGTTCTGGCCGGGCGCGCCGCTCATCTTGACCCCTTCCTTTCTACGCGCAGCGCCTTGATCAAATGGTATGCGCATTGTACCCACCATGACTGCTACCCCATCCACGTGGACCGCTGCCCGTCCTATTCTTTCTGCGTCTCGCTTGTACTCGCTTGCGCAACAAGACTTATCCCTCGTTGTCTCGGCGTGTTCACCAGTCATTCCGGATTTAATGTATGATTGCATTTCTAGGGCGGCGGAGCGCGTTATCCTTATCCCAAGGACGTTTGGTCCCCAGCAGGTTCGTGTCTAAGCTCACAAGGTTCCTCGGGGTTACTCACAACGAGTTCTTCTACCTACCTATTCTGTTGACCCTATCAATACGGCACCACCCTATGCCTGACTTCCGATCGGTTACTCGCTTCTTGATATAAACTCGGTATACCGCGCGGACCTCGTATAGGCGGTTGGTGGACGCGTCCTTCGAACTGGAAGTCAAACCTCGGCATCATCTCTGCTGGTGCTGGCCTCATCGTCTACGGCGTGTGGTCATGGAGCGCAAAGCACGAGGTATGCCCTCTATGTGCCTTCGTCAGCAGCTTGCTCGCTTTTCGTCAAGCCTTGTGCGCACACTAGCTGACGTCTTTCTGCAGCAACGAATGCGCGCACCGATGCGGGCTATACCATCAATGAACTGGGCGAAGGAGTTCAAGGAAGGAAAGGTTGTCGCCCGCGACGAAGGCTGGGTTGACTCGCACCACGACTCGCACCACTAGACACCACTCGCGCCGCTTAAATAAACACCTTTACGCATTCCTTATTTCTGACCGATGGGTGCGATGTGGCCAACTCCTGGGCAGGTCTGCTCTTCAGCAAAACAAGAGTCGCTGTTCTTCGTTAGCGCTTGACCGGTCTTGTCCGCACGTGAGCTCCTCGAGGTCTTTCAGATTAGGGAACCTGATCTGCATACGATGATTCTTGGGAAGCGGTAAATTTAGCTCGCGGCATGCGCTGCATTACTTCTCGTACACATCTTCGTCGTGTTGGGCTGGCAACAAAGGCTTGCGACGCTGATTGCAGCTCTGGCGTCAATGCACGTCAACGATCATGGGCTATATCCACAACTGCCAGCTCGTTTATATCTTTGTAGATATTATAGTCTTGAGATCGCAGATGCCTAATCGCATCACCAGCCGCCAGCATCTTTGCCGACTTTATCGACGGACCAGAACCTTGTCCGATAGCGATCCCGTTGTCTTTCCCATTTCAATTCATGTCAGCCCACCACACAACTTCAAAAGACATTGCTCAATTGTCACCGAAACTATGAAGCCCTGGGGCCCCTGGGCTACCGTCCAGCTAGGTCGTTTCTTTTTTGCCACGTATATCGAAGTAGTTAACCAGTGTTGAAACATCCGATGCTCGTCCAACGTAAGAAGCCAACGAGCGCAGATCCGGTATTGCGGCAGGCCTTCTTGTTGCCTTGGATGTCGCATCGACTGGGCTCATTGCTACCTCGAGTGCTGGGTTTGCGCGTTCCTGTCTTCTGCGTTCCAGTTCATGCTGCGCCTGCTCGCGAAGTTGATTCTGCTCCAGCCTCGTTGACGCCATCATCTGCTCAGACTGGTCAGAAATGATACAATCAGAGCTGCCAGCCCTACCAGGAAGGATAGAACCTTCCTTGAATCGGTCCTTGAGGTCCGTGAGTTTATCCTTGGCCGTTTGCGAAATCGCAACCCGCTTGGAGAAGTTTTGAGATGCCAGAGACCCACACTTCAAGTCTCTCCTTGCCATGCCCGGTCATAAATACGCTCGCGGCTCCGACTGGCTCAATTCACTGCAGTGCCTGTTGCCCACTGTCTCACGTAATGGTAGTATATAGTTGCTGCTTTCATGTCAGACTTGCCGCCATTACCTGCCAGCAGAGGCACATACAATTTGCTCGAGCACCAGCTGGGTGGGAATGGTGGTCAACTGCATATGACATGGTGTGAAGCAATCACAACTGAGCTGATCACTTTTATAGCTCTACTCAGTTCATTGTCAAGTCGATGTACGTGAGGTACAGGTAAAACATCGTCATAATCATCTCATCAAATCCTTCTGCTCGCGTCGTTGCCCCCCCCCCCACCACTGCATCCCGGCCCGAGATTTAGACGGTAGGGGTGGCGCCACAGCGTGGCCTTCGCCACCACTAGCACGTCGTTTGATGTCCACAAGCTTTGCACTTGTGTTCGACCTGGTGGATGACGCGGTCCCTGACGCCGGTGAAGATTTTTCAACTTCCTTGCGTGGCCGAGCTTGAGTGATAGCGTTGGTTGTTCGAAGAGGCACTACGGGGACTGTCAGAAACAGTTGCGCGTCGATAGAATAAATAGGTAGAGGCGAGGAACGAGGAAGAAAGCGAGATGGGAAGCCCTGCGAGCAATGAATGTAAGCAAATAGTCATGTATAGTATTGTGATGCGGGGGACGGTGACGCGTGCGCGATCAGCGGGTGAATGGGAGGAATACTGCTTTGTCGCGGCCATCAGAAATGGCAGACAGGCAGACACACGGTATGCGGTGCTCGGCAGGACGATGTGACCCGCAAACCATCTCGTTTCGTGCTCCTACTCGCCGTAGGCATAGTACTCAAGTCATACAACCAAGCAGAAACGTGCTCGGCGGAACAGGAGGATGAAGAGGAGGTGGTTATTTCGGGGTGAAGGAGAAGTTACGGTGGGAATGGAAGAAGAAAGGAGGGAGTGGGAGGTAGTGGAATGGCTGGGGACGGGGAAGAAGGACAACTGTCATCAGGCCGAGAGCAGCGAGCGAGCGCACCGGAGTATAAATGCGCACCGGAGCCCGAAGGGACGCACGAGAGGAGGATCATTGTCACGAGTAGACGAGGAATGGACAAAGGGAGCAGCGTGAATGGAGCAGATTACGATCGAGCGGTGATGGGTTACACGGACAAGACAAGGTTGACGCGAGGTCAATGCGGGTGACCGTATTACAGCAAGCCATCGTCGCATGCAGCGACACTGGGTGCGAAGGTATCATTGCGAGCGGTAGGAGCACGTTCACGAAACTAGGGGCTGCGGCGCATAGCAACGGCCGTTCGCAGCGACGGCAACACACAGACAGCGACGACGCCTGGAAAGAAGCGGGTGGATACAGATAAATGCATGCGAACTGTGATGTGTGACCAGGATGTGAGAACTCGCTTCAGTCTTCCAGGCGACTGTAGGCCGCATATACGGTATTTCTTGATATTCATGTGCTCAGAGACGATAAAATGAGTTGCGCGCGTGCTGGGATAGCGTCAGGCGGGGAAAGTCAAGGATGGGCGACGTCCTCTTGCAGTGTTCACAGCACAGGCACACCAATCATAATTGGCAACGGCGAGCCGCCCACGCAGTCGTGTTCCATTGCTAAAGTTGGTAAATTGATGGAGAGATGAGTGCGGCAGACGCGGTGAAGCCGGTGGCCGCGACGCGACGCGGTCAGAGGACAAAACGCGCTGCCAACTAGACGGGACCGCCCGTTAGGCACATTCTCCCAGGTTACACGTGTTCCGATCTGGGTAAGACATCGCGTTCCGACTTGAGGCCGTCTGCGAAATCGTTCGTCGTTCAAGTGTGAGCGCAAGCCGTGCGAACTCGGGGGCGTGGATACGTGCAAAACCTTCTCAAGCCCAATGTCGCTCGAATTGAAGGTGCAATGGTGGCGTGCATCGGCGGCGGACACGGACGCGGTGAACTACAATACAGGACCTTTTGCTCGCACGTCGCCGTCGATGTCGTCCTCGGTTACAGTGTTGCTGCTGCCGCCAGCCAGTACCGAGATGGTAGTCAAAGAGGACGCACTGCGCCGCGAAAACAACGAGCGCACGTACGTGGACGAACACTCGAGTGGGCGTCGTGCAGAACGCCCAGGGCCGAACCGCACCATATTGATTGGCTCGGCGACCTGTTGAAGCTAAAGTCGAATAAATTCATCGAGGTCATGCTGCCGATGTGCCGCTGCAGAGGGGCTCGACGCAACGATGCGAGACCGAGTATGAAGACCGGCGCGATGCGCTGCACAATCATTTCGAGATCACGCGCGACGAGAATAGGGCACTGCAACAGGGGCTCCGCGTCGATGAGCTCTATGGTTGGCGCCACGCTGGAGTCTCGTGAGGCTGCGCGCGGTGAGAGGGAAAGCCTCGCTCAACTGACTGAGTCGACGGTGCGAGCGGCGGTGAAGCCTGTAGGTTTGAACAGCACAAAGGCGAGGCGTGAGGAAACGGGCGCAGCCGCGGGCAGCAGAAGGGCGAATGGCGGCTGGATGAGGTGCATACGTACACGGCCGGAATTAGACAGGGTTGCTAAAGCTGTGGGACCTCCGCTCGCTGATCCCGCGAACCTTTTCCGAACGGGCGGAATAACGCATATCAGGTCATCAGAGATTTGCAAGCCATCTTCCTGGGTGCTCCAGCGAGTCGTCGTGGGCTGAGAGCTGAACGACACACAACTAAAGCCAGAACGCACTCGCAGTATCACAAACTGGCAAAACGACGGCTGCCAAGTCTATGCTCCCTTCGGGAAGAAAATGGTGTGGTGGGAATGGATGGAAATGGGGGTAGGGGTGGGTGATAAAGGGATGGCCGCGCATGAAGACGATGGAGGATCGCGGTTACCGAGGAGAGAGCAGCGAACGAGCGCATCGGGGTAAAGATGCGCACTAGAGCATGACGGGACGCAAGAGGTTAGGATTATTCGTAAGAATAGGTGAGCGAAGGACAGCAGGAGGAGTGGGTTTAAGCAATGTGGCGACAAACGAATGTTGATGGGCTACGGGGACGGGACCAGGAAAGAGGACGCTGCCGGGCGGGAAGTCAAGGATCAACAAACCACACATTGTGGCGCTCGAGAGGTCCCAGTCAGTGGCAGTCACAGAGTGGAAGACGATGACACATGGGGCAACGGCGCGTGAAAGCAAGCGGGTGGACAGCCCAGGGCATGCAGACTGCGATTTGGGACCCTGGAATAAAACACTCACTCAGTTCGTCGAGGAGGCTGATGAGGTGGTCGTTATGCCTTGACCTTGATATGCTCAGAGACGTTGCAAGTAGGCGTGCCATGACGCCGCGGTATCGGCACCAAGGTCTGAGGCAGGAAGCGATGGCGAAACTATCATAGGCGGACGAGACAAACGCGATGAACATCGAGACGTCTGTCTAAAATATGGCGCGTGGCAGCGTGTGACTCACGTCGGAGCAGGAAGTCAAGCATGAGCGGCGTCCTCTCACAGTTGCTCAGCAGCGGCATGTTCCGCGCGCTGGCCCTAGTCACGCGCCATTGCTGCAGTCAGTTAAGCAATCGTGGAAAAGGTGAAATTGGTACGGAGTTGAGGGAATGACGCGACGCGACGCAGTGAGAGGACAAGGGAATCCGTGCCGCGGCGCTAAAGGCGCACCGGATGAGTCCAACTCTCGACTTGCCCGCTTCCGCAAGCAGCGACCACTACTTGAATGGCTGTGCAGCGCGCGCGCATAGGTCGCGCTGGGTTTCAAGTTGCTGTAGCTGCCGATAGCAAGCCAGATATATCTGGCCAATGTGGTCGACTAGCCGGAAAGCCACACGCCGAAATGCACTAGAGAGCAAGAAAGCAGGCGTAACAGCGCATCTGTACGCGCACACAAAACGGCTGCGTGAGAGCGAGAAGTTGAACAATGAGCAGTTGAAAGGTGATACATTCCACATCGGCAGGCGACATACACAGCGTCGAGCATCAATTCAGGTGACAACTACTTCTTATGGGTACATTTTTGAAGGGAGATACACGGAGACGGTGCGTTGGGATAGCGCGGGAGTCAGCGGTCAGTCATGAGTCGGGTGTGGACGGGGATTGGGATTCGTCGGGCTGCTGGAACAACGGGTGGTCGGAAAAGTCGAGAATAGTCACCGCACCGGACTTGGCTAGCAAAAAGACGTGCGATCCGGACCAGAACATATTTTGGAAACCATCACGCTCGCTGGACCTTTCCGGCCGATGGAGTTGAGGCAGCCAGCACAGGCGGCGGCCGATAGGCTTCTCCGCGTCCACCACGCTCCAGCTCTCTCCTTCCTGTTTTGGCGGTGACGCTTGTAGCATCCTGTTCGTCCCTAGTTCCATATTGAGCCACGCATCTTCTAAGTCAACACGAGCGGGCCACACGGCCTTGACTTGAGATTCTGTCTGCGAGTGATTGTGCTGATCATTGCTCAATGCTACAGTTGTCCGAGGAGAGACACCGCGAATCTTCCCGGGTTTGTGCTTGAAGGACATTCGTAGATAGATCTCCATATAGTGAGCACCGTCGTTGAAAAGGATCGGGTTCAACTCGCGCAGTGATATCGGTAAGTCCATTCGGAATGATCGCAGCAGCACAGGTGTTCCAACATTGGTCAGGTCCCACAAATCAAGCAGCTGTGATTCATCACAGACGAGAAGATGCGGTGAACTGGTGCAAAACACGATAGTATCGACATGGCGTGCTCGCAGTTGACAGTGGAAGTGATCGTCTGCTTGATCAACCAGACTCACATGGACCATGTCTGTTTCGGCCCACGCAACTAGATTGCCTCCGTAGCTGAGAGCGACTGCTGCGCCTTCGTCACCCAAGTCAAGTTCTCGCCTATTGGAGAATGTGGGAAAGTCCCAAATGAACAGTCGTCGAGTTCCCGTTGCGGAATCCCACATGTCGACCGCCACACGCTCCTGATTATGCGAGAGAATGAAACCAAGCTTTGATGGCCAAAGATAGTTTTGCCGTAGTCGAATGTACTGGCGTTCGGCATTTGGCGTAGAGTTGGTTGGCAGAACTACTAGACCATCCGCGTCCATTGCCACAACATTCAAATCACCACGGGCAAGTTCAAAGTGTCTGATTTCACCTGTTAACTCTGGAGCAGCCACTGTATGAGACGTGCCACTGGAAATATTCCAGACGGTGCCAACTGTCCCGTCCGACTCTGAAGTCTTGAGAACCGCAACAGACAGTCCGCAGGAGGACTGAGCGACTACATTGAAAACATTCCCTGGGCCTGAATCGTCTGAAGCGGCCTGCGTATTGATAAAGTCGAGAAATCCGACTCCATATGCGTACATCGCGTGCCCATGCGAGAGCAGTGTCACATGCGACGCTGCATTCGACAATTTCTGCTGAAATGTGATTTTGCCAGTTGTGATGCTATACAGCATGATAGTGCCTGATTTAGACAACACGTAAGCGGAGTGATCGATGAACATTGCACCGCTCGTGGAACCCTCGAACCAGTGGATTCGCTGGAGCTGCGGAGTCGGCTGCCATTGCAAGCGGGAGATTGTTCCACCCCGTTCAGACACGTCTTCATAGGCGATGAAGCATCCGTCCGAGGATATCGTCCAACGTACTACTTCGGGAACTGTAATCAAAGTAATTCCATGTTGGCTCTGGGATGGGACGCGATAAATCACTAGCTCATATCGATCCGACAAAAAAGCCCCAGTAAGTCCATCGTACGAGACGAAGAGGGTAGGTGAATGTTTGAGTAAGTCATTGGGCAACGTACCACAAATGACCGCCTTCCACTGGCAATCAGCTCTGCACACCATGATTGTAGTGCCTGTGGATGAAGATTCATTGTAATCATCTCTTCTGGGAGTACCGGAGAAGGCCATGAGAGCTGTTCCCGCAGACGAGAACCCGGCCCTTTGAACTGTGCATGGAAACTGGTGACAACAGCCAATGACCTCCGCCAGATCCACTATCATCAAAGTGATGACGGAATGCGGGGAGACGAGCACAACGTGCATTCCCGTTGGATCCAAGGCTAGAGCAAGTGTTCTGCCATCCACAGATCTCGTGCGCATAAGAACTGGTTGTGCCCCAGAGAGTTGCCAGACGGAGATCTCCGAGACCTCGGCCGAGTCTGAACAAGTCGAGACAACTAGAGTGCATCCAGATGGATCCAAAGCAAGCAGAACCAGTGTCTTGTCCTCAAGTGGGATGGAATAATGCATCGAGCTCCGGGTGGCGTTCTGCCAGACGAGGATCGACCCATGATTGGCGAAGGGGGAGATCCATACACATGCAACCACAGAGCCATCTGCAGTGGTCACGAGATTTTCTGCCTCGAAGCCATCCGCCCTGATCAGTGCGCGGTTCGCAAGGTAGTCCCAATCATCTGCACGCACGACCTTGATCAAACCACGGATGTGGGAGCAGGCGCTTTTCAACGCATTTTTCGGCATGAAGGCGAGTAGCGAGTTGTAAACCTCGGCATGAGAAGCTCGAAGCGGTTCCTCAAAGTACTGAGCTGCTTGTCCAAGTTGACGCAGCAGAATACCGCACTCTGAGATTCGATCGTGATCCTGGAGTTGTGGCGTCAAGTACACCCCAACAAGCACATTAAGAGTACTCACCAAGATTTCCGCTGGAATGCCCGTAAGCTGAACAATCAGATTTGAAAGCGTCGTTGGCCCCATCAGACAGGTAAGCTCGAGCCAGAACATCAGCTTCTCCTGACAGAATACTTGGAGATTGTTGACAAGCGCCTGAGACATATCTGGGACGGCAATCTGCGCTAAGTGATGGAGAACATGTACCGCTGAGTAGTGAAGGGCCGGCGGAACGTGATGCGCCAACCTGGTTTCGATATCATTGATGCTGTCACGGCGCGGCAGCTCCTGGCCGGCAAGAAACGGAATCTTGCATATATCGCGGACCAATAACGTGTTGAGGACCTGGAGGCACCCTGTCGCTAACCGCTCATGTCCGACCGAGCGATCTACCATAAAGCGCTGATCCGTGCAGCGACGGATATCAAGGATGAAGTCGGGGAATGATTTGTGGTAGAGCACAATAGGATCGCTTTCGGATACCGGTGTGACCCATATTACGCTCAGTCCAGATACAATACGCCGAACAGTGCCGTGGTCGATTTCCAACAGATCAGATATCATTCGAGTCGACATTGGCGCACGAGCGAGCACGACAACAGCGATGATTTGGCGAACTCTGTCCGTCAGCGATTTCGGCTGCTTAGGACCGATGGGAGGAGATAGCACGTCGAGGTACAGTTTGTCCAACTCCTCGTATGGCGATCCATCCTCGCTCGAAGTGGTTTGGACGCTAAGAATCTCAGCAAGGCGCTCATGCGGCGCATATTCGTCTTCTTTGATGTGACGAATCACTGTCGCGGCGTAAATGAACAACGAGCCAGCACGGATCACGAGAGAGTTGAGGTCAGCGGCGGAAGGCCAATCACTGGGAGGTTCACGGAGCTGGCGAATGTCGCTCAGGCTGCGATCCAGGTATGTGCGAATATCGTCCGTGGTCGGGATCTCGTGTAGCCTGACCTCTTGGCCCAGTCTGTACAAGAACGGTCGAAGTGCGGCACCAATGGTTGCCAGCGGACGGCTGGTTAGAAAGAGTTTCACATTGCCGAGACTGGCTCGATCGCTAAGCGCAGCGATCAGCTTGGCAAGGCATCCATCGCCTACAAGCGCAGCCGGATTGTCACACTCGTCCAGCGCATCAAGGATTAGAACAGTCGCAACACCGTTGCTTCCGGCAGACATTGCTTTCAAAGGCTCGAGAAGCAGAAGGTTGACCTGTTGATCGAGGTTGAGGTCGTGAATTTGTGAATGAGACTCGAGCGCCTGAAGGATAACCATACGAGCTGCTTCATGAAAACGAGCGAGCTCGGATGCTAGAGTGTGAATGATGGTGTGCAGGCCACTCCGCTGGTCCCTATGGCGGCGCGAAATGAAGAAGCTGATGACGACTTTGCCAGCTTTGGCGAGACGGTCGGCAATGGATCGAGACACGGTCGATTTGCCTATCCATCATATCATTCAGTATATGCGTTATTAGCTCGCACGAATGACGGTGACGAACCGGTACCAGCCAGACCACATAACCACAGGACGCAAGCGGCGGTGGGGTCGTTTGCCCACAAGGTGATATCTTTGAGCAGTTCCTCGCGTGTATCCGGCATGCAGCCGGAAGGAGCATTCTTGCCCCGAGCCGTTCCAGCGATTACGGACTTGAGTGTCGACTCCAAGAGTGCTTTAAGCCAAGTTAAATCGTGGGAGTACAGCGGAATGTATGAGATTATGCACCTTGTTCGTGTTCGCGACGTTGTCGTTCGCGTTCGCGACATTGTCGTTCGCGTTCGCGTTCTTGCTGTTCAAGTTCACGGTTTTGCTTTTCACGCGCGAGCTGCTGCTCTTCGCGTTCACGCCGCTGCGCTTCACGTTCCTCGTCCTGTCTTTTGCGTTCCAGTTCCTGCTGCGCCTGCTCGCGAAGTTGATTCTGCTCCAGCCTCGTTGGCGCCATCATCTGCTCAGACAGGTCAGAAATGATACAATCAGAGCTGCCAGCCCTACCAGAAAGGATAGAACTTCTTCCTTGAATCTGTCCTTGAGCTCCGTGAGTGTATCCTTGGCCTTTTGCGAAATCGCAACCCGCTTGGAGAAGTTTTGAGATGCCAGAGACTCAGCTTCAATTGTCGCTTCGTTCAGGAAGCTGTATGCATGTCAGAACTAGATATGAAAACTCGAATGCAAGTCTGACGTTGTGACTCCGGAGAAATCAAGATCGGCGCGACAGTTCTCGGGAACCTCGTCGACCGCCGCCTTGATTATTGCAAGCTCGTTCGCTACGAATCGGCCAAAGTCCTTCAGATCCTCCTTGTTGTGCTCAGCCCTCTGCGGACGTGGAATTTTAGAGAAGAGCGGCATCTTGATCTCGCGCACGCTCGCACCTCGATGGCCTGAAGCAACTTGCCAAATGCCTCGATCGCATGTCCGAGACCGTCGCCGACAACCGGGATAGACTTTGTAGCAGCAGCTAGGATGTCCGCCGCTAGCACGGTGGTCGAAAGCGTACTGTCCATACCGGAATTGAGCTTTAACTCTACTGCGGCAAAATGGTCAGTCACTAACTTTCGAAGCAGCCCTGCATCACCTGTGTGATGCAGAAGGGCTACATATGATTTCAGTCACATATAGAGAAACTAAAACTGACCATTGTGCGGCATTTCTGGGTCAGACATATTGCGTGTCTTCGCGGTGACTTTTACGACAGCGTCGGTGGGATAGACTCGGTCACTGTTGACAGAGGTCACAAGACCATACCTTCCTGTTCCTATCGTTAGCAGCTCGACTTAACATTTAAAATGTTGATATCAGACCTGATGGACCCAGGCGAAGATCCATTTGGACGTCAACTGAGTCAATATTCGTCGCTGCTGCGCTCTGCAAGCCTTCAGGGAAACCTGATGACGACGAAAAAAGATATAACGCACGAGAACTTCATCGAGGGCTTCACGCGACTCGTCTTGCCAGTCCCAAACAATTGCGTCCAGAGAGGGCGTCTTACGGAGGGTAGCATCCATAATTTGTTGTAACAGATCCGAGTCACCGCTCTCAACATCAGGATCGGCCTCCGACATGATATATCGGATCGAGGTAGCTGAGACAAGATCCTCGCTGTCGATCGTGCCGTCGCGACTTCCAAGGTTGACGTTGCCCCATATTCCCGTTGGCGGCCCACGTTGCCCTGTGCTGCGGTTGTCGCCGGACGGAGATGGAACTCGCGGCTCTTTATATTCTGTTGAGTCCCAAGTGGCGATTTTGAATGATTGGAGAAGGCGCTGCGCAAACCAGATTCTTGCCGGCTGCACGATAATGCACTCCAGCCCGTCCTCCACGGTGTTCTCGTCGTCAGCCGGACCAAATTGCACCAGAGGCTATTTGACCACTGAGTTGGGATATAGACCAGTGAATTTATGCACGTGCCTGGTAGGCTTCATTCCTAGAGATATTGGTGGTTGCTTGGATAACTGTACCTGCTAGCGTCAGGGATCCATGTTGATGTCTTGAATGGACCAGTCCGCGACACCAACTCTTGGTGCGGACTGTACCCCTCAGTATGATGATGGATTTGAAGCTGTGGTACCGGCAGTGCCGCTCTAAGATGACCTTGAAGTTATCGCCGAGGTACTGGGCGAGCCGACCTTCCTCCATGTACTTCTGGTGGATGCGATCGGGTCCGATTGGCTGGAGAAACGCGGCGGATTGCTGTCTCGCGGTGGCGGCAATGCCGAAGTTGAAGTTCAGCGTGAGACCGGTTCTGCAGATTGTTATTGCTAGTACTGAGCTTGCAGATTGTTGCTGTAGACACGTACGGTTCGGAGGCCGCTGCACTAACAGACTGTTCGGATGCCATAGACGCACCCCAGAGAATGCCGGCGTTACTCAATCGGGTGTGACGCATCGCTTGAGGGTTGCACGGGCCCAGTGCTTGTTCCTCAAACACGCTGAAAAGCTATAGATCCAGTCGCCAACGAGAGTCAGTGAGTTACCCCCCGCCGCCCCCGCCAACGGACCTTGTGAAAGTAGCCGTCGTCTGAGATATAGCCGCAATCTCCAACATCGCCAGCGCCTGTAGGTAACCATATGCACTCGCCACGAACGTCGTTTATATTTCTCATGAGATCTCGGTAGCGAACACTCGGTGAACTCATTGCGGCGGGAGTGAGTGGGTGAGCGAACGGCAGGGCGAGGGCGGGGATCGAATCACTGTGGAAGGACGAGATCTCCCACAATCACACTTGATGAATGCTTGCGCTGCCCGATGCGCCCGGGAATGCAGCCCGTCTTATCTCGATGTACGAACGTGAGCGTTAACAAACAGTTGGTCGGCGCGGCGTCGACAACAAAATGGTCAAACGTTCTGTGTCCCCTGCGTCACGTGTGTTTGGATGTTCACGTACGTGCGGGGAAACATGAAGGGTCGCAGGGCCGCACTTCATCCGATCTCCCTTGTGATGCATTGGAAGCCGTCGAAATCGTTCAAGACCACAATCTGATCGGAGTTCAGGGCTCGATGATCACCACAGGCTGCCGACCACTGACACCTCTTAGATACAATGTCACCCCCCTCGAGAAGGACCTAAGAGACCTCGTACAACCTAACCGCGGATGACCGCGGTTATGGACGCTCGAAAAGGCAAGTTGACCTATAACCAAGTGGTTGCCTTTCTCACCCATGCGGAGGTTTAGGCGCCGGCGCTACCGCGTGGTTGTGCCTCTCACCCGCCCGGTTGACCTCTCAACCGCGCGGCTGAGACATTGTTAGAGCTCAGGTGTAATCTGCCCTCAGGTGGCCCAAGTAGCTGTTGTATTCAGCATATATAGCGATGTCTGTATCGGTGGAAGAATAAACATGTAGATGTTGCTTGTCTATTATTACACAATATTATCTATTTTTTTTTGTCCTGGCCTCTCCTGACCAGCTGTCGAGTCGCGCCGACAGCCTGAGATGATGGCCGATATGTCTTGAAAGGTGCATATTGTCTGACCAGTGTGAGATCTTGTCATTCAGCTCGACGAGGTTGCGGTCGTACTCGCTGATACGCGGCGAGAATGGCTGGTAATCGAAGACAGATATGTCGTGCACATCTTGTCCTGCAAGCGAATTACCGAGTAGACCAGCTTACTGATGTTGTTGGTGAAGCCAGCCGCAAAATTCGCAGACTTCCACAGGAGCATGAGACTCTGTCTTCAGCTAGGCACAAAGTGCATGGGTTTGTTTCAAATGCACCGAATTCGAACACTCTCACTCAGACTGAATTTTGCAAGTGCACCGGGCTGCCAATCGGGTGATCGTCCTATTGTTGCTGGTACTGTCCCTCCGGTGACAGAGTAATGCGGATCGAGGAGAGGCAGTGTGAATGGGTCCGGTGTCTAATTTATCATCAACGACCCCAACTGCGAACATGTTACTGATATCCACTGAAGCACTCCTAACCTGTTTTTCCCAGGTACCCAGATTATTCTGGTTGTCTATTATCAAGGAATCAATAATTTTCTTCATTTGAATCGAGTATCTACACCCTGTTATGTTGCCAATCTGCAGTTGTAAAATGTTGCTTCACGGAACACTGTGCCACTAATTTTCTGTTGGCCTGTGGGACACAATATCTTTGTTTTGGGACTGTATATATAGCTAGCTGTATGGGAAAATGTGTTAGATTAGAGCTGCAGGAAAGCATGCCGGACATCATAGAGTAATAGGGATTGGTTTGAATGTGGTAGCCACTCGGGCGAGAGGTTATTCAGCACTGCCTCACCAAAGGATCGTACTATGAGCATGAAATTGATACCTGGACATACTCGCACCTATAAAGGCCTTTATTGGCTACCACATCAAATGTGATGGGACATGTTTGAAGCAGGTGCATGTTTGAACAAGAAAAGGTATGTGAGCACCTGAACACATCACCTTTCTTTACATGTGAATGACATGAGGTTTGGATGTCTTCAAAGATTTTCTCAGAAGATAATTCTCATGGAAATATGCTATAGAAACTGACTGGGGAATGTCATGCACGCGAAAGGTGGCTAAGTTTGAGCATCAACATAATCACTGTTCACTCAAACATCCGGCCATGCATTTATTGCATAGTCTAAACCACATATACACTGCACAGGTCAAGTGAGATATCACTCATTTTTCTGGGAACACATCTCAGCAGTAGCACGAGTGGGGCGGTATCATAAGGAACACCAAATGTACCAAGTGTTTGGGATGAGTAACCTCTCGCGCAACCGAACATGCAATAATGTTGTCTATTCACAGCAGAACAACCTGTAAACAATTTAATACTACATTTTCAGTGACACCTCACCCGGGAATACATTTGAGAGGTGTCCTGGATAATAAAATTCCACAGATGTTAAGCTAGTGCGCCGGAAAGTTTGCCTGGCTGTTGGGCAGTCTCTCACAGCACATATACCTCATGTTTCTGCTCAATTTAGTTTTCGTACTTTGGATAACATGATGCATATGTATTCCCAGCTGGTGCTCGCCCCTGACTCCGTTGTCAGATCAATCCTCTGCCCCCGCCCTGCCCATAACCGCCATCAAGACGACATTGTTATGGTCACAGATCTACAAGGATGTCAATATGCTCCTGCACCACAGGTCACTTATGTCCGTGCCACCGTGTGCTTGATCACCGCTCCTGCCCACGTATGAGTACCCCAATGATGCCGAGTTGGACGCCTATGACTATGCGCCTAATTATAAGCTATGACAACATCAAATCCATCCGCAGCGTCACAACATGCATGACCACCACCACCACCGGCTCTCTGTCGATTGCAGACAAGAAGATGCACATGGACCTCGGGAGCGTCACGGTGGCCATCAACCGGCTGTACCTCATGGCACTGCAACTGCAGAACCATCGAGCTCAAGAAGGTGAAGCTCGAACAGATCAAGCGCGCTCACTCTGCTGGACCTTCGACATCTAATGCTGCCATGCCTGTGTCTGAAATCCATGTGGTTATTGACATAGTATGTGCCAACCGTGCGGATATCGGCCAACCGAGTGGTTGTGCGGACAATCACAGGCCGTACAAAATCTCCAAGATATTGGTCACTCGGATAGGCACTGAGTGCCGCCCTGACCGCGCGGTTGCCGATGTCCACATGGTTGTCCTTGGATGCAGTTCAGATATTAGTACTAAAAACCCCCAAAACCACGGATGACCGCGGGTGCAGCCTGCAACACCTGTTAGGTGTCATTGCAGACATGGCCGCATTGTATCTAAGAGGTATCCCCAGATGGCACCCCGACCTGCGATGATATCAGTCCAGAAGAGCCTCTCTGTTTTGGAGCTTCATTATTGGGAGGTCCCGCCCAGTAAATGAACTGGGACTTAGATCTCGATGTCCCTCTCTAACAACGATGTGCGATCAGTTCGTCGCATTTATGGAGTAGATTCATACTACTTGGCTCGCAAACCGTAACAGAGGATCTAACCCGTTGACATGAGCGAATAAGAGACGATAGTAGTACATCAAGGTCACAAGATTAGCAAGACATAGAATACTTTTGACGCAGTCTACAAGCCAAGGGATGAGAACACCAACCGTCCTTCCTGCAAACCACTGCACAAGCATATCACACCGGATAGCGGCCGAAAAGCAAGAGCGAAACCCTTGCTCAGCGGTCGCTCAGCATGTGAGGCCAACCCCAACCTCCACAACTCACCGCCAGACAACGCAGAGACCCCGGAACCAGAACCGGTGCGTACAATGCCGGGTCGCGAGGCCAGGCGTGTGGACTCGCAAGCGGGCAGAGGACGGTGGGCCGGCATGACCACAGAGCGCTCTGGCGCTGGCGGGAGCGCGGACGTCGAGGCGGCCTCGATGCGCGTGCGAGCGAGAAGGATGAAACTGGATGGTGGCGGGCGAATGCACTGCGCTTAGGTGCAAGTCGGGAGACGCTGGCAAAGCAGAAGCGTTCGCAGGCAAGTCTGCACGATGGGAGTAAGGGCGGGAGCGTCGTCTCCCGTTAAGAGGAGACGGCACCCTCGTCCTCCCCGTCACCGCCGTCCGCCGCGTCAGCGACCGCGCTGCTGGTCATCGACTTCGTTTCCACGCGTGCCCTGGACGTCCCAGCGACCGGAGATCGATGCTTTGGTGGTCGCCGAATGGTAAGCCAGAAGAGAAAATAAGTGATACAAAGGCCCGCCGAGCGCGGTGCGACCTGGGCGAGCTGGGCGACTTGGTTGGATGATAGAGCACTTAGTTGGTAACGCGCTCCAAGCCTAACGGAATTGCGCCAATATCTGGTCTGCCCGTCGCAAATCTAGAAGGCGGACCACCTCTAGTCGAACGTTATTGTTTTAGGTTGAGGGATCAAGAGATGCAATGTCGTCTATTGGGCTTTTGACGATTGTGAGGGTGGCGTGTCAGGACGTGCTCCAACGCCGACGCGCTGCACCAGCACAGCCCATCACTCGAAACCTTCGGATCGCGAGGATAGTGTGCGTAGCAGCTCCAGGGGATGTTCGAGAGAAATGAGTGGCTCCGAACGAGGAAAGCAATTACAAGGACGTGAGTGTATGAGGGCAAGCCAGACCCGGCCGGATGTGGCTCGCGCCGCTGTTAGGGCTCCACTTAGCACCTGTCCCTCGGCCGGGGCTCGATAAACACACTGAATTCAAACAGTGGGCTTTTCTCCTGATATCCTTCATGCTACGGGCAAAACGCGTCTTGGTCGCGTTCCAGTGTGCGGTTCGAGCGAAGTTTGAAGCACTTTATTGCCAGACATTCCAACATGTCCCACATAAACATCTTGCTCTCTGAAAATCCTGATATATTTCTTCTCTTTGACGATTCAAGCTGACCTGGGGACAACTCGGGTTCCACAGATGCCTGGCAGAAGGTTGCGTCCCAAGTCTGGAACTACACTGTCTCACCCAGCTCGCTCTCTCTCAGTCATTCAGAATAGTTAAAAGTCACGTTGTACAAATGTAATTCATTCAAGCGGGCTCGATGCGAGTGTAGAGCAGAAGGGTAGGGAGCGAATGCACGCGCAGCGGTGCAAATCCCATAGGCCGGTCGCGCAGAAGCATTCGCAGGCAAGTCTGCGCGGCGGGAACAGGGGCAAGAGTGCCGTCTGCCGGTTAGAGGAGACGGAACTGTCGCCCATGTCCCCGCCGTCGCCCGCTGCGTCAGCGACCGCGCCGCCGGTCCTCCAAGTGCGGTTCCGCGCGTGCCTGTACGTCCCACGGCGATAGACTCGATGCACAGTGATCCGTGCACCAATCATTTGGTGGGTAGAGTGGTCGCCGGGTGGCACGCCAGAAGAGAATATAAGTGAAACGAAGCCCGCCGAGCGGGTTAGCTTCGCGACCTCGTTGGAGGTAGGGCACCCGGAAGGAAGTGCGACTCCAGCCTAACGAGATTGCATCCAATGCGTCATCTTGTCGTCCCACCCCACCAGGCCCTATGAGATTGAGAGGTCAGCTATGGTCCATCCAGGCGAAGGAGGTACTCACGATGACCTCTCCGGGGAGCCCGTGTCGCCGTAGCCCGGCGGGCGCTGCGGACACGTACATTCAATGAGCAAATGCGAAGTAATACAATCAAGATAAGGCTTACACGACAGGACCTCCGCGGAGAGATCATCGGCCAGATGGGGTGGGGCAACGCGTTTCTGCGTTGGACTGCAAAGCTACCCCACAAGGCAGGTAATAAACATTTGTGGGTCACGAGCTAGCCTTCCCTAGCTCAAAACCATAAAAAACTGCAAAGGTTTTCCAGAAAAGGAGCTCTTTGCGGAGCGCTTGGCGATCGTCAACAGTAAGTTCGGAGTCGCCAGGTTGAATATGAGTGATTGTGTCCAATTTGGACAAGATGGCACGGAGCGCCGGGGGCTCTTCGTCAATTGCGAGTCGAGTCGACTCCATGGATTGAGTATGAGCAATTGAGTCCAGTTTTGACGTGATGTCGCGAAGCGCCTGGCGATCGCCACTGGCGAGTTCAGACTCGCGGGATTGAGTGTGAGTTATTGCGTCCAATCTGGACGTGAAATCGACCTGGGAGGTTTGGACGGACACAAGCATGCGAGTCTGTGGCTCTGATTCAGTGGTAGAGCTTCATTGAGTTCATGAATAAACTGACATGGAGAACGTTCTCCACACGGCTGAGTTTGTCCGCCTCGACCGCCAGCTCGTCTCGCGTGACCTCGGCCATCAGGGTACTATCGACTTTGGCGACTGAGGTTACGCGGATAGGCGCAGTTGCGAGCTCCCTGCAGATTTTGCAGGTTAACTATGAGAAAGAATACCCCATGACTGACTGTCCACACACCCTAAGGAGCGCTCGATGCCTGCGCGGGAGGTTTCGCTTCAATCTGATTGCCCACGAGCCTCATTAAGAACAACGACGTCGTCGTCAATTTGACGGATCAGGTCGGACTGAACGAGAACGTTCTCCTGCTTGATCTGTGTAAAGGGGCTAATCGTCAGTTCGGCATGCTCATCGACAGTCAAGACGCACCGAGGATCGTCGAATATAATCGTTTGCTAGGTTGACGGCAGCCTTCGGACCAGGAACGGGGATGTCGTCCACGGCGCTTTTGAGGAGTGGGAGGACGGCGTGCAGGATGCGCCTGGTCTTGGCCCAACGCTTATGCGTAGCGACCTGCGCGCCGCCCTCGACCTCATCCGGGGGTTTTAGGCGTCTACGCAGCCACTTGGACATCGTAGACATAGCGTGTGTAGTAGCTGCAGAGGTGCTCGCGAGGAACGAGCAGTTTCGGACAAGAAGAGTTTATGTTGGAGGGCTGACACGGCAGGTGCCGCTGTTAGTTGTGGCTACCCGTGCGGCGATAGGGGCTCGATGGGACACGGGATCGAAATCACTGGCGCTTCATGCCACAGGCAAGACCGCGTTTCCGCGACCGGGTTCTTGCGCTTCTTGTGCGAAGCTCACAGCACCCCCATTACGACGTCCCGTAGAGGCAAAAGATGCACGTTGTGCTGCCGCAAAGTTCCTGACGTTGCGAAACACTCTGAGTTGGTAAACAGCTGCCTGTCTTGGATGCTTGACCGTGCTTCGTTCACAATTCTGCTTAGATCCTTTGCGCCACCACGTGATTGGGCACAACACCTCGTTGTGGAAAATGAAAGTATCTGATACTTGAACCTATGCGGAAATGAGACTTCCTCGCAGGGCAGAATGCCCACAGATCACTTCATCTCAAGTGTCCCTTCAGCAATTCGGATAAACAATGCCTGTACATTTTGAGCTAGAGACAGCACATGAAACTAGTGTGCAAGATGATACGTGGAGTTCTTAAGCGGCATGCCAAGTGGCAATCCAATCTTCAGGCTAAGATATGATGATGGGAATCGAATAGTTTGTGTCCGTTGGACAATCATTTGCGACCCGAGTGGCCAGAAGCCAAAGTTAAACGGAAGTGAAGTAGAAACTCTCCAAGCACAATGCAACCTCGCGACCTCGTGACAGAGTAGAACACCCGGAAGGAAATGTACCATAAGCCTCGAGATGGCGCCAATTGCATCGCGTCGGCGCTCTTCCCCGCCCGCACCTGCCCCAAATGTTATCAAAGGTGCTGAATATCAGGTATTATCATACCTTCTTCACCCTATAACAATCTTAATTCTCAGCTGGCTGTGTGCTGAGTCGGGCCAGCACACAGCCAGTAATCTGAGACTGTGTTGATCAGAATCTCTCTACAATGCAGATAGGTAAAAGGTTGAGTGGGACTTACGTCAAGATTGTCACAGGGTGAAGAAGGCGCGGGCGGGGAAGAGCGCCAACGCGATGTCAATAGACAGCAAGGTCCCACTGCGGGGGAGGCATAGATATTTAGGACTATGAGACGGCCTTCCCCGTCTCAACACCACAAAAAAACCAATGATGAACATGATCTGACTGAAAAGCGCGTGTCAGTGTCGCGGATATCAAGCGTTTGCCTCTGCAACAACGCACGACTTGCGCTCCCGCCTGTCCAGTTCGCGATCCTGAATATTTGCTTGCGCCATGACACGCAATTGTGACCTAATTTCGAGCACCTCGGAGCTAAGTTTGTCATTGGACGCCTGGAGAGATACGATAAGGCCGGTCTGCAGAGGTATGAGTCCCAGAGTATAAGCGACGCCAAGGGGACGCACCTGTATGGTGGCATGTTGTCGACTGAGCTTGCCTGCTTCGACCGCGAGGTCATCTCGTGCCACCTCTGCCATCAGCCTGCTATCAACTCCGTGCATGGCATTCACAGCCGAGCGGCTGACTGAGAGTTCACTACCAGCATGTTAGGTCATAGAGAATATCGTTGTTGGCAACAACACACCTCAGGGAGTTTTGAATCGCGGTGCGAGACGTCTCGCTGCGACCTAATTGACCCAGAGCGTCGTTGAGAGTTGCGATATTGCTGTCGATATGATGGACAAGACTCTCTTGTACATGGACGTTCTCCCGTTTGATCTACAACAGGTTCGCTATCAGCGTCTTAGAGATTACCCAAGAGCTAACCTCGGATCGCCGTACGAAATCGTTGGCGACACTGATGAAGGCCTTGGGGCCTGGCACAGGTACGTCTTCGACGGCACTTTTGATCATGGGAAGTGCACCGCGAAGGAAGTTCATGATCCTCCCAGAACGCTGGCGCGGTGCGACCGGTACGCCGTCTTCAGTACCATGCACATTTCTTTTCCTCCTGAGGGCGCGCTGGATGGTGGCCATGACCTTCGAATGCTGGGGTGGAGCACCCGGTGCACCTTCAGTTTCGATGACCGAATCATCGGCCGGGTCCTTTCTTCGTCCCCGGATACGCTTCATCCCGCGAATATCGCCACGTTCGCGGGGGAAAGCGACTGTAGGGAAAGAGCGAGACCTAGTTGATGGAGAGAGGAGGAATTCAAGGGTTTATGGGAACACACGGATGTGGCGTGGCATTTCTTCGGTTGCAATGTTCTTTGGGTAATGGTCGGTGATGGAGACTCAATAGGCATACGGAATTGAAGTAACTAGCACTTCTTCAGACAGAGGGGTTCGAAGACATGAAAGCCCCGTGCGGGCCGCCTCTCCGCGGCCGAGTTCTGTACAATCCCCGCCAGCACCCCACAACGAGGCGCACCCACTTATTTGCAAAGCTACTACGCGGGGGAAATGGGGATTCACAGCTTTGCGAGGTTGTCGTAAGATGAAAGAACCCGGGGTCAGGGTGACGGAAGCGTGATACGAGGACCGAGCAGTCTTCGCCGCGGCCACGGGCAAGCAGCACATGCCGCGACACCAACCAAAACGGGGAAAGGAGATGCGGCATTCTGTCGTTCTACACCGTTCCCGGCAATTCCGTGTCACTGAATACCGTGACGAACGGAGACAATCGCCGCGAGGCAGCCTCGCCACATAGAAGTTTGTTAGTCGTAGCTAGACGCACAGGCCAGTGCACGAGTTTCCCACAAAAGATCCTTTCATTTCAAAGATAAGCACGCGATAAAGAAGGATAAATATTGCCGTTAAGTAGCAATGAGGGACAACGCCGTCCCAGAGCCCGAGTAACAGACAGACTACACTTAGTTGATGGTCGAGTTGGTGTAGCTGGTGGTGGCCATGCCGACACGCTTGTTGGTGCTGTCGAACGTGAAGTAGAGACGCTCGACGACCTCTGCGAGAAAAGAAGAGAGCAAGGTTAGACTTTAGGCAAGCGACAGGGAGGGATGAGAACGCACTCTGGCCGAGGATGACATCAAGACCGGAGCCGGACTTGGTGCCGAGGTCAGCAATGACCAGGTAGTTGTTGTAGGCAGCACCGCCGATGGCCGTGTTGAGGGAGCGCGGCCAGAGCTGAGCGTTAGGCGTGATGGGGTACTTGACGCCAGCAACGGTGATGTCGATCGTCTTGAGGGCCGCGATCTGGGCAGTCGAAGCCTTGAGGAGACCGGTCGTGGTGTCCATGACGGCGCCGGTCGCGGACTGGTACTTCTTGAACGCGTCCGACGAGAAGTAGATGAGCGTCAAGCCGGTCTCGATGATGGACGGGATCGAGGTCTGCGTGAAGAGCTGGGTCGTGCCGTAGTTGATCGAGGAAGCGTCAACGCCCCAGTAGGAGTTGCATGGCCACTCCTTGCAGATGGGCGTGTAGGTGAGCTTGCTGTTGTAGCGCGTCGAGTCAACGCCGCCGAACGTGATCTGGCCGTTGATCGTGCCGACCTGGTTCGCGGGTGCGAACGAGAGCGAGACGACGTTATCCGAGATGACCTTCTTTTGCCAAAGGTTGTCCGTGATCGTGGGGAGCTCGACGGAGGTGCCCTGCGAGGTCGTGCCGCGCGAAAGGCGCTTAGGGCCGAGACCGAGGACACCGTCCGTGCCGTCGAAGCCGCGCTGGCTGGACGCGACACCGATGGCCTGGCTCGCGACGGTGATCGTAGACGAAAGAGCAAGTTTGTCGTAGTCTGTAATAGTCGCGGATCAGCCCCTGATCTTCGCCGATAAACGAAGGAAAATCACGCACAGAGGTAGCCCTGCATTTGAGCGGACTGGTAGTTGATAACCATGTGCGAGCCCGTGTTGATGGCGCCGCTCGTCTTGACGTACTTGGTCTTCGCGCCAACCCAGGTGTTGGCAGAGCCAGTGTCGATGATGAGCTGGTAGTTGAGCGACGGGCTGCCAACCTGCACCGCCGTGGTGTAGTAGATGGCGTTGTTGGTGGCGTGCGCGGAGCCGATGGCGTTCGAGCTCGTGCCGTTCTTGGAGACGGCAGCGAACGAGGACATGCCACCACCGACGTCGCCTGCAAGGCTGCCGGTGCTGGCAGCGCGAGCACGCGCGTAATCGGCCTTGACGAGCTCAGTCATGTCCTCCGGGTTGAAGACCTTGCTGACGCCCTGGTTGACGATCGGGCGGAGAACGCCGCCAGACGGAGCAGCCGGGGCCGCGAGGACGGTGGTCGCGAGGAGCGCGGAAACGAGGAGCTGGGCGAAGTGGAACATGGCTACTGATTGCAACTGGTGTAGGACAAAGAAGCAAAAAACAAAGGCAAGAAGAAGAACGGGAAGAGAAAAAGACGCAGAAAAGAAAACGTCGGGCGAAAGGGAAAAGCTGGGGAGCACAAGGTGCGGCGGTCGCTCGCATCTTTATACGCATCTCTGTGCTGACACCAGGTGGTGATGCCCGGTTGATGCCAACCACACCGCCTCACGCATCTGATCAAGTGGCCGTCGGCGCAGCATCTGCGTGACGGCAAGTCCGTTGGACAGCGAGCAGGATTCTTGCTCGACGGCAGGCACTAGGATTGCGACCGGGATGGTGCGCGAGCGCGCGGCGGCTGCACACTCCAACACTCCACCGTGTCGACTCCGCTCGCACTGCGCCCGACACCCTCGCCAGTGCCAAGTGTCAGTGGAGCAGCGGAAGGAGCACTGCCCGCCCGAATTATAACAAGGTAAACGCCGGACCACGGAAAGCAGAAGCACCGCATCGCTCAATAGCCCGAGACAAGGCGCGTAAACAGTAGTTTGCATCTTTCAACGCCATTTTTCAGTGACAAGGTGACGAAAGAAGGGAACATGTGTAGGTTTAGTGCCTAAAGTCGTTGCGTGGATGCGCCGCCGGGGCGCAGCTGCATGCGTCGAGAAGACGGAGCCAAGACGCCATGATCCTCACGACTCCCGGCCGAGAGCAACAGCCGATATAACATCGACTGAATGCACTAGTCCTGGCGGGGACCGAAAGCGTCTTCCTAATACGCGTCGAAGAATTGGGATCCAAATGTCCACCGGGCTGATGATGCCGCGTCCACGGCCACCAAGCCCTGTTGAAACATCATCCCCTGGACTGGGCCGCCGCATATTCAGATTGTGCCGTGCTTGGGGTAGGTTTGCCTGGGCTTGGAACGACTTCTGGTCTGGGACCTAGGTGGCAATACGCATTGATGCGCGCGCGCCTGATGAAGGTGGAAGAGGGGCAGCAACAAACCTTCAACACGAATCGGCGCTGCGGTCAGACATTCGCATCGCGCACCGCCTACTCAAAATGCCACCGCACACCGGATCGAGACAGAATGTGATGCATTTCGTTCAAAAACGCGAAACGAGGAATAGAAACCTGAGCATCAGGGAAGCACCAGATGGTTTGTTTTTTGCAATTGCCAATCAAAGGTTCAGCACTCCGCGTAAATATTTGATAGTCCGCAGATAGATTGACCTCCGCAGCCGCCTAATAGCTACTAATGTGCATCAAGCATTTGGGCTCTAAGTCGCATCAACGATGGTTTGCTAATATTTCCTAGGCTATAGGTACGACGCGGCTTGTGCTGGTATGTATGCTGAGTCAACTGTTCGGTACCTCATACCAACTCTCGACCGTAGGCGAGTAGCATAATGTGTGGGACAAGACCTTGTATCGATTCTGAGGAACTAGTTGCACGATAATACCTTTTGTATTGTTGGGTTTGTGGAAATATAATGGGTCGATTTCGAGCATAGTACAAGTATGTCCACCGACAGATTGGCGTGCCCATCTTGTCTCCTGTAGCCAGTAGCATCCCTTCACTTTATAAATATAGTTTGCATGTGTGAGATATTTTTCAGCTTAAATTTAAGTATCTACCTCTAAGCAAAGCGAAAATTCTCAGCGATGCTGGACAATGCCCAACAAAACGAGTGGCACCGTCTCATCAACGACCGGTCGGACTGAGTGTGCAGATCATACTCTTCACACCTTTAAGGAGAGACGTGGAAGGACTTGCACATCGTCATGGCAGCGCGCAAGTCGGACCTCTGGCATCCCTGTGGCTGATCCTGATGGCGATCCCAGTCAGAAGATCACTGCATAGCTGCCTTACCTCAATCTCCGCATTTGGTGTGGCATGCTGAAGTCGCGTGGCTAGTCTTCGGGCTGCGGAGTACAGCAAGAATCCGACTCGATCGTCAGCCGGGTGGCACGCAAGTGCTGATCTCAAGTCGTCATCGCGCAGTAATCGCACTTCTATCCCGCCCTCTGCGCTGTTCCAGCTCAGAAGCTTGGAATGACGGTAGGTTGAAAGCTGAAGGTAGCGTTGAATAGCCTTGGACTTTCTATTATGGCAATCTCGATGTTGGCTGACACCGCTAATTGAGCCTTCTTCTCTAAACTCGCCTTCAACCGTGCACACGGAGCCACCCGCGGCATCCTGACTGCTGAAAGGAATGGATTCTCCAATTAATACTAGTGCGCAAGCGCATAAATAACGCGCATGTGGGCAGAAATGCTGATAGAGCAGGCCAACTGACAGCTCAGTTCAACAGAAAGAGCTCAAATTCATGTAGCGACTCTGACGACCGCGCGTCGCACTTGCCTTCAATCATGAATCACAAACTCGGAGTGTTGGAACCACTCAAACTCGCTGCGCAGCCATTGCAAAGAAAAGAAAAAGACCGCCGCGGAGCGGGAAACACGGCTGCGAGAGGAGCCAGAGGCAAAGCGAATGTCGGACGTAATTCTGCCTCCCAATACTGACCCAGTGCTGAGATTTCCCAGACATAGTACACCACTACCGAGTGATTAATGCGCATCAGTACTAGTACTGCAATTGTTTGGCGCGTCTTTCAGGCAATGAATGTCTTAGGCGAAGAAGCTGTGCAACGGTCACCCAAAAGCCGTTAGTTATCTTGCTGATCTCTATTCAGCCCCGCCGAGAATCCTTCTTCTTCGCCTCCTGACAGTGCGTACTGGGGCTGCTCACAATTTCTTCACCGCTCATAGAGTTGGTGCTCCCCATATAGAGGAGGTTCCTCCGTAGTTTGAGGTTGGCTCGGCCGCGCCGTTCACGTGGCTACTTGCCTGTGCCACGTTGTACCTAGCGCTCGCACTCTTCAGAAAAGCGTCCGACATGCCGCCTCCACAGAACCTGCTAGGTGATACTGGCCCAGCGCTCGGGGAAAGTCATCAATCTGTAGATTGGGAGTCTAGGTCGGCTTCAGAAGATGCTGACCGCGCATCCATATCGGCGCAGAGCAATCTCACGTTCGAAACAATGCTCTCAAGACCCACAAACAGGTCGTTGGTGTCGCCTGACTGGACGCCTCGTTCGTCACAAGCCGACCTGAGTATTTTATCAGATGCATCCGAGCGGCTTCAGAGTGACATCGACCTTAACACAATACTTTCTGCTCCTACAAACCGCTCCATAATTTCACCAGAGTGGACGCCTAGCTCATCGCAGGCATACTTACATATCTCAACCGGTTCCTCCGCTCATGTTGCGACATCCGCGCGCCAGCACAGCTCACTCGCTGGAGATACGACTGCCTACGCCCGGCAGACCGAATTCGATCCACTCACGCTTGCCGCTCAGCCACCAGAGAACGAAACCGCTGAAGAGCGTCAAGTACGACTGCGCGAAGAATCAGAGGCACAGCGAGTATCGGACTTGATTGATGCCCAACTCGCGAAAGAGCGGCTGGTCCAAAAAAGAAAGAAAGAGGTCAAGGTATTGCTGCTAGGACAGACGGGGAGTGGCAAAACAACGATGATGAAGCACTTCTATTTTGTTCACGATTGGAAAGGCTTCCAAGAGAAATGGCGTGGCGTCATCTATCTCAACCTTGTGCAGTCCCTGCGCCGTGTCATGGGGATGGTATCTGCGGCCTTCGACGACAACTCAGACGATGGTGCGCTATCCGTCTCATCACCCGGGTTCAAGCAGCGGTTTAACGCTATCTGCGCCCGTCTCGAGCCCCTTATTGCACTCGAGCAGAGCCTTGTTCGTAAGCTCAATGGCGAAGACTTCAGCTCCACCACGGCCGCCAGCCCAGAAGATGCTGCCAACCACGTCACTGGCGAGGACGATCCGGCGGGTGTGCTCGCTGCGGCAAAGTCTGATATGATAAGACTATGGCACGACCCTGACATCCGCCGTATCTTCTTAAGCCGCAGACTTCAGCTTGAGCAGGGGACAGGCTTCTTCCTGGATGAAATAGACCGCATCGCCGAGCCAGACTACATCCCAAATGAGAAGGATGTTTTTGAGGCGCGCTGGAGTACCCGAGGCGTGACGGAGTATCGAATCAGAATGAAGAACGGTTCCGACTCCGGCGTCGACTGGAAAATTTACGAGATTGGCGGCGCTCGTTCACAGCGTCGCGCGTGGATGCCTTATTTTGATTCTGTCAACACCATCATCTTCCTCGCCCCTATATCTGAGTTTGACCAATTGCTTGCCGAAGACCGAACGGTAAACCGTTTGGAGGACACTATCCTTTTCTGGCGCGCCATCTGCTCCAACAGACTCCTCGCCGATACAAGCATTTTGCTCCTCCTGAGCAAAATTGACCTGCTCAAGGCCAAGCTTAGTTCAGGCGTGCAGTTTTCTCAATTTGCAACGTCCTACGGCGAGCGACCAAATGACTTCATGTCTGTCACCAAATACCTCCGGCAGCATTTCCTAGTAGCCCACAGGAGATATTCGCCCAACAGCGATCGTAAGGTTTCCGTTCACGTGAGCGGTGATATCGACTATAGATTCGTGTCCGTGATCATTATGCACGTACGGGAGAGTATTGTGCGCTCTAACTTGAATGCCACGGACTTGCTATGATAGCACTCTACTGTGGTAGCCTGCCAACGCCAAAGATAATAGTGACCTAGCGATGTCCAAGTGAGAATGCGGCCTTCTGTCGTCGATAAGTTTCGAAAGCGACCACGAGGAGAATTAATTGCCGCTCTGGATAGACTACTCAAAATCTGCATGAGCCATATGAGTTATAGAATGTACTACACGATACAAAAGCTGGGCTCCGCTCCAAATATTCTCGTTCTAGTTAGAAACAATAGGTCGAGAGGCGTTGTGCATTCTTCCTGTGGTTCGGATCACAGAGATGCTTGGCGTGAACGACTGAAATTCTGTCCTTAATCGGACGACGGGAGTCTGCCAGACCAGAAAGGGTGCTCCCACCAGATTCCATCAACTTTGGTGGGGATAACTACACCATCCACCTGACGCACAAGGTACCACAGCTCGCGCACGCCGAGGGTTTGCAGGTAGCCACGCAGTCGCGTATAGTTGAGCCCGACTGCATCCGGCCCGTGTGAGTCATCGGAGAGCACAAAACGGCCGCCATGCTGTATGATAAGCTACGCAGATCGTAAGCTCATTGCTGCAGACTGCTAAGAGTGGTTGCAAACCTTGGCGACTTCGGTCCCTGGGTACGCAGTAGACCACCCTTTCCGGAAGGCAGCCGAGTTGACCTCGAAGAGGGCGCCGTACGATATGGCCAATGCGACATTGCGCTCAACGCGTCGCCAAACTTCAGGATGCTGATCCAGCGCGAAGCCGGGTCGGTAGAGTCGGCAGAGGTCAAAATGCCCGACCACAGTGGGCTGAAGTTGCTCAAGCAGCTCGTGCTGGGCATCCAAGTACTTTATGCAGAGCATGGCATGACATGCATCAATATCTGTTGGTAAAACGCCGCCCGTGCCGCCGATGGTACTGGCAGCTCGATCAAATGTGGTCCTGTCAAAGTCGATCGGGATCTCGCAGACGTGGTGTACTGATCCAACGATATAATCAACTCCGCCAACAACTTCAACAAGATTCTTCAAGTGAGAAATGTCGGATGAGGTGATGTGTTCGGTTTCGAGCCCAACTAGGAGTTGGATTTGGTTGGCGTAGACAGCCTGCAATCGACGCGCCTCGACCATGAATCCCCTGAAGGTATCTTCAAGCTCTTCTAAGCTCAAATCTTTCTAGGTATCTGAATTGACCACATTGCAGATGTGTGGATGATGAGACTGACCTCCTCGGGGTACAAGTCTTGTGCGCGATAACGGGGAACATGTTCTGTGAGTCCGTAGACGAAGAACCCGCGTTCAATTGCTCGTTTAACTACTTCTTCAAGCTGCCCCACAGCGTGTTTGCAGAACTGGCCTGAATGTGAGTGGTGCGAGTGCATGAGTGTAATTTAGAAGGGCAAGACGCGCTCCGGCGCTTCTCCGATCGTGCACCACTCTCTTTCTCTCGATACTCTCTCGCCGGCTGGCCGCATGGATAAATGGTCAACACTCGAGCCCGTTAAGCTATACACACAGGCTGGCGCTGCATGGCTTGGCCGCGGCGCCACAAGCAAAGCACCAGCGCCGCACTGGACGTTAATTGGACGGCTGCCAGTTGAGGTGCATCTGCTCATTTTGCGCAGCTTGCCCGTGTACGATATTCCCGCGTACGCCCGCGTATGTCGGGCATTGGGGGCGCTGACAAAGGATGATTCATTGTGGGAGCACCGTTGGCTCGCCCTTGGCCTCGAACGTAGAGGGCTTGAACCCGTGCTGGATTCGCTGGAGGACCAGGGAAAGACAAAAGCTACACCCGTCAAGGGTCCGCCTACAATATCAGTGCTCGATGAAGATGATGACTTTGGTGATTTTGCGACCGGCGGTCACGACACTGGCGATCTCGCAGACTTTACGCTCCCCGCCGGCAGCACCGGGGCAGTCAACAACAGCGTGCTTTTTGCCGTGCCCGGCGCGGGTGTCTATCGCAACAAGTACACTCGCGCGCATGCGTTGTTGAAGGGCCTCACGCGTCACCTGTCATCACCGCCGCATCTCGTCCTCTCCAGTTTATTTCCCGGCTCGCAGGCACTGCGGCAGCAGTCGCGGACGCTTCAGCTGCTGCAACTGTTTCTTGCACCACGTGTAATGCCATTGCGATCGTGGCCGTCGCTGCTGCTATCGCTGCGAGCGACCATCGATCGTTTCCAGGCGCATCTGCTCACTGCATTCGACATTGCCGACCAGGCCAAGGATGAGAAGGGAATGAGCGAGGCCGCACATGCTAGCTGGGACGTATGGGACGGAAGCAGCGCAAGCGACGAATGGGAAATTGGGCGAATGTGGTCCGAGAAGCGCGAGATCTTCTACCAACAGGGCCGCTGGGACTCGCTTAAGAACTTCAGGTGCGCATATCTGAGTGCCAACACTCGCAGGCTTGCTCATGCTTTGCAGTAAAGAGAGTGCACTTGCCTTTGACGCGATGGACGAGTTTATGACCCACATTACGCACGCCATCAAGTCCGATGGCGCCACGGTCGTCAGGATATTTCCTCCTGAGTCGCGGGTCCTGCTCAACTATGCCGATAAAGTTGCGCTTGAAGTGGTAAGTACTTTTTAACGTTTATCTTCAGCCGTTTCTGACCATCGCGCCAGGTCGGCGAGTACATCTCACCGCTGCTTAGTCATGCGCGTGCCATTTCCAATGAAACATTCCTCAAAGCATCAGCTGCATCTTTTGTGCAGTCATGGCGAATCGTCGACGCGCTCCACGAAATCGCCAAGCCAGCAGAACCTGATACTTCGCCCGTCATCACGAACAACCAGGCCGAAGACGTCGTGTACAAGATGTTTGAGGTCAACATGGACGAGTACTTGGACGAGGAGATTGAGTGCATCAAGGTGGCGTTCGACGCGATCTGTCGGGATTGGGACAAGCAGGTGCGTGTGCCGAGTCAAACGATGTATGCATGTGCTCATGCACCTAGCTTGCGAGCCATACGCAAACCAGCTCGACGTTCCTGGCGTCACAAAACCCAGCGCAAGTCAAGCGCAACGTATTGGCTTCCTTCACGAACGCGCTGCTCTTACCGGTGACGCTCGTCCCGCGCGCCGTCGGAGGTGTTGTCGTGGGAGCGGCAACAGCAGCAACCAACGCCGCAACCAACGCCGCCGCAGTGCTCAACCCGCAGCGATGGGTTTCCGGCGGGCAGACCGCGCAAGAAGGGTACAAGGCGCATTTAGGGCACGAGATGCTTGACGCGTTCCTCGATGACGATGACGACCCCTACCGTTCTCCGCAGCGGGGTATGAGCTCTGAACTCCGAGACCGGAGGTCCACATGCTGACGCTCCTTGTAGACTCGGTGCCTGTTCCTCCGCGGGTCAGCGCATTTGGCATCCAGCCCTCTTCGGACAGCCGGCCGTCGAGCGTCATCAGCACCAGCACAACGGCGACTCTACCAAATGCGGCCGCCGACGCGATCAAACACCTGGACTTGCTACTCTCTTTGGACGTCGCGCTCGAGCTAATCCAGACTGACCGCGACGCGTTGAAGCGCGTCGAGTCGTTCAAGGGCTACCCGGGCAACTACGGGCACAAAGTGCGCGAGACTATCGAGGAGCTGTTCATCCTGCTGCTACAGGCACTGTCAGAGCGGCATGTTGTGCCAGGCTTCAGCAAGGCGACAGAGCGCATGCGCGGGTACCAGCCTGCCGAGCACGATAAGGACGGTGAAGCCGATGGAGGCAGCGTAGCGCCATTGCTCCAGTTTTTCGAGCTCGTGCACGTGGGTGACACAATTCAGAGTATGGTGCAGGTGTACTTCGACAAGGAGCTGGTGCGTGCGATGTGCCCATTTGCGGCTGAGCGAGTGCTCATGAATCACGAAGGCGCCTTACATCAAAAGGACCGACTTCCTCAATGGTGCCGTTCGGGAGAAGAAGCGGTTTGAGAACACGCTGGATGACGCTGTCGCGGCCGGGCTGAACGCGGGGACGGATGTCCTGATGAGCCAGGTACTATTTATGTGCAATTTGGAAGTAACCGCTGACGAGGGGCGCAGGTGGAGCATATCATCATGTCGCGGTCTGGCCCGCGCGAGTACTACCCGGAGGACGGTGCGCCGATGGACCTCAAGCCTACCAAGGCGTGCCAAGAGGCGATTGCGTGTCTGCAAGTCCACTGTAGGCTGCTGCGGGGGAGCACGAGCAAGGACGTGCTCGAGGTGTTCTACCAGGAGATTGGGATCCGGCTTCATGCGTGAGTATCTACTTGGTTTTTGTCGCGGCATCCGCGCTGACGGTCCCACTTCTGCAGGATCGTGCAGAAGCACATCAAGCGTCAGATTATTTCGCTCGAGGGCGGGTTTTTGGTGATCGCGGACCTCAACGCATACCACGGGTTCGTGACGACGCTGCGCGTGCAACAAAACATCCAGGATTTTGCGCACCTGAAGATGCTCGGCGACGTATACATCGTGTCAGACGCCAAGGACCTGGCGCAGATTGTGCGCGACGTCACGCGCTACGGCGGCGCGTTTCGTCCAGAGGTATGCATGTTGCATCCATCTCGTATGAACTCGTGCTGAGATGGACGGTATAGGACATATATGAGTTTGTCCAGCGCCGGAGCGACTGGAAGAAGATTGAGAAGACGGTCGATAAGACCATGTATAACCTGAGCTTCAAGGAGGACTGTATCATTTGCTGAGTTGCATACCCAGTTTTCAAATTATTGGTAATAACCTTTCTGTGTGGCGGCTCGATGTCCGACTGGGTTGCGAGAGAGTGAAGCAGACCTTGATCCGTGGAACGGCTCGAACACCGACGTGAACACAGCAAAGCGCCGCATGATGCTATGGCAATGCGTTCTGGAGAAGCCATCAGACAAATCGGATCGGATTCACGGCGGTCGTGATCCTTCTTTTGGCACGCAAGTCGCGCCGCCGTGACGTCCATGCCAAGTCCTCCTCGAAGGCTTCTACGGCAACCGCAGCACGCCGGACTCCGGATAGTTGCCCGATATCGTCCCAGAACATTGCGTGCGTAGAATGCCCGCTGAGCAACGCACTTGATCGCTATCGCGAATGTTGGTGCGGGTGATCATGGCGATGCGCCGTGCGGCCCTTGCCTGCCTGTCCGCAGCCCCGCATCTTATAATCAACTCGGCTGGGCTGCGGCACGCCTCCTGTTTCCTTTCCACCTGCTTATTCTCTTTCGCCACGAGCGTTCTGGTCAGTGCCGTCCCATATCCACTTGCTATTCTGCGCGCACGCGCTGATGCGATTGCAGGTTCTTTCTGATTCTGGTTTCTGTTTCTGTTTCTGATTTCCCGTGTCGTCATGGTGTTTCTTTTGAACTCACTCTCTGCTTTTGCTTTCGTCTTCGGTCTTGTGCACGCCGCATATGTACCTAAGACACCGCGTCTTACGACGCCATGGACGGACAAGGTCCCCGTGGACGGCATTCCGCTCCCCGAATATCCGCGCCCGCAACTCGTACGTGACCAGTGGCTGAATCTGAACGGCCAATGGGAATGGGCGGGAACCGAGCAAATTACCGATCCTCCTACCGGCCAGACGCTCAACGAAACAATCTTGGTGCCATTCGCGTTCGAGTCTGCGCTTTCGGGCATCCAGCGCTGGTCCCGACGTTCGTTCTACCGCCGCACCTTCGAGGTGCCTCAGGACTGGGGAAGCAAGAACGTGCAGCTCAACTTTGGCGCGATCAACTGGCAGTCGCGTGTATGGGTGAATGGCAAGGAGGTCGGCACGCACTCAGGCGCGTATGAGGCTTTCTCGTTCGACATTACTAAGTTCCTCAACAACGCCACGAACGAGTTGATCGTAGGCACATTCTCACCCAACAACGAGGCCAACTATCCCATTGGCAAGATGCGCAACAATCCGTGAGTTTGACGTGCAACACAGGGGGCACCAATTCTGACAAGCACAGGTACATGTTGTACTACCAAGCCTCGTCTGGAATCTGGCAGACCGTCTGGATTGAGCCTACGGAACCCGCGCACATCACACAACTTGATACGATC
This sequence comes from Auriculariales sp. MPI-PUGE-AT-0066, assembly GCA_020744175.1. NCBI lineage: Eukaryota > Fungi > Basidiomycota > Agaricomycetes > Auriculariales > Auriculariales sp. MPI-PUGE-AT-0066. Next base: position 33,883 of record JAGTJP010000022.1, on the reverse strand, counting down.
CCTGACGTTCCCAGCGGTGTCATAACTATCGGCGTCCACACCGCTGGCGCAAAGGGTGACACCATTACTGCCGTTGTGTCGAGTGGCGGCAAAGCTGTCGCAAACGCGACTGGTACTGTTGGCGAGGACCTCAAGGTCTCGATCCCGAACGCTCATCTATGGAGTCCGGACGATCCCTTCTTGTACGACCTCACCGTGAAATTGGCGTCCGGCGACGTCGTTACTGGGTACTTTGGCATGCGCACCGTTGGCAAGGCTGTCGTCAACGGCCACCTGCGCACTGTTTTGAACGGGCGTTACTTCTTCCAAATGGGCTGCTTGGATCAGGGATTCTGGGTCCGTTCTAACTGCCACTCCCTGTGGTTGACACTGCTGATCCATTGTTCAAACAGCCTGATGGGCTCTACACCGCTCCAACTGACGAGGCGTTGCGCTGGGACTTGGAAATGCAGAAGGATCTCGGCTACAACCTGGTCCGCAAGCATATCAAGGTCGAATCTGCGCGTTGGTACTACCACGCCGATAAGCTCGGTCTGGTCGTCATTCAGGACATGCCGTCCATGCGCAGTGACGAGACGCCAAAGGCCAACGACGAGGAAAAGGCCAACTTCGAGGACGAGCTGAAGCGCATGATTGACCAGTTCCGCGGAATTACCTCCATCGTCCAATGGGTTCCATTCAACGAGGGCTGGCAAGAGTTCGACGAAGCTCGCATCGCGAATCTGACACGTTCATTTGACTCGACACGTCTCATCAACGGCAACTCTGGTTCGAACTGCTGCGGCCGCGACCCCGGGAATGGCGACATCATTGACGACCACATCTACGTCGGCCCTGGCATGACGAACCTCCCTACTCAGGACCGCATCGCTCAGCTTGGCGAGTACGGCGGCATTGGAATGCACGTTGAGGGTCACAAGTGGAATCCTAACGACACCTTCGGCTATGAATACGTTCCAGATGGCGCTGCTCTCACGCAGCGCTATGTCAGTGCGACGGCTGCTCTCAGGGTCTTATATGGAAGCGTGGTCTGTCCGCATCGGTCTACACAGAACCCACCGATGTCGAGATTGAGCTGAACGGTCTGTACACCTACGATCGCCAAGTGTTCAAGCCATCTAGCGCCGACCAGATGAAAGCCATCAACCTCGCCGTGATCAACTCTGTCCCCTGGCTGCGCGATGGCGACTACATCTCTCTTGGTGTCACGACTGACGGTTACACCGATCGCTATGTCCACGCCGATGGTGTCACCGCTGCGATCTCGGACGATGCCTCCCGTCGCGACATGACGTTCCGTGTCAAGACAGGGCTAAGCGACGAGCAGTGCTTCTCCTTTGAGTCTCGCAGCCAACCCGGTTCCTTCCTGCGCCACTCAGATTCACGCGTCAAAGTCGCAAAGGCCGACGACTCTGACGGCTTCAAGGGAGATGCGACCTTTTGCCTGCGCTCTGGTCATACCAACAAGGGTGTGTCATTCGAGGCGAAAAGCAAACCCGGCCAGTTCTTGCGTCATATCAACGGAACCACGTACGTTGCGTCGAACGACGGTGCCACCGCCTGGGCAATCAACTACGCATACGAAGCCGACATCACCTGGCAGGTCGGCATGCCTCTGTGGCGTAGCGCTGCCGAGCTCCAGACCGGTGCTCGTATCTCTCTCGCCGCAACGACCGAGGGCTCGACGGACAGCTACATCCGGCACAGGGATAGTGTTGGCTGGATCTCACCCATCAGCGAATCGTCCGACTCGCTGACCAAGAACGACGCGACGTTCACTGTACGCGCAGGCCACGCCGATCCGTCGTGCTACAGCCTCGAGTCCGTGAACCAGCCCGGCCAGTTCCTCCGTCACGCCGACTTCCGCCTCGCCCTCGCCTCGGGCGAAGGAGACGTGTTCGCGATGGACTCGACGTTCTGTGCGCAGCCGGGCAAGTCGGGCACCGGCGTGACGCTGTGGTCGTACAACTTGGCTGCGCACGCCATCCGCCACTATACCGGTCAGGTGTGGCTGGCAATGGAGAACGGTCCGAACCAGCGGGATATGGGGTATAGCTACGCCCCAGACGTTAGCTTCCGCGTCGCGGACCCTTGGGCGCCTTGAGTGCATGTTCTTCCTTTTTGCGTCCAGCTAATATTATCCATTACTTATCCACGCTTGCTGCTTCTTTTGTTAGTCGAAGCGTCGTAAGATATCCGACTTTTAAATACCTACGCGAATTTTGCTCTTGGCGGCTGAGACAGTAAGCAGCGGGGGTACCGGTGCCGTAACCACTATGCCCCTTTCTGTGTCCCTTGGACTGTACATCTGCAATGTGGATGCCTGTGCAAGGAAATGGAGGCCTGAGATGACGGCTAAGCGATCATAGGCAGATACGGATGCCATTTGCCAACGCTGAATGGCTGAGCAGCATGTTAGCAAGTTCTCCTCAGCCTCTAATCTTGATACTTCTTCACATTATGGAGCAATGCAAAGCATTAGCACATGGCGCTTGGTGCAGCGACAGTGACCGAGCAAATGCCGGAGCTTCAAATCGCGTCATTTTCCTCCGAGTGGCGATCTTTTTTGTGGAGGGCATGTTTCGCGTCGTGTCGGGTTTGAACAAAATGTTGAGGAACAACCGAAAATTGTTTTTTTTTGCCTCTGCTTGCCAATGTGCGAGTTCGTTGATCACTGGCCTACCAGTACGCTGCGGTTTGCTTGTGGCTGGCCTTTATTGTTTATTTGCGGAGTGGTGCGCTGACTTTACGACGGGCCCATGATGTACCTGTGTGCATGTCACCTGTGGTGGTCTATCGAGAACAACCCGTACACAGTCTTGGCTCTGGCGGCAGTGCAAATCATGTGTGATCGCCCGTTTTTCCATCGAAGCTGTCAGCGTGACGATCAAAGCTCAAGACTCAGCGTTTATGATCTCTCCTACCACACACACCACTGATATGGGCCTCGATTAGCTGTGGATGGCGAATTAGGTCTCTTGTAACAGTGCCATGTACAGAAGATCGTCGCCGTTTGCGTGTCGGTGCCACTGCTCCTTCTCCAGCGCATATAAGAGTCTAAGTAGCACCAGTATCTTGTCCAAGTCCTGATATCGAGCAGCTAATGGATGAGCAGGTCTCCGGTTTTGGCGCCTGCGGGAGCGGGTCTTGATGCGCTGATCGTCACAGCGGTTGGGAGGAGCTTCTTGGAATGGTCAACTTCTGTTCCTTTTATACGTTCTTCCGAGCGCAATGACGTCGGGATGTGGCGGGATCGTGTGGGGCTTGCAATTTAAGTCAATCGAATTAGTATGCAATCGATGACGTGCCCTCGGGTCGCTCGAGGTAGGTGCCGGGCTGCGGGAGCAAACCGTCTCTGTTCCTCCCGCCGGGCGCGAACGTCGAATTAGCGGTTATACTATAAGGCCGGCAGCTAACGGATGGTGTGCTGGACTGTCAGCTAGGACTCATCATGGCACCCCGTGAACCTCACGAACGTTGAGAGGAAGCGCGTGCTTTGCAACGTTCAGTGTTGTCAGGGTACTCTGGTCGTCGATCCCAAGGGTCGTTTGTGATCGAATGACAGTCGCCGGCGGTTTTGAGAAACCTTGTGGATATTGGCACGTGATATTAATCCCGCACGATCTAGACTTGGATCCATGCTGGGTACTGCAGTCCAGATTTAGACGGAAGACCGATCTAGATGACGGATGACGCGCAGTGAGGCCGAGCGGTACTTATAAATTGGTTCGCGGGCCTTGTCCATTCACTCCTTGTCCTTCTTCCACCATGTCCTCAAGCTCGAGCGAAACAACGTCCATTGCGGACTACATGTACGCCTCTGCACACATTCTGTGCCCCGTGCCTCAATGCTGATATACGTGTGACGCGTTAGCCTTGCGCGTCTTGAACAGGTTTGACCGCAACCCTACTCGTCATGCGCTGTTGCAGCAGTCTGAGATCCCGTGCAGCTCGGCGTTCGGAGCATCTTCGGTGTCCCGGGTGACTTTGAGCTCACGCTGCTCGACAAGATCGAAGACCACGGCAAGCTTGAGTGGATAGGATGCTGTAACGAGCTCAACGCCGCATACGCTGCCGACGGCTACGCACGCGTCAGCAAAGGCACTTGCTTCAACAAATCTTTCAATTTTATTACTAATGCCACCCGCCAGGTCTCGGGGTTCTTGTTACAACGTTTGGTGTCGGCGAGTTGAGCGCTATCAATGGTGTCGGTAAGCCCCTATCACATCTCCGCGCTCATCCCGCGCGTCACTTTTACTCACGATTTTTTTCTCGCCGCCCAAATCATGCAGCCGGCGCGTTTAGCGAGCGCGTGCCCATGCTGCACCTCGTTGGCGTACCCTCAACCGACCAACAAGCTCACAAAGCCATCCTGCACCACACGCTCGGCGATGGTCGCTTCAACATCTATGCAGACGCCGCCAGTCAAGTCACGATCGCTCAAGAGCATCTCATGGGTACCGAAGGCGCCGGCGCGCAAATTGACCGCGTTATCATCTCGGCTCTAACGACGGCAAGTGCTGTTCCTGTGTCAAGTTCTTCTGCGCGCCGCAAGTCTGATTTGTGGATCTGCTTTACAGTGCCGCCCGACGTACCTTACTCTTCCTACCGATCTCGTCCATGCTCAAATCCCGAAAGCACCGCTGAGCCGACCTCTGACGCTAGAAATTGTACGCGCGGCGCTATACAGCGAACCGGGCGACTCGCATCTCGACCAGCGAACTGCCGCGCTGGACGCCATCGTCAAGCTGTATAAAGCCGCCAAGAGTCCCGTCGTACTCGTGAGTCTTCCTACCAACGATTTGTTCTCAATTACTCAACGAGAGCCGACCTCGTCAGATTGATGCTTGTGCCGTTCGCTACGACGTCGTTCCGCTCGTGCGCCAGCTCGTGATGACGACCGGCATGCCCTTCTTCACCACCAGCATGGCCAAAGGCGCTATCGACGAGAAAGAACCGCTGTTTGCGGGCGTGTATGTTGGTGAAGCTACGTGCGTACATCGAGTCGCGTCGCAGACCCTTTCCCTTGCTGATGCATGTTCTCCATCCAGCGTGCCCGCCGTCAAAGCAAACATTGACAAGGCGGATCTCATCATCACGATTGGTCTCATGGCCAGCGACTTCAATAGTGGCGGGTTCACGTTCCGGCTTCCGGGCGAGGCGACAGTTGAACTGTTCGTATCATTGCACCCGCCGTGTCTGACAAGGGTCTTACCATACCGTAGACACTCCGATCACACCGAGGTCGCTGGAACTCGTACGTCGTTTTTGCTCGAAGACTGAAATGTGATTCTGAAGCTGCTTGTGGGTCATCTTCATTGCAGAGTATCCTGGCGTTACGTTCTTCACGCTGCTTCCTATGCTCCCCAAAGCGCTTGTCTCGGGATCGAATGCCAGCTCGCCACATGCTGCACCTGCCAAAGAAGGCATATTCGCAGCTCCGACCGCTCCGTCGTGCGTGCTCTTCCATCCGTTCTAACAATACTTATAACTTGCTGACCTCTTCGTCTATACCCCTCGTGCACGTCACCCCACGACCTCATCACTGATCTCGACCAACCAGTTCCTCCACGAACTCGCCCATCACACATGCCTGGTTCTGGCCGACCGTTTCGCGCTACTTCAAGGACGGCGATGTCATCCTGAGCGAGACAGGCACGTCCAACTTTGGTCTCGTGGACGTTGAGTTCCCGCCCCGCGTGACGGCGGTCAACCAGATCTTGTGCGTCTTCCCCGCTTCATTGTTGCCCCTCCCCCCTGGTGATGTGGAATTTTGGCGCTGATTGCTGGGCTTCAGGTTCGGTAGCATCGGGTGGAGCGTGGGTGCGACGCTTGGTGCTGCTACGGCGGCTAAGGAGGCCGGTCGACGATGTTTGGCGTTCATCGGGGACGGAAGCGCGTACGTTCCAAACCATATTTTTTGTGTTGATTTACTGATATCGTATTTGTGCGTCCGTGTGCTTTGCAGACAGGTGACGGTGCAAGACTTTTCGACGATGCTCCGACACAACTTGACACCCGTCGTCGTGCTCCTGAACAATGATGGGTATACCATCGAACGTTGTAAGTACCTTTAAACCCTTGTATGATGCGAGCTGATTCAGTGTTGGGATAGTGATCAATGGCCCGCAGCGGAAGTGTATGTGCTTGACTCTCCTTTGCTCGCGACGACGCGCATGCCAGTCAGTGGCTGACCTTTATCTCCTCCATCCCTCTCTATCCTTTTTTCCGATACTTTGGTTTTCCGTGAAAAGACAACGACATCCAACCGTGGCGCTGGTCACAGCTTCTGAGCACGTTTGGTGCGACAGACGAACAAGTCAGCGTGCACCGTTGCGCCACGCCGGAGGAGCTTGTCACGGTAAACAGCCGCATGCCGCATCCAACGCTAAGCTTACTTGACTTGTCTGTACCTCCTCCTTACAGGTTCTCGACGCGGGATTCCCGAGCGACAAGATGGTCTTTCTCGAAGTCGTGATGGCCAAACTGGACGCGCCGAGGCTTTTGAACTTTATCGTGCGTCGTGTTTTCTGCTTCGCGTTTTCGTTTGCTTGTGTAGTCTGACTTGGTCGGTTATAGACGCATCATGTTTGAACAGTTGGATGCTTGGATGGATGGACATCGCTGAAAGAACACCTTTGAACTTGAACACTCGCACGCGTAGATAGCTCGCAACGCTTATATCCGCTTGAACTCGCCGCTTCTGGCCTGATGTAAGTCAACTCTAGACCACCACTCGAACAAAATGGAATTGTTGCTGTGTCGCCGCGGTCATGAGCAACATTCGACCAGTCGTGCTATCGGTTTACACAATGCGCAAAATGTGGTGGACCCTTTGCAACCATCTACAACCCGTGAATTTACACGGTTCTGTTTTTGTTTCGACGTTGGCAGATGTCATTCGATTGAGTTGTCTACTCAAAGTTTCGCACGCGCATCCGCCGCCATGGCACGGCGTTAGTCATTCTTAGCCTGTTTTTATGAAACGCGCGAGTCTGGACGATTGGATTGGGCGCATGATGGAGAACCACCGGGTTGGAGGTGGGATATATTGTGTACAGAGTACAGGGGAGGTTGTCCTGCCCGGAGAGAGAAAAAGAGGTCGGAGGTCGGAAGGGAGGTAAAAAGGCACGTCAAATGGAGAAGCGGAAAGGTAGTAGAGGTAAAGGTAAAAAGTGAGAACCGGACACCGACACACCAACACTAAATGGATCAGAAGGGAAAGGTCGTCATCAACCAGGACATCGTACACACAATCAAGCTTAGAGTTTTCCCACAACAACAACAGAGATCATGACATCACGCGAAGGGGTTTCCAGACATCGAGCGCCGCTTGTCGCGAATGAGGCTCGCGCGGACATGCGCACGGTCGACGACGCTGAGCACGCCCGAATCTACACTGTCCGAGCGCATCAGGTCGGCGGCACCGTCGACGTACGCCGGGTCGGCGAACGGGCCGAGCGCAGACTCGGCCGACATGCTCGACGCCTGCTGCGTGTGGCGCAGGGCAGGCTTAGTCTCGCGCACCGTCTTCATGCGCAGCAACCGCCGGTCGGCGTGTGGACGGCTCTTGTGCTGCTGCAACAGGCTCGTCGTCAGCGGAGAGCCATGGGATGTCGACCGCGTCCTCGTCGTAGTTGACGCTGCGCGGTACCTCGGGGTTGCGTCGCTTGCGTCCGCCAACGGGTGTCCCGGAGTTGCGATCGCGCTCGGACGGCGAGTACTCGCCACCACTGCTGCCCTCTGCATCTTCTCGCTCGACGCGGAAGCCGAAGTCAGTCTGGTGCTTGTATACTGTGTCGCCATCGGCGGAGAGGATGATCGTGGGCGTGAGGCCACCACCTCCTTGCAACGTCGCAGAGCCCTGCGACCGCATCTCGCCGTCCAGCCCGTCGAGCGCGAAAGCACGCTCGGCTATGCGGCCGAGGGTGGCGTGGCGCTGTTCTAATGTTGCCACAGAGGCCTGTGGGCGCAATGACCGCTCGACTGGCCGTGGTGGAACGGTGAAGAGAGATGCGGTCGAACGCGAGCGGTCGCTCGCTCCGGAGCGGCTAGTCGAACGCGAGCGACCGCTGGTTGGCGAGGGTGGCTCGTAGTCTTCCGTACCGTCGTCTTGCAGGTACGGCGAGATCATGACGAAGCTTCGGGCCGGTTGTCTGGCACGAGGACGGTGCTATCTGTCCGTACGCGGAGGCGCGAGACCGGGATCTGGAAGTTGTAAGGAGGAGAGCCAGCAGCGGTAAGCGTCGTTGGGGAAGGAATAGGGGCGGGCTTTCGTTTCGAGAGATTGCGCCCCAGGGTAACAGACGATCCTTCCATGATATCCGGCAGAGTTTGCGAGCGAGAGGGCAGCGGCCGTGCGCTATTTGGCGTCTGCGGGAACTGCCCAGCGAGCGACCTGACCGCGTCCAACATGCTGTCAGCGCTCCTAACGGTTCCAATTGTGTTGCCGCGTCTGCGCGCCGGGGCGGGGCCTGGATGACCGGCACCGGCGGTGCGTAGCCCGTGTACACTGCAAGGTCGGACGAGGTCGAGCTGCGGATGTCGGGCGTGGGTACGGAGAAGTCGGAGAACCGCATCTCCAGGCGTGGGGTCTTAGCGGCATCAAAGTGCACGGTTACGCGTTGATTCGACGAGAGTCCCGCTTCGCTCATGCTGCCGTTGTCAAAGGGCGAGCCGCTGCTCCCGGTGCCGACATGACGGAATGTGTTGGCTTGCGGCCGCGAGATGAGCGCGCGCAAGTCGCGCCTTTGGCAGATCCGGAGCGCTGGAACTTGTGTCCTGACTTTTCGTCGCCGAAGACGGCGAATCCGTCACGGTCGCGCTGGTTATCAGGACTAAGGGGATGTCCATCAGTTCGATGTGGTCCGACTACTCGAGGAACCGGCGCGTACCTGACGCAAATCCCGGCCACCATGAATAGACGGCTGGCAGCGCGCAGAATGCGGCGCACGAGCGAGGGCGTGTACGCAAAGCCCGCAAAGCCTACAACAGTTTCGATTGCGCCAATCTTGAGACCGACAGCGAGCCAGCCGGTGCCGCGCTTCGAGAACAGGCGTGGGTCGCGCTCAGACGCTGCGCCGTTTTGCGTGTACGCTCGCTGGAAAAAATGGAGGAATGCGAGGCAGAAGTGGATGGCTTGGTAGGCGGTGACGAGCGCAAGAGACGAATTCGACATGAAGGTCCACGGCGTGAGCGCGGCGTTGTTGAGGAAACCGACACCGAGCGTAACGCGGCCGTCGGGCAGTTGGACCGCAGCTGTTGATATCAAGCGCATCAGACAACACTCGCGCACGCAATTGGAGCACAAACTGTAGCGTATGCCAATGAAGGCGGAGATTGTGTTGACGGCGACAATGATCGGGATGGAGATGAGGATAGTGCGGGAGACGATTGTATTCCAGCCGGCGGACAACAGCGGGAGAAGGTTCTGTTTCGCGAAAAGGTAAAGAAAGAGGGTGTAGCACAGCGTCGGGACAGAAGACAACGCGCCTGCATGACGGGTTAGCTCGGTCGTGAGGTTGCAAATGATGTCTCGCGCACGCACCAGCCGCGATGTCCATCGACTTGAACATTTCCAGTTGTGCTACGCCAGAGGCTCGCGTGTGGGAGAAGTAGTCTAGCAGAGCGAGTGCGGCGTAGAGGATTCCCTCGGCGACGAACAGCCAGTACATCCTGCGCGGCGACGTCGGTGAGTGTGTGCAACATGAGCAACAATGAGAGCCAGGGACGCACTTTCCCTTACGGTGCTTGAAGTAGAGCAATGGTAGGCCAATGGCACCCTCGATGAGAGCAGGGATGAGAAGGTAAAACGATTCCTTGCGCGTCAGGCCCGCGCATCGTAGCGTTTCCGCGACCGAGAAGCAGAGCGTGCTCATCGCAGGACGACGGACGGGGGGCGTGGTGGTATAAGTTATGCGCGGGGCGAAAGCATGCGGGCAGCCAGTGCGAGCAGGTACAATGAGCGTGCGGGAAGAGAATGAACGGACAACGAGAGAAGAGACCAGGCGAAGGACAAGCTGATGCTCGGCGAACCCCGCTACCGCGTTGCCATAGCGCGCGTCTCATTGCAAATTTGGTATGTCGATGATGTCGTTCTCGATTGTGTCGGGATACTTGCTGATCTTGTCATGTGCTATCTCTATTGCTCAGCTTTGAGAACTTGCCCATTGCACCGTACGGTGGCGCAAATACGCAAGCAAAAGGTCATCTGAGCTCGTGATCAGCGTGAATCCGTGCACCGCCTTCAGCAATGCTTCTAATCGACGCGAATCGCAAAGGGGCCAGTTCTGAACCCGCAGGGCGTAGATTCGAGAAACGACATGGGTCGAAACTTGGCCGCGAAGAGTTGTCCCGAAGGTACGAACGGAGTTGAGTTTTTAAAGCAAACCTCATTTGATGATCGACTCGCAAAGTTCGCGCCTTCCATCATTCTTCGGTGCTAGCATGGTTCGTTTGAATCGGCGGTTGAAACACGAGGTAAAAGTCGAAGTGGCGCAAACTTCCGGTAGAGCCCTTCTGCTCGTATTATTGTTCCCAGCGAACCACGCCGAATCTAGCTGCGAGCCCGTAATTCTCACAGCAGCGCTATGAATGAGTGTGTAGGGCTGGTGTGGGAGTTGTAATTCCGGAACTGCACACTAATTAGAACGGTGTGACACGCATGCACTAGCTGGAGACCAAACCAAAGCTTGCCAAGCAAGCCGGAGAGCTGGTGCTTCATACAAACAGCTGAAGCTTTATTATTCAGTGTTTTCTGTGCAAAAATAGCCAAAGTACAATACCAGCATCTAAAACCCTCTTACGCCGCGCGCCGGTCAGCTTCGGACGGGACTTTCAGACCCTCACTTCCCTCCTTCCATCTTTTACCAACCTTTCAGTCCCCGCCTAAGCAAAGCAGCTCGGGCTTTCGCATGAAGGCCGCCGGGGAGAATCATCGGACGTGCTACGTCTTGTACCTGACCAACAATGCGCGGTCGGTCGCTGTAGTTGGAAGCCAGACAACGTAACTGCTGCTGCTTCAAAAATCTCGCATCGCAAATCTCGTGGGAACTCAGACACCGGGATACCGGGGAAGGGGGAAGGGGAGAGATGAGATCTAGAGCTGGGAGAAGATGCTGGCGATTTTTCTTGTTCCATCAGTCAACTCATTCATAGGAACTTGGCTTCCGTGTGTATACTACTTATTGGACTCTGGAAGAACGTCTTTGTTAATCATACACACAATGAGCGTCTGGTGCTGACGAGCAATTATTTGAACGCATCGAATTCCATAAACCTCCTCCCTCGCATAGCTACCCGAGACAATCTTGATCTCGAGGTGAGAAACTAGACGCAGAACGGAGAGGAACGGCTGAAACTATATAGCTCATTACAATGAGAGCGAGGGCAGGCGTTCTCAAGTCACCTGTCGAGTGAACGTCGTGGATGGCACAACGCGATTGGGTCGGGCGTCACGCCAGATCTTCCGTCGCAAACGGCGATAGATGAGAAGGCTGCCTTATGAAGCAGCTAGAAGCTTTGTGTCGGTAATCGACTTCCAGTGCACGGTGCACGGAGGTTCTTCACTACGACCGTCGCTTCCCCAAACACAAGGCCTTAGTTAGAACCCATATTGAGCAATCTGCCGAACGCATATCCTGAGATGCTGAGAAAAGCAGGATGACCCCGCAAGTTGTTTGTGGGATCACTACGCCCGAAAATTCAGCCAGATAATGTATGCTGAGAATGAGCCTCGGAATTGAGCTTGTGAAGGCAAGCACCTCTGGTGCAGCGTCTGTTAGGAGTGCGGTTGCAGAAATTCGGAACGAAGCGTCGGCGCGAAATGCCATGGCCAGGGTCGGCATCTGAAATCAGCGATCCGCTTGTTGTCACGCTTTCTCCGAATCTCCTATATGCCCCCGTACTCACGCTCATCGCACTGGCATACTCTGTTAGACCCTCGGGCTCTTCTGGCCATCTCCGCAAGCGCATGCTGCACCAGGTTTTTTTCTTGTGACGTTGTCATGCCGTGGACTGCCCGAGTACGGACAAACAGCTGCTTCGGGTGCTGTGACAGGACCCTAATTGCACCCAATTTCTGAATAGCTTCCCCCAAGTCTTCTACACGTGATATTGGTTGCCCCGACCTGCACTATTCAGTGTCTAATCATCTGGCTGGGATGAAGCCGTCATGCTTCACCAGTACGATGTAAATTCAGCGGCCCATCCGACTTCCTAATGGCTCCGCCTAGGTGCGCATTCTCCAAGCGTGCTTCTGTATTTGTTGTGCCAGCGATGCTAATTCATAGTTTCCCACAGACCGTTAGGGTACAAGCCGTAGCCAGCGTGCAGTTCAGGAGAACCTCCCGCGACATTTTCGGGCGGTGATGCGCGGCCGGACGCTCTCGACTCTCGCAGCCGTTCCATGCGGGGATACGCGCCTCACTCTATTCGCGTCCCGAACGAGAATCGAACAAGCGCAATCCCGCTGTCCTAGCCGATGCACCCGTCATAGGCTTAGGCTGCTCTACCACCCTCCTGTTATGCCCTGGCCACAGCGAGCGCTGAGCAGTTAAATGCTCGCTGTCATCGGGTTTGGGCTGCATGCCACGGCCCCGGGTTCGTGTGATTCACCGCCCCCCGAAACGCCCACGTCAACGAATTCCTGCTTTTTGACTAGCAGGCGATCTTCCGCATGCTTACCGCCTTGCTTCCCCGCAATAGAAGGTCTAAAATTACCAACAAATTTCCAGCTGGTCTCGATGGATCTGTGACCCTCCGGAACGAACATTTGGCAAAGACGATTTAGCGATAGGGCATGATCACGGAGGGGAGCCGGCGATGTGTTTACGCGGTCGCGCGACCACCCCGCATCGATCGAATCGTGGAAGATCTGCAATACCTGTGGAGTGGCGAGTTTCGTATGTTACGGTACTCCCTTGATGCGCCTGCTTGAGGATAGGAGGTCCGCATTGCGCCGGAGCGTCAAGCAAACACTTCCGGCGAAGGAACAAATACTGCAACAGAAGCACGCACGCGGCGGCAACCTCGTACAAAACCAGCCGCTACGCTCGCCCTGACCCACCTTTTTTCTCCCGCTGCTCACCTCCCCCGGTTGTATGGGTTAGAGTTGGCAGACATGTCTCTCATCGCCGCGGCATTACCAGCAGCGCCAACATGCAATGCAACGACGCTGACTCATGGGGCTGTCATTGGGCTGTCGGTGCGTGGGGATCTTGTACCTGAGGGTGACCAACGTGAGACAGCTGTCTGACCCTCTGCGCAGATGACTGCAGGAGCCAGTTGCATGTCTGCTGCGTCTATCCTCGTCGTCGCAGTCATGATTTTGGTGAGAGCCCCGGGAGCGAGTATGTTGCCGAACCATCGGCTGATGTCCCACCCAGCACCGTGTCTACGAACGAAGGAGGTACCCGGGCTCACAGCTCCGCCCCGCGATCAAGACGCACGTTGATTTCTACATGGTGTGTGTGTGTTTCGACTCAACACGCTTGCGCTCCGCGGCGTAGTGCTGTGGTGACACGCCGCATGTGTGGTGGACACTAAGCGGCAATTGACTGATTGCTTCGCCCCCTGGCAGATCTCGCTGCTCATGTCGGATATGCTTCAGGCAGTTGGTGGCACTATCAACATTCACCACGTTCTTGTTCGAAGAACTGCGTGCGGTCCGTTCTGCACAGCGCAGGGCGCGCTGAAGTCGCTGGGCGAACCATCTGCAGCCATGGCCACTATGGTGCGCTCTAACGTAGCACGGCTTCTGCCCCCTGACAACGGCTCACGTGTTTGCGGGATATTGCTGCTGCTCAGGCGATCACGGTCCACACCTTCTGTGTCATATTCTTCCACTGGACGCCTCCTGCAAACTTCATCTTGCCGACCGTTGTCGTCGGCACGGTCTGGCTCTACTGCGGTCTGTACGTCGGCATTTCCTGGTACCTGCACCACGCGTCAGGCCACGAGTTCTTCCAGCCGGTACCTTTCTGGGTGAGTGCGGCGACGACCAGTCGTACGGCGACTCGGTCTCATTCGGTCGCAGTGTTGGGTTTCGAAGCTCTACCCAGCCCACCGCATTGCCGCTGAATACTTTTGGTATGGGGCCGGGAGCTTGACAGGGACTTGCGGTGCCGCAAACTCACGTGTCACTTTCCCAGGCTCTGGTTCTCCGCCTTCTCTTCGATCCTGTTTTACGTCCCGCTCTTCCTCTTCATCCGAGGCAACATCGAGGTCGACGCAGTCAAGCCCTGGAAGATGAAATGGAGAAAGTCCGAGCACAGACGCCAAGTCTCGTCCTTCAATCGGAACCGGCAGAGCCTGAAGATGTTATTGTCAGTGTTCCGCATGACCTCAATGATCACATAGCTGACCTGCACCCTACATATGATCTCAGATACCCCATCGTATACCTCGTCATCGTGCTCCCGCTGTCCGCGGTACGCTACATCGCGTTCGTACAAGGCGACAATAAAGTGCCTCCGGCGGGCACGTTTGTAGGGATCGTACCGTTCCACCTCGCGGGCATGCTGAACGTGCTCCTCCTCATCTTCACGCGGCCCAGTATACTCGTCTTCGGCGGCGGACTCGAGACGCAGGGCACGACGAGCACCAGCCAAGGCGGCGCGGCGAGTAATGTGCCTCGTTATAACTTGTCGCAGGCTATGGAGGTCAGTGTGCACGTGCAAAAGGACATGTACGGCTACACCGAGGACGGGCGTAAGGTCCCGATGCCGTATAGCCCGCGCATCGGCGCCAGGCGGTATAACTCGGACCATTCTGGCTCGGTCGTCGATATCAAGCCGGAGCATATCCAGCTCGAGCAGGTCTCGCACGTCCCTATGAGCGGTCAAAGGTGACACGGTATACAAAACTGAGGTTTATGGATTGCGGATACAGACTGGAGGGACCACAACTTTTGAACGAACCTGTGCTTTCATCGTGTACACAGTTAGTTCAGGTGTGCCAGCGGAGGTCGGATCTGTTGTATTGCTTAGAACAGCGTATATATCGCTGAGAAGTCACTCGTTTTCAGTTTCAGCTTCAAAAACTGCTACGCTTGCGCGGTGCATAGGTCAGATCTGACGACTCTAGATGTTGCATAGCGGGATACCGTCGCGTCTGACACTGCCCAAGTTGCTTCTTGCAGGAGGAGAAAGTCAGCAGGGAGCAGCAATCAATTCAAACTCAAGTTGCCGGCAGCATATGCGTGTACCTTGATCCGCCATCCCAAACCCCAAGCCCGTGCCGTAAATGATGTACCCAGGGAGATTGGCATGTTTCTAATTCTTTGCTTGCGAGAACCTCGATTCAAAAAAAAATCTTTGCGTGTGATTTCAGAATATCGAGGGAGGCAAGAGTGAGGCGTTATTTGGTATCGCGGGGCTCGCACGATCCTGAAGTTCATCTATCTACTCGAATATTATCCATTAATCGCGAGCTCACGAGAGTGAAGTCTTTGGGGGGGGTAGTGCCTCTAGTGATGTGTCAAATGCTGCCGAGAGGTGCTTCAGCTTTCCCACAGAAGTTGGGTGCTGATTGTACCTTTCCTCAACGTCGAGTTCTGATACCATCTTCTAACGCTGTAAAACCCAGACACTAGGAACAGACTCGGTTGAGTTGCGCAAGAGAGCATCGAGGTCGCTCAGGAGCGTTGTAATACCCATGGCGCACAGAAGACGATCGATCTAGCAGCTCCCAACAGCTTGAATATAACACTGTGTGGCCATAACCACATTGCCCAAGATGTTGTCTAACAAGCGGAATATTGCTGTTGGTTGTCTGTGAGTAATGTACAAGATCCTGAACCGACTGTGGTATTCACCACAGGTCGTGTAGCTCATCTGGCCGAGCATCGTGCATCTCTTGATCTACTATTGTTTCTGAACGATCCCCCAGTTCGAATCTGGGCACGACCAACACCTTTTGCGCGGAGTGGAGAGAGGTGGCCAATGCGGGAATCGTTGGCCACCGTCGGGTCCGGTCACATCCGTAATGTCGTTTTTTCTAAAATCCACCTTTTCTTGATCCACTTCCAGCAGATAGGTTCGAGTTTTGGATGTGCTTTCAATGATCTGTCAGGATTGGTTGCCGAGCTTATACAATTGCGGCTGAGATGCATGTCAAAAGAGCTAGGTGCTATGTAAGTGAATGGCTCGGGAAGTTGCGTCCCTTCCTTACCCTCCCGAACTCGACTCACTCCTACTCCAGTTTCATTCAAGCTCCAATTTTACTGATCCCCTCCACCCTCATGCTATTCATCTCACTTCCTACTTGGTCGCGGTACAAACGACATAGTACTGGATGCATGACATAAACCTCTGAGGATATTAGACTGACAGTTTCGGCGTAGTGCTTACGTGCACATGAAGTTGTAAGGTGTGGCTCTGGATGCGCAATGTGACGATTTGTTAGCATCCTCGCTAAACCAGTGCAATCAGCCAGCATTTGCTTGTATCGAACGAACCTGTTCTCTGTCGTCAAGTTCTGACCATCGTCTCGACTGCGCATGCGTCGGGTCACTCGCACGGACTCACTTCGTCCTAATTCCGTCCCAGTATCTCCATTTGCCCCTATCTTGGCATGTGCGTCTACCGCAAGCCCCACAGCTCGAAAGGTATTTGAACTCGCTCTTTTGCGGACGCCGTTGTCGCCTCGATTTCAATTTCTTCTTCTTCTTCTTCTTTTCCTCTTCTTTGCACCACTGCTAGTCTTTTTTTTCGCACAATGGTGCTCCTTGCGCTTTCTACTGTCTTCATAGGCGTCGCGTTCGCGGCCCCGAATGGCCTGAAGCTTCGAAGTCTGACCCCTCTACCTTCGTCCGGTCGACCAAAGTTCACCATCGGCAATAACGCCGTCAGCTGGTTTGCAGATGTCCAGGTCGGCAACCAGGTGACTCTGTCTTTCCACTGGTCGCGCGCAGCCGTTGACGTTTTCGTAGACGTTCAATCTCATCGTGGACACTGGTTCTGCCAATACATGGATCGGGTCAAACAAGACGTTCATCCCGGTTCCTGGCAACATCAAGTGCATTACGCTTTATTCTTTGCAAAACGTTTCTAATGTAGTCGTCTAGCACTCACCAGAGCTTCTCGCTCCAGTATGGCGGCTCTTACGCCAACGGCACGCAGTGGATTGCAGACGTATGAGTTGCCAGTGACTTGCTTGGGTTTGAGCTTCATTTATCACTACAGGTGACCGTCGCGGGCCTGAAGGCAACGAACCAATCTATCGGCGTGGCAAGCTACTGGGAATCGTTTGGTGTCGATGGCAGCGACGGCATCCTCGGTCTGGGCTGCATCGGTCAGACCACTGACGTAGTCTCCAACACACCCTCCGTGCCCACGTTCTTGAATAACCTCAAGACACAGGGGCTCATTGAGGATGAGGTGCTTGGGGTTTACCTCGCTCCGATGCCGCGAGGCGAGACGTACGCGCGCAACGGCGAGATGACGATCGGCTGGATCGACCACTCCCGCTACGACGGCGAAATCACCTGGACAGGCCCAGCTCCGAAAAGCGACACGGGGATGCTCTCATCCTGGGTGGTCCCAGTCGAGGGCGTGGTTTCCGATGGGGTGCAGCTGCAGAGCTATAGTGGCGGAAGTGCATTGTTCGATACCGGCGTCACTCACTTGTTCGCCCCGCCGGACGTTTTCACGGAATGGCTTGAAAAAGCAGGTGGGACGTACAATAACACATACTACCTGAGCGCCTTCGAGAAACGGCCGACGGCGACGTTTGGCTTGAAGATCAACGGTACGAATTTCGAGCTGACCCCAGAGCAGTACTTGATTCCCGAGGTTCGTCACTTCCTTCTTTATTACCCCAAATGGCTGATAGTCGTATTACTGAAAGCATCTGTACCATGTCTGGGACCTCCCTCATGACAACATCTGGAGTCACATCAGTACCGCCGGCCCAGGCAACTTCTTCGTCGGTGATGCCTTTCTCGAGTATGTATCCCTTCTGAACGCTGGTCAAGCCGCTTCTAACCAGGTTCGTGCTCAGGTCCTTCTACACCGTGTACGACACAGACAACGCACGCATCGGCTTTGCACCTGCGCTCCACTTCCATGGAAATGCGGCCTGAATGAAGTAGGCTAGGAGAGACCGATCACAAGTGGCTTCGTGCGTTGAAGGGTTAATCATATCGATTCGGGATACACTTGCGGAGTCGTTCAAGGGCTTCAGAATATGAACGAGTCTGCGCACTTGACCGCAAGTTTGTCTAAGCTCGGCAACTAGGCCTGACAGAAAATTGACAGCACATCCAAAACTAGAATCCATCTGCTGGAAGTGGATGAAGAAAAGGTGGATTCTATTTTCTAGAAAACACGATATCACGAAGCCTTGGTCACGGATGTGGCACAGCCGGACCCGACGGTGGCCAACGTTCCCGCGTTGGCCACCTCCTCCGACTGCGGGCAAAAGAGACTGGTCGTGCCCAGATTCGAACTGGGGGATCGTTCAGAAACAATAGTAGATCAAGAGATGCACGATGCTCAGCCAGATGAGCTACACGACCTGTGGTGAATACCACAGTCGGTTCAGGATCTTGTACATTACTCACAGAAGCCCAACAGCAAATTCCCACTTGTTGGACAGCATCTGAATATTCTCTTCAGACAAATGCATCTTGACGTCTGATGCAGACGCTCCCATTGACAACTAAATCGCCGTGAGCTTGCTCGGGTCGCAACACATCCTTGACGCATATCAAACTCTGCATGTACCATTCAACTCATACAAAAGCGTTGATCAGCCACCTCCGGAAATCTAACGTACACCGATTGTTGTGGACAATCCCAATCGTACATGCAACGCATCCACTAGCGACACCATATCGCCTCGATCTCCTAACATTCAACCTAACTAGTCATTAATCATCTGAGCCAAACAGTCCTTGTGGTCGAGGCGTAGGTGGGACGGGGAGCGGGCTGCCCCGTCTTCCAGGTGTCGGCTGAAGGTGCGGGTTTGCTGATACCAAAGAGGCGTCAGCGGTCCGTTCTCTCCGCGACACAAAGCCAAAAGTCTGGAACGTACGTCTCCACTGTGCCCAACTAGGGAGGCCACGTCCTGGATCCGGCATCGGCGCGGGCGCAGCTACGGGAGGAGGTGGAGGAGCAGGAAGGGCTTTTGGTTCACGTGGCCTGCGTTCGGGTTTCTTGTGCACGGTGCGCCAGCCGGGTTTGGCTTCGACGGGTGGTCCGAGCTCGGCGGGTGGCGCATGCTCCGGTTCAGGTGGGGGTGGGGCAGGCTGTCAACACCAGCGTAGGGGCATGTTAAGTTGGCATGTTGTAACAGGGGAACAGCGATGCGTGTCGTGTAGATATGTGCAGCGATCGAGGATGTTTGTTGGAACAAGGTACCAAAAGAAGGTCGTATAAGATGGCAGCGTTGAGAGAATGAAGTTGAAGAAGAGAAAAGAAATTTGGGTTAGGATAAGGCGAATAGAGGACGTTTGACAGACGCACGAGCATCCAGGTTGGAGGCGCGTACTCGCCACCGGGCAAGCCATGTTTGGCTTTCACGGCCATAAGCTCGGCGATCTCTCTGCAGGGTAAGAGATGGGTGAGGTTGCCGCCTCGTGCAGAGACATGATGGTGCACATACTGCTGCAGTTGGCGACGCTCGTCGCGCAGCTTTCCGACCTCCTGTAACAGGATGCGCACTTCGCTGGCGAGGGCTTTGCTGAAATCGTTCAAGTACCTGGTAATAACACGTGGTTAGACAATTCTCTACAGCTAGACGACATAAGCGTACTTGGGTGGCGCGCCTTTCCCATAAGGCTGTTTCTGCGACATCGAATAAATTGGTCGTTCAGAAGGGCGTCAGGCGTTGGGATCGTGCGCGATAAAGCGTGCGTGGGGTAGAAGGGTAACGTGCACCGGGCAAAGAGCGAGATGTGGGTCGAGGCACGCACGCGATGAAAGCCGCGAGAGGCGCGCCTCGAGGCATCGCTGTTAGCCGAATCAACATGATCCCATGCGAGGAAATGTTTGAGATATCCGGCAAGGTTCACATATGGTTGCAATAATGTCTCATTGAATGCATCGCTCGGGCCGAACGCAGTGTTATTCGGTGCCATCCTGCTCCTTACAGTAATCCTACCGCACACGCAATTCCGATGTCATCCTGGCTCAATTGTATGTTGGTGGTTCTGAGCTCCGTGGAGCCATGTGCGAGCAATAAATCAGTGATTTTTCTGAGAGTACGGCGGTGTACGGGCTCGACATGTTGGTATAGGTTGGTGATTCAGGCATTGTCCCCACTCGTCTGTTGTCGTGGAGCCCACGGTGATGATAGGCTGCCTGCGTTAATCGCCAAATTTGCAATACTCATGCTTCATTGCTCAGTGACACATAGGGTTGACTATGCTGATATACCAGCTCCCTTACGCGCTACCATAGACGGTCTATAGATGCAACCATCGTAATGAGCGCTCGTGTGTTTTATGCGTTGAAGATGTGGCATGCAGTTTTCCTGATTCTTGCAAGATTAGGCTCGTGTTTGACATACTCGTGTAGAAATCACGTCGATAGCGGCGAAGGCCTCCCAGAGTTGCGAGCGTCCACTTGTTTGGTGAATGTCCTGTATTCGATATAATTTGGCTGGGACGCAGTTCGCGCATGAGCCACACTTGTCTGCATTAAGCATGCACTATCTGATGAAGAGCAGGATTTTCTCGCAGAGGAGGGAAGAAAAGGAGTGGCGAGTATCTATGATCGTTCGCGGTCGGAACAGTGGCAATAAGTGCCACAGAAAAGAGTACTCCGCAATCGCTTGGGGAACGCCCTCTGAGGGAGGTAGATCGAAGTGTCTCTGAGATTGGGTATCTCCAAACTAAGGTACACAAGTGAGGAGACAACAGAGATATATATACTGAGACCATGGGAAAGATGAGTCAGAGGGCGTGAGAGGAGTGAGTCAGCAGAGAGGGGCGGAAGCCGAAAGAGGAAAAGAAGCAGTGTCCACAACATTACCCCCCCTTCAGGCTGAACGCGCGTCGCGCTGACGGATATGGAGGCGTCGGTCTTGGTCCCGTTGGTATTCGTCAAACGCCTTGAGCGTGCGTTCCACCATCCAGAAGGTGTGGATGGGCGGGGAGAGCGCGAGGTCGGGGCGGAAAGGCTCCGACTCGAGATGGTACTTATAGCACTGGAAGATCCTGCAGTACCCTTCGCTGTCGAAGGCCCAGGGGACACAGTCCACACAGTAGGAGTGGCCGCACTTCCCGTTCTTCATGTGTTCGCGGATCTGCTTACAGCCGCGGCATCGGAGGGAATCGCGAAGGAGCGCGATGCCGTTGCGCATCTGGTTCATCCAGATTACGATGTCGGTGTGGTGTTCGCGGGTCTGGTAAAGTTCATCCCGGAGGAGGGAATTCTCCCTCTCCAGGGCGTCCACGTGGACCTGGCGCTCTTTGAGGGAGGCCGCGCACTTCCCATGTTCGCTGTGAAGGGTACGGTACGCTTCGGCGGTGCACTCCGTGGCGTAAGTGACGTCGCGGGGGTCTGAGGTGACGAAGAAGCGTGGGTCGACCTTGGAGACGGGCCATTCCGGGTCGGGTCCGGGGAGCACCGCGGGAGCGCCGGGGAGCGGCGATGAAGCGGGTGGCGGAGTGTCGTGGGCCGGGAGGAACAGGGGTCCCTTCGGGTCGAGGACGAGCGGGTCCGGGAGCACGAATGGGTCGGACGCCGAGCCGGACCCGGTGAAGGGGAGGGTGTCGGCGGTGGTGAGGACCCCGACCCCTGGTTCGACTTTGGGGACGAGGGCGGCGATGGGTATCTTCCGTCCATTCCTGATGGCCAGGCGGCGTTCGGCGCGGACCTCTCCGTCGACGCTTGCGACGGGGGAGGAGCGGTTGGTGGCGAGGGAGTCCTGGTCGGAGGGCGCGGTGGACGGCGAGCGAGTAGAGCGGGAGGCGGGCATTGCAGGCGAGATGAGGCGATTCGAGTTCGTGGGGAAGAAACGGAGAAGGGAAGCGAGTATAAATACGGAACAGGAGGGGCTTATCGAGCGGCGCCCGGGATTTAGTCATCAGGCCAGTCATCGGCCATTCGGGGGCCGAGGCGGGAGCGTACCAATCGTCCGGGTCCGAGGTTGTTGCGAGGCGTCTTCTTTTCAGGGCCAAGATCACATCAGCTTCGGAGATGATGGAGAGGTCGACCCCGGTAGTCAGGGGTCCTGCGGGCTTTTCGGGCTGCGTGAGGTCTTCGTAGTTTTCATCAAAGAACTCCTCCGGGAAGGCGCTTCGGGGAATCAGCGCGCGGATGTCGAGGGCCGCCACGCGCTTGTCTCGGGGCTTGTCGGGGAACTTGATGTGGAACTCGTGGATCAGGTCAGGTGCGAAGGGGACGATGTCCCGAGCTGGGACCCATCGGTTGAATTCCCGATCTTTGCCTTCGAAGACCGCGTGGTACTGGACTCCTCTGCCGTACTTCCTTGAATCCGAGATCTCCTTGACTTCCTCGTGCTCTTCTCCCTCGATGATGATGTCTTCCGGGATAGGAGGGGCGACTTGGTGGTCAGCGAATGGCGGGGTGAAGGGCTCCAGGAGGGCTTCGTTGAAGGTGTCGGAGCGTAGGTGGGAGAGCGCTGGGGGCAGTTCCACTTTGTAAGCCCCTTTTCCGACCTTCTTGACCACCTTCAGGGGGCCGTAGCGCTGCTGATCGAGCTTTTTGGAGTGCCTGGTCGTGCGGATGTTCCTTGCGTCTAGTAGGACTAGGTCCCCGGGTTGGTAGTCGCGGGACGGTAGACGGTCCTTATCGTATTGTTCCTTCATCCGGAGCGCGGTTGCCTTGAGCGCCTGTTGGGCGTTTTCCCACGCGTTGTTCATGCGGGTGACGAATTCTGCTCCTGACTCGTTGAGGTAGGCGCGTCGAGCGATAAAGCCGAGGTTGGGTTCTCTTCCTTTGGTCAGGACGAAGGGGGAGAATCCGGTGGAGGAGGAGATGGTGTTGTTGATGGACAGTTGCGCGAGGCCGAGCCAGCTGCTCCAGTCGTCTTGTCGTACGTTGACCCACTGACGGAGGAACTGTTTGAGGTGCTTGTTGCGGACCTCGGATTGTCCGTCGGTCTGTGGATGGAAGGCCGTGGAGAGATTCTGTTCGATGTCGTGTTGTTTGCAGAATTCTTTCCAGAACGCGCTGATGAACTGCGGCCCCCGGTCCGATATGATCCGCTTGGGTATACCGAGGTCGGGGAAGATTCGGTCGGCGAAGATTCGGGCCAGACCTTCAGCAGTGATGTCGATCGAACAGGGGATGAAGTACGTGTACTTAGTGAACCAGTCTACGATGGTGCAGACTGCCGTGTAGCCGTTCGACTCGGGGAGTTCGCCGGTGAAGTCCACTGTGATCGTGTGTCCTGGTTCGTTTGGTGGGTCGAACGGGTTGAGTGGGGCGTGCAGGAGCGTGTTGCGCGGTTTGGTCTTCTGGCAGGTTGGGCAGGCCCTGACGTAGTTGCCGATGTGCTTCGACATGCCTGGCCACCAGTATCCTCGGGTGATGAGTTCCATGGTGTTGTGGCGTCCCTTGTGGCCGGTGAGGGCGGAGTCGTGGTGCGCTTGGATGATCTGGTCGCGGAGCGTCTTGTTGCGGGGAACATAGATGCAATCCTTGTACTTGACGAAGCCGTCCTTGTCTTCGGAGAAGTCTTCAGGGGAGTTCTTGAGTCCTTCGGTGACCTTGGTGTCTCGGTTGTTGCGCGAGCGGCGGATTTCGTCTAGGATTTCCTCGGTGTCGCGGAAGGCCAGTCGGTTGATGAGCCTGTTCGGTTGGTCCGTCTTGAAGCGTTCCTGGAGGGCGTTGAAGCGATCGGGCGAAAGAAGAATGGTTTCTTCGTTTACTACCCCCCCTTCAGGCTGGTCCTTACGTGACAGGGCGTCTGCGAGGAAGTTGAGTCGGCCCGGCTTGTGGTGGAGCTTGAAGTCGAAATCCGCTAGTTCTGAGAACCACCTGGCTTGTCTGGCGTTGAGTTTTTGTGGTTCGCGGAAGTACTGGAGGTTGGCGTGGTCGGTCCAGATGTCGAATTCCGGTGCGCAGCGTAGGTAGTGTCGCCAGTGGTCGAGGGCCATCATGATCGCCAGGAGTTCCTTGTCGTAGATCTGGTAGTTCTTCTGGGCATCTATGAACGTTTTGCTGAAGAACGCTAGGGGGCGTGGACGGCCATCGACGATCTGGTGGAGGACTGCTCCTGCGGCGTAGTTGGAGGCGTCCGCCTCCAACCGGAACCTCTTTCCTTCTAGGGGGAGCATCAGGGTGACTTCCGAGGCGAAGGCTTTCTTGAGTCGGGAGAAGGCGAGTTCCTGTTGCGGGCCCCATTCCCATTGCCGGTTCTTCTTGAGTAGGTCGTTTAGCGGGACGGAAAGGTCCGCGAAACGGTCTATGAAATCCCGATAGAAGTTGCAGAACTGGACGAAGCTCCTTATGTCGGAGACGTTCTTGGGTGTGGGCCATTCTGCGACCGCTTTGGTTTTTACCGGGTCCATCGAGATGTGGCCGTTGCTGACGACTATCCCCAGGAAGTCGATTGTGGTCTTTTCGAACTGGCATTTTTCCGGTTTGAGGAATAGCTTGTGCTTCCGGAGTCGCGAGAGGACCTCTCGAGTGTTGGCGCGGTGGGTTTCCAGGTCGTTGGAGAAGATGAGGATATCGTCCATGTAGATGATCACCAGGTTCCCGCGGATCATGTCCATGAAGATAGTATCCATCATCCGTTGGAAGGTAGCCGGGGAGTTGGTTAGGCCAAAGAACATGACGAGGGGTTCGAAGACTCCGTGGGGCGTGGTGAATGCTGCTTTCCACTCGTCTCCTTCCTTGATGCGAACGTTGTTGAAGCCCCATCGCACGTCCATCTTGGTGAAGTATTTGGCGTTGCGAATCTTGGCTATAATCTGCGTCATCAGGGGTAGGGGCCAGGTGTCCTTGACTGTCCACTCGTTGATCCGTCTGTAATCTTGGACCGGTCGTAGTTGCCCGTCCTTCTTATTGACGAAGAAGAACGGCGCGGCTACTGGCGCATTGCTCTGCTGGGCTTTCCTGATGCGGCCGGTGCGGAGTCCTTCTTCGATGAAGGCGATCACCTCTTTATCCTGGGTCGGGTTGAGCGGGTAGTTCTTGCCACATAGTTTCTTGTCCTATCGGTATTGCACATATGACAGCCACGGTGTAACCAAATGTGGCCACCTCGGTTACATTATTCGCTCTACGTCCGATTGTATATTAAAGCAGATTTTCATTTACTTGTCAATATATAAATACACGAGAGACGCCTCGAAGCGTCTCTCTGTTGTTGTCTCTTTACTTGTGCTCCCCTGCCTTGACGGTCTCACGACCCGATAGGTTATGAGCCCCGCGCTCACGTCCTCCGAGTCTACAGTCGTATATCAGCCAAGCAATGAGTACCTCAATAAAGATAGCTCCACTCGCGAAGGATGGGAGTAATTATACCTCATGGAGTGTGCAAATTGGCGACAGCATTGCAGACGCAAACGAAGAGGCCTGGAACCTCACAACCAGCGCCATTCCCCTCACCAGCAGCAACGAATCTCATGACAGAAAGGCTATCCGTATGCTCCGTATGTCCATCGCACCCGAACTCGTCGTCACAGTCCTCCAATGCACGACTGCCGCTGAGGTCTGGACCACCCTCGCAAATCGTTTTCGACCCTCCGGCTTGCTTATGCAGCAAAGCCTACGTCGCGACCTAGTCAGCACCATCTGCCCCGAGGGCGGAAACGTTTTCGAGCACGCACAGACCATGTTTGGAACCAGAAACCGCCTCGCCAATCTTGGCGTGACCATTCCCGACCACGAATTTTCCCAAGCACTTCTCACCTCACTCCCATCGAGCTGGAGCACTTTTACTGCATCCATCGACCCCAGCGACCTTAGCACCACTACGCGCGACATCTGGATGGACGGAGAACAAGAAATCACCATCCCGGGGTATACCCACACTTTCATACTTGGCGACAACACGTCCCAGCTCCTCACCATCCCCGCGGCCACAGCCAAGATTAAGGCACCTGTCAAGACAACTATCATTGTTGCAGCCAAAGTTACATCGGACAATTTGATGCATCGCATTACGGTGGAACACCAAAGGCGCACCGAGAAGGACGACACAGAGCGTGCGCTCCTGACACGCCACCGCGAAATTCCCATCACTCCTTCCACTGCACAGCCCATCTCTCACCGCTTTAATTATGCACAAGAATACGCACATGAAGAGGGCGACGAACAGGCATATCGAGCTAGTGACATCTTGTGCTACAACTGCAATCAGCCTGGCCACATCGCGCGCGAGTGCCACGCACCTCCATCGCGTGACCCTCGGGTCAATTCCAATGGGTGGCGCCCGCGCAATAGCCCACCGGTCCGAGGCAATGTTTTTCGTGGCCGAGGACGCGGAAACCCTCAGCGCGGAGGTAGCGGCAGCGGCTTCAGACATGCCATCCACCATGGCGGTCGCGTCTACTACATGACTGACAATGATGGCAGCATAGACGATGAACAGGATGCTCAGCTTGCAGATGACACGCTGCCCGATGAACAAGCTCACCTGGTGTTTGGGACGGCATGGAGTGTCACCGAAATCATTAGTGGTCTGTTCACCCCGGAGAGCACACCCCCTTGTCAGACACCACCACGCATTATTGAGGAGCTCTATAGTAGTATAAGCCCAGCAGCACTCGTTGCACAACTCACGACTGCAGCACTACTAGATCCCGAGGATGGCAACCCACTGGCCCCGGATGTAAGCGGCAACCAGCACATCCACGCTCAGCCGATTAATGCGGCCTGGTTCCTTGACACCGGCGCGAACGTCCACGTCAGCAACGATCGCCGTGATTTCGACACATACCGGGCCACCCCCGGCCATTTCATTCGCGGTGTTGGCGACCAGCTTATACCCAAGATCGGCATAGGCAATGTCACATTCGTTGCCCACGTCAAAGGACATACTGCAAAGCTTGTACTCAAGAATGTAGCTCACATTCCGAGCGCATCGCATAGCCTTGTCTCCGTGTCGCGCATGCTCGAGGACTTCAACGCCATCAGTATGTTCGATCGCAACGGTGCTACCATCACAGATCAGGACGGTAAAACCATTCTCACCGGCCCGCGCATCAACAATCTTTTCCGGGCCAATGCAATCGTGTTGCGTGATCGAGCTAATTTCACATGTACGTTACAAGAGTTGCACAATGTCTACGGCCACGCCAACTTCTCGTATCTCCGGCGGATGATCCGAAACGGCACGATTGCCGGCATATCAGTAACAGATCTGCACAGAGATCCTCCGACATGCAGGGTCTGCGTACAAGCGAAACATGTGGTGGCGCCGTTCCCAAAGGAGTCCGACCGGGACACCTCTAAAATGAAAATCGGCGAGATTGTCCATCTCGATGTATGGGGACCTTCGCCATACCCAGGAACGAATGGGGAACGTTATTTCGCAAATTTCACTGATCGCGCAAAACGATGGACAAAGGTTTACACCGCCAAAACAAAGGGTGGTCAGCTCCAACATATTCAGTCCTATGAAGCTTGGTTGGAAACACAATTCAACACGCGCCTTCAATGCCTACGTGTGGATGGGGGAAAAGAGTTCATCAATACTGAGGTGAAGGCGTATTGCGAAAAGCGCGGCATTCGAATTGAGCAAACAGCTCCGCACTCATCTGCGCAAAACGCCATCGTAGAACGAACATTTCTCACCCTGCTTAACATGGCGCGAGCGATGATGTTTGCGCACGATATTCCGCGCCACTTGTGGGTTGAGGCCATCAGTTACGCCGTATACATCAAGAATCGTTCGGCTACCCGCGCACTCAATTTCATCACCCCATACGAGGCTACATGGGGTCACAAACCCAACGTCAGCCATTTGCGCGAATTTGGCGCAAAATGCTGGGTTCTCGTCGACTCCGGAGAGCGCAACAAGCTCGAGCGCAGATCTGTCGAGCGGGTTTTCGTCGGTTTCAGCGAAGAATCACGCGGTTATCGGTATTACAAGCGCGAAACTCACCGCGTGCTGATTTCCCGTAATGTTATTTTCGAGAAATCCTCGCCCGCAGGTCCCATCGCCGTCTCTGTGCCGGTTGAGGGGGAGAAATCGTCCCAAGACGTACTACCAGAGTGTCCGGCAATTCCCACTCATGAGCAACCGCCACACAACGACGATCTTGATGAAAACGACGACAGCGACACCATCATCACATCAGTGCCCACGCCAGCCCTACCACAGCTTGCATCGCCACCAATCCATGAACCACAGATCATCGCGCCCGAACCCGACATTCCAACAATCCGTGCCAAAATCGTACCACCACCTCCACCAGCACCCACGCGCAACTCAAGACGTATCGCAGCCCTGCCACAGCAAGCAAATTATCGGTTGATTGGCAACCCAGACTCGCGCATTGGTCAGCGCATGGAGGAAGGGCGACAAGCCAATGCAGCCGCCGAACGCGAAGCCGCAGCAGCCGCAGCAGCCGCAGCAGCCGCAGCGGCGCTATCCGATCAACAGGATGAGATCGCCATAGACACAGCTCTCTCGGCGCAAACAATTGATGACGAACCTGAGAGCTGGGCGCAAATGCTCACACACCCAGAGTCAGCCCAGTTCAAAGCAGCTGCTCAGCGCGAATGGGATCAGCTACGAAAGTTTGGAACCTTTCGTCGTACTACCTTGCCGCGCGGATGCCGCGCGATAAGCGTAAAGTGGGTGTTCAAGAAGAAGTACAACGACAGTGGCGAAGTGGTCAAGTACAAAGCACGCCTTGTTGCGCGCGGGTTCACGCAGCAACAAGGAGTCGATTACACCGAGACTTTCGCGCCCGTCGTGCGCCTTGAAACTCTGCGTGTGCTACTCGCGATCGCTACGGAATTGAAGCTCGATGTGCAAGTTGTGGACGTCGTAGGAGCCTTTCTAAATGGCGATTTGGAAGAAGAGATCTATCTACAGCAGCCAGCTGGCTTCGAGGATGGCACAGACACTGTGTTACAAGCGCTCAAATCGCTCTACGGCCTGAAGCAATCGGCTCTCGTCTGGAATATGAAACTCGATGCAGCATTTATCGAAATGGGTTTTACCCGACTGATCTCCGACCGCTGCTGTTACTTGCGCAAAACTGACGGGAAGCTGTGGATCGTCGCGGTACATGTGGACGACATGACGCTGCTGGCCTCGACTCGTGCCGACAACGAAGCCCTCAAGACTGAAATTGCCAGCCGTTTCGAAATCAGCGATCTGGGAACAATTACGCAAGTCGTCGGCATCGAAGTGGATCGTTCAGACGACGGATCTACTATGACTCTACGGCAATCGCGTTACATTGACAAGATGCTCGCGCGTTTCAATATGACCGCATGCAACCCGGTCAGCACCCCCGCCGATCCAAACGTCAAATTGGCCAAGCACAATGGCCCAGTTGACGAGGCACGCAGAGCTCTTTTCGCGACGATGGTAGGGAGTTTCCACTATGCCGCACGAGGAGCTCGTCCTGACATTGCGACGCGGACCGGACACCTAAGCCAGCATCTTGCAAACCCCGGACCAGAGCATTTAACTGCAGCAAAACGCGTCTTGCGATATCTCAAGGGTACAAGAAACCTTGGAATTACATATTCGCACGGAACAGGGATGCCAACGCTCGAATCGTGGGTTGATGCCGATTGGGGTCAAGATATCAACGATCGCAAGTCTACTTCTGGTCAGGCTTTCCTTATCGCAGGGGGAGTCGTCTCTTGGGCATCGTGCAAGCAACGCACTGTTGCAAAGTCAAGTATGGAGGCGGAATACGTCGCTGCCAGCGGGTCAGCCTCCGAAGTAATCTGGCTGCGCATGCTTCTCGGCGAGCTAGGTTTCGCACAAATCGAGCCATCGACGATTCTCATCGACAATACGAGTGCACTTGATGCGGCGAATTCTCACAGCAGTCATGCAAAGACGAAACACATCGACATCGCGCATCATTACATTCGCGATCACATCAACTCCCGCAATGTTTGGTTAGACCACGTTAGCTCGGCGGACAACCTGGCAGACCTTTTCACCAAGGCCCTGCCCCGCGATAGCTTTATCAAATTACGCGATGGACTCATGCAAATCTGCCGTGGCTGAGGGGGAGTATCGGTATTGCACATATGACAGCCACGGTGTAACCAAATGTGGCCACCTCGGTTACATTATTCGCTCTACGTCCGATTGTATATTAAAGCAGATTTTCATTTATTTGTCAATATATAAATACACGAGAGACGCCTCGAAGCGTCTCTTTGTTGTTGTCTCTTTATTTGTGCTCCCCTGCCTTGACGGTTTCACGACCCGATATGTCCTTTTCCCAGCCTTCGCGAAGCACGATTTGGTGGTCCCATTCTCGATGGTCGGGGAGCTGGGCGAATTCTTGGGCATCGAACACGTCCGCGAAGTCTTTCAGCGAGTCGGGCAATTGGAATGGGTCCCCGCCAGCCGTGTCGAGTTCGTAGATGTGGTCGCCGAGGGCGCCGACCTTGCGACATTCCTCGAAAGAAGAGAGGCAGCGGAGGTAGCGTTCCTCCGGTTCGGGCTCTTGGGCTTCTTGAATCTCTGTGGGGCCAGAGGGTTGAGGAGGTTCAGGCATGCCGCACTCTTTCGGGCAGCGGGAGAACTCGAGGGTGTGGTCGCGCCAGTCGATCACAGGGTTGTGCTTCCGTAGCCAGTCTTTCCCGAGGAAGACGTCGTGTTTTCCGCCAAGTCGGGCGACTTGGAAGTCGAATCGTTCGCGGTGGGTGACTCCCCTATAGTCGGTGATCTCGACTTCAAGCGAGACATACTCCTTTACGATGCCGTTGACGGAGTGGTCGGCGTTGAAGACCGTGTAGGGGTGGGCGAGGGGCTCGGTTCGTATACCTTTGGCGCGGATGAAAGCGCTGTCGATGGTGCTGACTTGGCAACCGGAGTCGAGGAGAGTTTTGGGTGAAAACTCTAATCGAGAGGCTACTTCCGTGTACTTTGCTTTGGGCTGAAAGTCCAGGGTAGTGCCGTGGATAGTGGCTCGGATGTGGGCCGATTGGTGATCGGAAGTGGTGTGACCGAGGGTGCGGGGCTCGAGGAAGGTCTTTCCTACCGAGTGATTTCGTACATCGGTCACCCATTGGGGTTGGTTGCGCGGGTTTGTACTAAGGCGGGCTGCGTATCCCTTTCCAACGAGGTTCTGGGAAAATTCGTCGGAAATGATATTGCCTAGAGCAGCCGATTTGGGAGACTTAGATACACGTTCGGGACCTACAACTTGCGCAAGTCGTTGTAGGTCAGTCAAAATCCTGGGAAGTGGGGGCCGGGGTATCGGCGGGCGCTGGGGGCGGGAAGTCGAAGGCGCTTTCGTAGATGTCTAGGGCGACGCGCCCTTCTTCTTCCGAAAGCTGTCCTTGGTCGAATGCGTCCGCGATGAGCGCGCGGATCTGATTGGTCTTGTGCCAACCAGATAAGTGATCGGGAGACTTGCAGATATAGCAAAGTCCTTGGCGGCGTGCGCGGGCCCTGTCGATCTCCATTGGAGTACCTTCAGACAGGGGCTCGGGCGCGCGGACTGGTTGGGGGGCGGCAGGAGCCGCAGTGGTTTGTGGGGCCGTAGCGAAAGGATTGGGGCGGGCAGGTTGGTATTGGCCAAGCTGGTTGCGCGGGAGTTGCTGCGGCTGGTGGTGAACGGCGTGGGTGGCGGGTCTGTGAGCGATGGTGTGTCTCGGTGCCTCGTGGTTGAAGTTGTAGATGCCGCGTCGGATCGAACGATCTCCGGCGATGGCGTATTCCTTGAACTGAGCATACGAGATGTCCTTCTTGAGTTCCTCTTTGATTGCCGTGGAGGTGTCCCGGGTGATTAGGCCAAGGCGGAGCTGAACGTCGAGCGCGACTCCCGTCTGAGTGACCATCATCTGGTGCGAGCTGCGGACGTGGTCTGCCAGGTTCGTCGGGAAGACGTTGTAGAGATGCTCGATGATCGTTCTGTCGTGCTCTGGGTGCGTGAGGTGAGCCTTGACGCGGAGCTGCTCGAACTTGATGAAGAAGTTCTGGCATTCCTCTTTATGTCCGAGGGTCAGCTTGTAGAGGTCGGAGCGGGCGCGTTCGTCCTCGAGGGGGTCGCGGAAGGCGGCCTCGAGATCGAGGTTGAAGTGCGTCCATGAGAGGAGTCCGGCGTCGAGGGCTGCGCGGTTGCGGTCGTACCATTCGATGCGCCAGGTCGAGGCGTATCCTTCGGTCATGACTGAGAGTACCGCGATGATCTTGTCCTTGTCGAGGCGGATGCTGGCGGTGTAGAGGTCGACTAGGTTCTTCCATGCCTCGTACTTGGTTTTGTCTCCGTTGAAGGCCGTGGGTTTCTCCGCGTAGTTCTTCTTCTCTCTGGGTTGTTGCTGGGGCATTGCCTGGATGATCCCTTGGGCGATGGCCTCTCCGAGTTCATCTGCGACATCCATTGCGATCCTCATTACACGGCGCTCCGTCCTGCGAGTGGCGGGGGAAGGCGTTGGTGAGGGAGAGGGTGAGCCGCGGGGACCTCCTCCTCCACCTCCTCCTCCACCACCTCCTGCTGGAGGAGGACCTCCGGTGGGTCTTGGCGTGGGAGTGGGGGCTGGTCCGGTGCCGGGGTTCGGGGTCGCAATTCTGCCTGGGGTTGCGTGCGCTGAGGGCTGAGCGGAGGGATGAGCGGAGGGCCGGGGTGCTCTTCCACGGGTTGGTTGTCCTGGGGTTGCGTGGGGTCCTCGCTCTTGGTTGCGATGGGCGCGGCGGATGCTCCTCGTCAAGGTGGTGTGTTCGTGTTCCTGGGCACGGCGAAGGAGGTCTTGGTATTCTTCGTGGGGGATCGTCACGTCAGGGCGGGTGAGCGGTTCTCCCTGGGTGTCAGGTAGGTCGGCCAGGGGTTCGAATCGGTTGGGCGAGGGTCGGCGGATTTCCATTGGTTGGCCGTCGACGCCAAAAGTGAGGAGGGCGGCTGGAGCGGGGGTCACCTGAGTGGAGGGTCCCTCTCCTAAGTCCACCTCCGTAGAGGTGGTGGCGAGTTGGGTGGTCATCGGGGTTTCACGGCGCAGGGTCTGTTGCGGCTGCGTCGGGCGTGAGCTGGTTTGTTGTTTGGAGGGCGGCTGCTCTGACTACGAAGTCAGGATGGGAGCGGTTGAGAGCTTGGACTAGGTCGTAGTTGCTCAACGCGAAGGAAGAGTTTTGGGTTGATAGGGCAGAGTCAATTTGCTCGAGGAGCCACTGACGAAAGAGGAGGAGTTCTGAAGGGATGTTGGGTGAGGAGAGGAACCTTTGGTCCTGCCTTGCGGCGCTAGGACCTTAGGTTGGGGTAGAGGGCGTTGTGGGGATGGGGAGAGGTAGTTTGGAGATTATGCCACAGAAAAGAGTACTCCGCAATCGCTTGGGGAACGCCCTCTGAGGGAGGTAGATCGAAGTGTCTCTGAGATTGGGTATCTCCAAACTAAGGTACACAAGTGAGGAGACAACAGAGATATATATACTGAGACCATGGGAAAGATGAGTCAGAGGGCGTGAGAGGAGTGAGTCAGCAGAGAGGGGCGGAAGCCGAAAGAGGAAAAGAAGCAGTGTCCACAACAATAAGAGGACAAACGGCGATTCGTCGAGTTGCCACATCGGGCGCCCGCACAGCACAATGTTATTTCCTGAAACTCCTAAAGGAACCGAACGCTCCTCGTCCTTCTGCACGCATCGACGAAATGAGCTCCGCGCTCTCTGCTACTATTCTAGCTACAGAAGTTTTAAGCGCGGCAACAAAACCAATCCCAGTCGTTGGCGATGGTCTCGGAAATGCCATCGAGGCTCTGACCAAATTGCTGCAGGCAATTGAGGTACGAGTTGGAGGGATTGGCAGTAGTACTTTGACACA
>JAGTJP010000219.1:0-29259 GCA_020744175.1 Auriculariales sp. MPI-PUGE-AT-0066 | reverse complement strand
CCATTTGGTGTGGGTGAGTCGTTTACGAGCTCGACTGGTGCATTACACGGTTCGACTGGGGTTGCTTCTGATTACAGTGCAATATGTAAGCTCGCATCACACATATTATGCGATCTATTTGTGTTTGCTCGTTCGACTGTCCAGGTCGGGGTGTTGAGCAGTATCTGTATGCTGGGGATAGGTCACTTGACAAGGAAGCACAGTCAAGAATCAAGAAGCATGACCCATCCCTGCGTCAAAGAATAGGTCATTTGGTAGGCGTCACTTTCCCGCATTTGAGCGCTGCTTCCCAATGCGGATGCGCAGGTTCGCGGGAACGATTCTCAAAGGTGGACATCGCGACAGGGATGCACACCTGGGGTTGCCGCTAGATCGTGCAAGTAATGTTGGGCACGCGGGAAACCCTGCCGTGGCGCTCACGCGACCGTGTTCTCCAGCCTAGAAGTACCGTGTGAATTGTAAACGAGGCGCACTGTGCAGGGTTGGTGTTCGAAAGTGCGCTGGCAGAAGGAACACAGGGAAGCGCGCGGGACCAGGTCTGTTGGTTAGCATAACGTTTCAGCGCTGGGTGGACGAGTGCCTGAAAGAGCCTGGCCTTTGAATGCTTTGAATGAAGTGCCAAACTTGGGTCTCGAGGAGTAAATGCTCTGTCGTAACTTCGGAAGCGAGGAAGCCATACGAGTCAACACCGAACCTTATGACCGAAACACCTGACTAAGTCTTTCTGGAAGGCAATTGAGAGGGATTGACGGCCAATAAGGGGCAATGCGGTCTGCGATGACACAACTTTCTTGCTTGGCAGACAGGCTGCATCCCATGAATCTGTCGGGATCCAAGCGGATCCCGATCCAGATGCAGCCCAGATGCACCTATCTAGGCCCGGATCCGGGGTACGTCAACGCAGATCCAGGCGAATCCGCTATTTGGCATTCTTGTGTACAGACGTTCTGAATCAATATCGATCAATTCGAACCACGTAGCCACAGCTCAGCATCGTGAGCTTGGGAAAAGTGCAGAGTTACGCATGCACTTCTGAGAGCAGGTCTACGTGGTTATGCTGAGTAGACATCTGCTAGGGTGGATGTGCGGCGCGATGCATCGCTGGCAACGCGTTGGATCGCCATACAAGCAAATCTTGGGTGCCTTAACGCGTTTTTGCTATTGAATTCAAAGCGGAGACTCAGGACCAAGCTGTGTCCAGACGCAGCCGACTAGGCACGCAAAACTCGCAGCACACGGGCGCAAAGTAACAACACGGCATCGGCCAATGGCTTGTTTTATTCGCGACCACTTCGGCGCTGACAAAACAGGTGATAAAATGAATCAATGCATTTTGGTGGTAATCTCTTAGGCTTAGAGTTACGACTTTAGAACGCAGTGGCAGAGTTTTATGGGTCACTCCGAAACGTTAAGGAACCACGGAGGATCCCGGGGATCTTAGATGAGTGCTATATGACCTCAGAGAACTGAATAATAACGTTAATTGGTCAATTGGTGCCAATGAAGTACGGCTCATCACGTGGGCTCAGAAACGGCCAACTCCGATCGGAGTTGCACGACCGGCCATTCCCTTTCTCTCTTGGAATTCTCGACGCTCGCGATGGCCGCGTTTCCGAAGAACGCACGACGCTTCCCAAATCTCAACGATCGTACACACGATGCAGACGCGTCATTTCAGCTGCCCGTGGACTTTGGAAGCCCAATGCTGACGACCACGAGCTTCAACGCAAGCGCTATGCAAGCTTGGGGCGACGACGACGACGACGAGTCACCGGAGCGGCCCTTTTCTACAGCTACCGGCTACGGACAGAGCGGCCCGCCATTGACTGGCAGTGCGGTGTACGCGGCTAGCGCGCAACTCACGCCGACGCCGAAAGCGCGCTCGGATCCGAGCTCAAGGCACCACAGCAAGACCCCCGGTTCCCCTACTCGCAGTGCGGCCACGCGAGCGCAAGCAGAAGCGCAAGCAGTTAAAGCCGGTCCTGCGACTGTCTCACGGCTGCCCAAGTTTGGCCGTGCGCCGAGCAAAGAAAGCCTGAAGCCGCCGGCGACCGTGTCTCGCATGCCAACTAGGGCCACATCCGCCATCCCCATGCCTAAGAGCACCATTCGCAAACGCCTCGACAGCAACAACTCGGATGTAACTCGCCCCGCGTTGCATCAAGAGTCGCCCATCAAGGTGACCATGTTGCATACCGGGTTTGACAGCAGTGACGAAGAGGATCAGGTGCGGCGGAGTCCACCACACAACTCGCGCCTCCCGGAACCCAAGTCGAAATTGCGGATGCCCGGCCAGGTCCCCGTATCCCACAAACGCACCGCTTCGACAACATCCGTCGCTTCAACTTCCAAGGTCCCTTCTGCACCACCATCTAGACCGCCTTCACGACTCCAGCAAGGTACGTTGATACTTATCGCTCTGTTCCAGGCCGCTTGCTGATGTTCCTCTAGCAATACCAGTCGCTCGACCAGTTCCTGTTGCCCCCATGTGGCCAACTTCTTCAGATGTTGAAGCAGACGAATCCTTGGATGGCGCAGCTCTACTTGCCGCTCTAGAAACGGAACGGCTTAAACTTCGCGCAGAGCTACAGCGTCAGCGAGGTGAACTGGTGCCAGCACCAACGACCACACCTGCGCCATTGCCTCAGACCCGCGTCGAAGAAGATACCCGCAACCTCCAGCGCAGCCTGGACGCCGCATGTCAGCAACCCCACGAGCCGCTTCAAGACCGTTGGACCCCGAATCGCCAGCTGAGCAGTACCAGCCTGCTCCCGCTTCCACTCGCCGAACGCCGAGGGCAGTTTCGCGTCCAACCAGTCCCGAACCGATGGAAGTCGAAGAGCCTGTTGAAATGCCACCAGCTCCGTCTAGGCGTGCTTCGCGTGTTTCTGCGACTCCTCGAGCTGGTAAGCGTACTCATTGCCTGAATGTTGTTATTCCATCGCTCATCATCCCACTAGCGCAAGCTCAACTCCCGCCTTCTGGTCGTAAATCTAAATCAAGATCTCCTGTTAAGCGGGTCGTAGTATCCCAAGTCCCCCAAATCGACGAACAGGAAGAATTGCTCCTGCAGGCGTCAGTCGCGTTTCACTGTCAACGAACCGCAGTCGCGCAGGCCGTCGGTTGCTCCGCACCAGTTGGATCAGCCATTGTCGCGCCGTCAATCTCGTGCTCAACCAGCAGACATTCCTCCGCCTCCATCACCGCAACTGCCGCAACAGCACATCGAGCGGGTCGACTTCTCTCGTCCTAGCCACGTCGTGCGACGTTCCTCTGTTACTCAACGGCATTCACTTGCCCCAGTGCCAGAGCCAAAACAGCAGCACGAGCACATTCGGGAAGAGGTGCGACGCGATCCGACTCCAGAAGATTCGCAGCCTCGCGCGTTCCGGGCTGGTCGAGTCCCAGTCGAACCGGTTCAGCAGCAGAGCGATGAAGAAATGGAAGAAGCTTATCCGCCAATATTTCGCACCACTTGCGGTCACCCTCGGTGAGCTTCCAGTCGAAGCATCCAGCCGCCGTGCCAGTGTCCTCAAAGCCAAGGCTCAACGCGTGCTCGTCAACCGTGAGGAAATCGATGAGGCGCCAGCAGTGCAGGCGTCTCGCCGTCCTTCAACAGCCCTGACTGCAGCAGACCGTCGCTCAGTCTCTATCACTGAAGTTGACGAAGCCGGCCCGGTGTCTCGTCGCGTTTCAACGGCTTCGTTTGCAGCCACAGCTTCTCGCCGCGTCTCAACAGTTTCATCTGTGGGAGGTCGTCGTTCGGTCTCTCTCACCGAAGTGGACGAGGACGAGTTCGAACACTCCATGCCTGGCAGCTTCACAGAAGACCGCAGCTACATCTCTCAGCGCGTTTCGCCACCTCCGCCAGCTTCACGCCGCGCTTCGGCCGCGCAGCGCCAGTCTGTGCGGGAGAGCCGACAGCGGTCGCCCTCGCCTGTGCCAGGACCGTCTCCGCCTTCGCTGCCTTCAGTGCCATACGATAGTAGTCGCTCTTTCGGTCGCGGCACCAGCAGCACTGGCCCAACTGTCACTCGCGTGACTCCAGCGCCTGCAAGACGAACACCAGTCGATGAGCTCGACGAGGGTCTAAGCCGGGCCATTGGCCTGCCCGACGCGAGTAGTACAGTTCGCAAGGAGGCTCCTTCATCCCGCCGAGTAGTAAGCAGCCGCGAGGAACTGTATGAGGATCTCGAACAGTCCTTTGCTATTGCGCCTGGTGGCGGCGACCTTCCCCCATCACGGTCAGCTGAAGACGTCAACATGCTCCAGGAAAGTCTCAGCCAGTCGATTGGACCCCCGGCTGCGAGCAGCACGATGCGTCATTCTGCAGCTGAGTCTCGTCCGGTGTCTCGCGACGACGAGTCATTCTCGTTCTCGCGTGTACAGAATGAGAGCCGGTCGTTTGAGGAACCCGTTGCTACTAGAACACTTCGGACGGACATTCCAGCACCCGCTCGCCGGCCTTCGCGGCCGTAAACGAACGGTCAATGATGGCAGTCGACGACGAAGAGGAGTACTATGTGGAGAACATTCGCGAACTCGCACCACAGCAGCCAGCGAATCAGTCGGCCCGTGCGACAACGTCAGGCGAACGGTCGTATGCTTCCGTGTGGGATGACGATGAACCCGAGGAGGGCTCACGACTCTACCCCCAGCTCAGTCCGGTGCGGTCTCAGCGCCTTCCACAGCGCCAGCCTTCGGTCACGCGTGACGTGCCCAGGCATGTCAGTCCTGTTCGTGCACGGCCAGCTGCAGCTGCACGACCGCAAGCGGCGGTGGAGCGGGAAGCCAGTCCTGCCCGCGGCCGTCGTCCGACGCGCAACTGGGGTCGTCAGCGCGAGCCGTCCCCTCAGCAGTTCCAGCAGGAACCCGAAGTCGATGAGGCACGTGCACGATCTCGCTCGCGGGCGGCGGCAACATATGCCGCGGTCCAAGAGGCCCGCGTTGATGACATGTTTGCGCGCCGCATGCGCGATAGCAGCAAGCACCGCGGGCTCGACCTGAGCCAGCACTCAACTACTCAGTTCTCGCGCCCTGACTCCGCGATGGACTTTAACTACAGCCGCAGTCGCGCAAACTCGTTTATGTCGCAGCGCTCTCAGCCTCAGTCGAGAGCTGTGTCGGTCGAAGTTCGCGGACGGCATCCTAGCCCTGTTCGCACATTCGCTCCAGCGCCGGTTCCTGCGCTGCAACGCTCGGTGTCTGCAGGGCCGGACGATATCTCATTCCGCGCCAAGCAACCGGAGTCTCGTGCTGTGTCTCGCGAACCCTCGGTGCCACGCTCTGGTGGCTTCGCAGCCCCTACTGCCGCCAGTCGGCTTCGTGCTATCTCTGTACCGCCCGAAGAAGCACCTCGTCCGCCGTCAGTACAGCCAGCTCGCAACCGCGAGCCTTCCAGGGCTCGCCCGCCGCCGTCCCGCGATGCCCGACCTCAGCAGCATGAACGTAAGGACCCACTCCCGTTGCAGGAGCGGGATATGAACAAGAACGAGTCGAGGTTGACGCAGCCAACTGCAGCATCGCGTGGCAAGACGAGGGAGTCAAGCAAGCCTCCCTCAACGCGCGAGGAGAAGCCCAAGCGCGCTGTCACGGAAAGGCAGGCTGCAAGCCGTCCGGTTGAGCGCTCGAATAATCTCACTCGCCCGACGAAGGCGTCGCAGAACAGGACGGTGCGTAGTCAAATGTGAGCTGATTGCGCTTCCTGCTGACTTTCTCTACAGGCTGATCCTGCAAAAGTGGTCTCATCTCGTACGGCGCCCAAGGGCATTCTTAAGCAGAAGCCCGCCGGCAGGACCAAGCCGAACCTACCACCGTCTGAATTTCAGCGGTCCATCGATGGCTCATCCAAGGCGGCAGCGGCGCGCACCCGTAAATTCTTGAAAGATGCAATTACCGAAGCTAGTGCTGAGATGAAGGGTGATGGCCTCGGTGATGTGATCGCCAAATATGGAGAACGCCTGTTGAAGGCCAGTGGGTGAGTGAACCGCCAAATCTGACATCGTAATTGCCTCTAAAACGTGCATCTTTGTAGCCTCACCTGGATCACCAACCCTGTACCAGCTACAACGCAAGCTCGTCCTCAGAAGGAACGCAAACGGAAGGCTAAGGAGGATCATGGCTATCGCTCCCGCGACCAGCGGCCGGAGGATGACGGTGATGATGAGTCCGATCATGAGCAGCATCGATCTTCTGCGCTCGAAGACTTGTCACCTCGCAAGCGTCGTGAGGCTGGCATCATCATACCACTCTCGTCTCCAACCACCATGAGCCCTATGCGCCGGGCCGCGAAGCGGAGCTCAGACTCGAACAGCACGGAGGACGAACCAACCTATAAACGTGCGAGGACGACAGCACCGCTTAGCTCGCCAACACAGAGCTCAGCTCATCCTCGGTCGTCATCGCCTCCGCCAGTTCGCCCAGCGTCACGCTCGGGCCACACCAATGCGACCCGTGCGAGAAGCCGCAGTGCGTCGCGTGGACCAGAAGAACGTGCAACTGAGCGCTACGAGTGGGAGCAACCCGGCTATGCAACCAAGCAGCGTGTCTTAGAGAAACTTGAGGCTGAGCGCATAAGGAAGGAACTTGAGGCCTCAAGCGCGTCGCGATCGGCCAGAGACTTTTGTCCCTGAGTATCTTCCAGCTCCAGTATGTTTTCGCCTATTTTAGCCTCAGGTAGATGCTTATCCATCACACAGAAACCCGCCCAGCGTACGATCACGCCCACGGTTACACAACCGTTCACCTTCCAGTCGGACGCTCGCGCAGCTCGCCCACGTCATGACGAGTTTGATTCCAGAAGACAGCTTTGGGAGGATCGGATCGAATTAGCGGGGCCACTCACTTCATCCCGGTCGTCTTCGCGGGCTGGGCTCAGTGCACCTTCTTCGCGGGCTGAGATCAACGTTCCCGACTTTGCTGCCATCCACGCTTCGAATGCTGCAGCTCTAGCTTCCAAACGACCAAAGATTAATCCCACCGTTCCCAGCTCTCGCACTCTGAACACAGCCTCGCGCGCGCGAGATCGCGAACGATATGACGCTGGTGCCAAAGAGCGTGAAGAGGTTCTCGAGGATTATCGCCGCCTCAAGCGACGCGAGCGCGAGCTCGTGGAGAAACAAGAATACCTGGCAGCTCGTAGACGGGCAGTGCCTAAGGCCAAACCCGTACCAGACTGGTATGCCGACGCACCGAAGCGTAGATAGATTAAATTGTCCACATCGTTAATGGTTTTGCTTGCTCTTGTCTCTGACTCTGTTTGAATATTTAGTATCATCTTTGCTACTCCCTGTTGAAGATTCCGCACGGCGCTATTTACTCGTGTTCGTTGTACAGTTGATAATTGTATCTCCGACTTTGGCGTATTCGTGATCACCGGGACGGATCCGAAGTTGAGTCCGCGTTCTGTACCGAACTTGGCCTTAGTCATCCCGCAAATGGCTCGTCCTCAATTCATCGTGCGTGTCGCCCGCGAGGACGACGTGTCTGCTATCGCACAAGTGCAGTGGCATGCGTTCCAGGAAACGCTGCTCAGACTTCGTCCACTCGCGATGGCAAACCCGACTGCATTCATCGATACATTGGTGCATTACGGACCGATTTCCCTTCTCGGTTAAAACTAGGCTGACTTTTTGAGCCGTCGTAGATGGATCGAGTGAGGCTAGCTATCCACGGCAAGCAAGGTCCCTGGATGAAGTGGTTTGTAGCAGAGACCACCGAAGACTCGGGGACACCGAACGTGATCGCTGCGGTGGCTCGGTGGGAACGTATCGAGAACGCATGTGCCGAGCCCTATGAACCTGTCACTGAGTCCCCGTTTGGAGGACCGGCTCAAGTCATTTTTACCAATGAAATGGCGGTGGCTCATCGGGAGAACATGGGCTCGGATCCGCATTATAGTGAGTTTTCATGGCCAAGCACATGCCCCGGAAATCACAGCTCTCTTACTGGCTCCAGCCCTGCACATCTTAGCAACACAGCCTGAGTTTCAAGGCCAAGGGGCGGGATCAGCCATTCTACAGCACCTCACGAGTATCACGGATGCAGATGGTCTGCCTGCATATGTGGAGGCTACTCCTGTCAGCGTATCCCTATACAAGCGCCACGGATGGACCAAACAGGCTGGGCTCCTACTGCTGCCCCCAGCAACAGAAGACGAGGCGGAACCTGCCTACGAAACCCTACTGATACGCGAGGCCCGTCAAACCGGTTGACATCATGTTCAGTCAAATTAGATAATAAAGACTTGAAATACGCGCATTCCAAGATACAAATCAACAGTGTGGCGATAATCGTTCATAGATTGGGTCTTGAGGCTAATGCTTGGGCGGTAGCTCCTTTGCATGCCACGTCCCAGGCCCAAAGCGCTTCCGACCGGCGTTGTTCAAAGCAACGTCAATAACCTCCATGACTGCTATGACTCTTTCGTCGTCCCAACGCTGACCGATGACTTGAATTCCGACGGGCAGTCCGGACATTGCATGAGTGTCATACACCTTGGGTGTTCCAGGCTGCCCATGGTAAAGTGGACGATTAACCATGCCCCCTCTCCTCTCTGTGGTGGTAGGTTCTCCTCAGAGATGTTGTCGATGACTGGGTCTACACTGAGCACTGGGATCGCACCCACTGGGTCTGAATATTGGTCATCAGCACGGCCGCCTGTAGTCGGCGTACTACACATTGCAGAAAGCCACTCACAATCTAACACATTAGTGTACAGTGCAGCACTGGCGATCTGGGGAATGGAGCCCGTGGCTCTGCCAAGTGGATAATCGGGTTACTTGCGGTCATGAGAAACCAGTGATATTCTTACCCATGGAGCGGTGCAGGAACTGCCTGCTGTGGTGCAATGATGGCCGCCAATCCATGCTTTGTCCAGATCTGCGCGGCAGAGGGTCAGTAAGGCTACGACAGCGGCGATACAAAACTGTCACCTCGTCATGCCAGTATTGACGACACTTGTTCCGCTCCAGAGTCCAACCAAACAGGTCGGGCAGCTTCTTGATCCGAACTGCATTGATGTTGCGCTTTGCATGAGGGTCGCCCGTGACCTTTTCAGCCAACCACGACACGAATACACGAACGACACCTGCAAGCGGTATTGACTGTGAAGCCAGATCATACTACGGCAATATTGCGCACCTGGAAGCTTCTCCATGAATGCTAGGAGCATGACCTCTCGCTCGACAGGCTCGCCAGCTTGTTGCACGGGATCCATACCGGACGTGCCGCCACATGTCGTCAGATTGAGAAAGACTTCGACTACGCGCATTAAGTCAATATCCTGCACTGAGAGCTCGATCATTTCATGTCCGTCTGCACGTAATGCGTCAACGGTCATGTTTACTGCCCGTTGCACAGGCGGAGATGTGAACGCCACGCCGTCCACAGCATAGTAACCAAGTCGCAGTCGCTTTCCCGACGCTAGCTTGGCGAGCTCATGGCGAAATGGGACAGGTGGCGAGATGGCCTGAGAGGTCCTCATCTGTGGGACGCGACCAAACGAAATTTCACAAAGTAGACGGATATCAGAGAGGGTCCGGGCCATCGGGCCTGCAACCATGGCGAGAGACTCAAAGCCGCAATTAGTCGCTGTGAAAACTTCATTCAGCCAATTTCCAAGGACCACGCTCGGTGTATGACTTTACCTTCCAGACCGACGGCAGATATACGGTCGGAGGTAGGCTTGAAGCGTAGATGCCACACCAGAGGGCGGGAAGCCTGACACTTCCGCCGCTATCTACCACAAATATGAGCGTGAGAGATGTTCGTTCGGCCGAGTGAGAAATGCAAGGACAAACCAGATCCAATGCCTAGGGCACTGCCGTCGCAGGCGAGCAATGCAGCTTCTCCACCACTGGATCCACCTGCTGTTCGATCCCGGTCATAAGGATTAGCTGTACGCCCAAAGATCGGATTGACGCTCTCCATGAACATCCTGGTCGAGTTTCAACATTTGTATGCAATTTCGAAATGTTGACACGCACAAGCCTTGCGAAAGATTGGTTTTCGCGAGCACAATGGCTCCTTCCTCTTTCATCAACTTGACGACCTAATCTTCACGTCAGCGTGTTGAAGGCAATCACAAAGCTAATTCACAACTTACATCTGCATCTTGCTGCGCTGGCTTGTCCGTCCACGCTGTGTATCCAACACTAGTGTCGTACCCAGCAAGATCATCTGATGGTATAGGGTTGATGAGAAGTGAAGCATGATGGGACATCTGGTGCATACAATGATCCTTGACGCTCACAGGCACTCCATAAAGTCTGCCGGTTACAGCGCCTAGTCCCGCCGCATCTAAGCATCCGCCTCACGAATGGCGTCGGCAAAGCGAACTGTGGTTGATCAACGTCTGAAGAGAGAGATGCGCTATCCAAGCGTGAATGCTGCTCACCTTCAGTCAGGCAGTTGAGCAGCTCTTGCGCCTTTGCAGCGCGTCGCACGTATGCACGAACGACATCTCCCGCTTTCCATTCGCCCGAAGAAATGCGCTGCGAGATTAACCCCGCTTCAGCGCGAACGTCTTGATTCAGCGCTCAATGTGGATCGCGCGACGAAGACTGCTCACCAGAGGCTCCTAGAAACTCGGTGTCGCGCGCCGCCGAGGCTGGTTCGCCTGCAAGAGCGAGACCTTCATCCACGGCGCGAGCACGAGCATCCACTTTGGCCTTGGCCGCCACCTTCCATTTCGGTTCACCGCCGAA
The DNA here is from genome assembly GCA_020744175.1 of Auriculariales sp. MPI-PUGE-AT-0066. Classification (NCBI taxonomy): domain Eukaryota; kingdom Fungi; phylum Basidiomycota; class Agaricomycetes; order Auriculariales; species Auriculariales sp. MPI-PUGE-AT-0066. The sequence continues at coordinate 18,553 of JAGTJP010000219.1, read as the reverse complement.
GAGCATGTTGCTTGAGGGGAAAAGTAAAGGATAGCTTGAAGAGACAGGAAGTTTGAGGCTATATATAATGGACGACATGTGATGGAGCCCCTGCCAATCCGCCGATCTGTCCCTCAGAATGCCCCGCCCCCTCCTATGAACGGCTGCCTGCTGATTCAGCAGGTCGGTAATCAGTCGCTGTTAGGTCCGCGCCGGACAGAAAAGACACAGGACGTTCGTTGGCTTGCGATAATGCGGCAAAGGCGGAAGTCTTGACAGAGCGGTTCTGGACCACGGGACCTATCGCCGACCCTATCACCTTGACCCTGGTTCGCAAACCTTCCGTCCTGAGATTTAAAGTGTTTTTTTTTCTGTGTGATGGCAAAACCGGGCTACTTGTGGGCGACGCGAGCGGTTGAAAGAGAGACAGTGGACAAAGAGAAGTCGTTTTGTTTGAACGACCTCTCTTTTGTTCCTCTATGAGTCCGGTATGCTTTGCTTTCGATTCTGACATTTTCAACTATATTCAGAGAGATTCACAGCCAGCATAATTAAAAGTACAACCTGTAACTGTTGCCCACATTAGTTCATAGATGAGGATAATAACTAGTATATTTCTGGGAACTAATCTGAGGCAAGAAACAACCAATAAATGGCCAATCCCTGCCTGTATAGGTTGTGAGTGGCAATTCACTGCCGGCTTAGGCAGTGATCAGCAGAATATTGGCTGTTTTTTTGCCTCAGATTAGTTCCCAGAAATATACTAGTTATTATCCTCATCTATGAGCTAATGTGGGCAACAGTTACAGGTTGTACTTTAATTATGCTGGCTGTGATTGTGAGATACGCACAGGATGATACAAATTACAGCGGCAATCGCACAGCTTCGAGTCCGTGCATTACTGTACAATTACGTTCATTTCCTTTCGAGAGAGCAGGGGTGTCATTCAGAAGGCTTCGTGTTCTCGCTTTTGTCCACGGGACGAACAACAATATGAATAACAGGTTTTGCCAGGATGCCTCGATATTTAGTGGTCGCTGACGGAAAGCTCACCCTCCGACTCGAGGACGATACCTCTACGGCCGCGCTGCCAGATCTGGTACGCCGCGCGCCCAACCCACACGAGGCTGAGGATCGCGAACACGAGGACAGACCAACGAACAAAGGCGGATACCACCAACGTCCTATGGGGAAATGAAGCCGATAGCGCTCAGCGGATGACTGGAAATATCAAAAATGAACTCACTGTCGAAAATAGCGAACAACGTCCAAGTAATCGCGGCCGAACCAGCAATGTCGCCGTCCTTGTTGCCGAAGGCATAACCGGCACTCGTGCACTCCAGGAAGAGAAGGCTGATGAAGACAAACACGATCTCTAGGTATTCATACCGACGGCCTCTCAATTCCATGCTTCTAAAGACATCAAACCCGGTCAGGATAACGAGGTAGGTGGACCAGGCGTGCCACAAGCCAAAAGGCCAGTGGATGAAGACCTCCTCTGTGAGAGTTTCAGAGGTGTGGTGTACCTTGACGTGGTAATATGTGTGCGAGACGGCGATGCTGACCACGATCGAGAAAATGAAGGCAGCAACGGTGTGACCACGGTTCCACAGAGCAGTGTAGATCGCATTGAGAATAACAACGGCCGAAAAACGCCATCCTACGCCATTCTTAGCTACCGGGAAGAATTGGTAGACGATGTAGCTAAGTAAGAGGGTGTGAATGGCTACAAGACGTCAGCACAGACGAAATGAGCAAAACCTGCGGGACTGACCTGTCCATATATTCCACGCCCAGGTCGCTGGTGCGATCAATGTCCAGGACCGCTTTGATAAATCGTGCCGACCCCAGTGAGGATCTTCGACGTCAAAGCCGAGGAAGACTACATAGACGAGAAAATTCACAATCTTAACAAAGATGTCGCCTTCCCAGTACAATTTGTTGTCAACGGACATGGGTAGCAGTGGCATGGCGGTCGTGAACTGGGGCTATCGAGACAGGAACACGTGTGGGAAGACGAAGCCGCAGCAGGAGCATCCTTTTGTATGGAGAGGTGACAGCGTGTGTCGTCATGCGAGAAGGGCGAGCCAGAAGCCCCTCAGAGATGTTTGCGCTGGATGTTTGTGCCCCCTGGGTGGCGGCGGTGATCAACATCAGCAGCGACAGTCGGCGAGTCCCATCGACGGTGGTCTCGTAAAGAATGCGCTGGCTCTGCTAATAGCGCGTCCATTGATACCAAGCAAGCCACCAGTCAAGTTTGGATGAAGTTGGACTGGCGCAAGCGTGCGCAGGTGTGCGCAAGATTGCGGAGGGGCTCAAGAAGCATCAACACTGCAGCAAACGAGCGGAGCCTGCTGCCTGTAAGTGGACGTGAGCGACCCTGCTGCTGCGGGTAGGCATTTGAAGGAGAATCCCACCAGCAGGACCAAGCCCAACAAACCCGCCGTCTGAACTCAAGCGGTCCATCGATGGCTCACACGGGGCGGGGGTGAGCATTGTCACAAACAAGAAACGAAGGAAAAAACTGACAGATTACTTCCAGAAAGGCAATTTCTTTGTGTGTGTCTGATTCACTCCCTCAAGAGGTAATGATGTCTCAATTTTTCCTCCTTTTTGATCAGAAAAATGTTCACTCCTGCCTTGTGTCACCCAGGGCTCATCCAAGGGGGCAGTGTGCACCCGTGCATTCTCGAAGAATGAAATTACCGATTCATTACCGAAGCTATGTAGTGCAGAGAATAAGGGTGATGGCCTCGGTGATGTACTTGCCAACTATGAAGAATTTCTGACTGGCACCATCACAACAACGCGCAGCTCATCCTGCGATCCCGGGTTGTACCGAGATTCGCTCTCCGCTTCCGGCGCGACAAAGTCTTCCCGGTGCGCCAAGATGCGCCTACAGCGTCAAATAGGCGCCGTTGTCAAGCTAACGTGATCGCAAGCACGCCGCAGCTGAGCAGCATATTTAATCTCGGCTCGTTGTGTTTTTGCTGAGGCACCGCCGTCGCGACACTGAAGCAGCCACTGAGACCAACTCAGAACCCGCAGCAAGCACATTATTCAATACGTGCGAGTGAACCGGGTGCACCGTGGATTTTCATGGGTTTATTTGTGGACAATTAGTCCGGAACGCGCGGTGATTTAGTATACATCGTAGGCGGCAGCGCCACCGACGCCGCCAGCGTGACCAAGTCAAACACGCACTTCAAGCACCTTTCGACTCGCGCATGTGCGTATGTGTAGTAAATGCTAGATAGATCAACGTTATATTTCTTCCTTCTTACTGACCTGGTCATTGTGGCAAGGGCGGCGACGCGGACGCCGTCCTCGCGACAGTCTGAAAACACGCCGATCGCGACATAGTAAGCATTTAAAGTAGCTATATTGTATGGACTGGTGTCCATGTACGGTGCGAATCTGGCCGCTTATCTTGGTACAACGGTCACGCCGAGTGCTACACAGCATCAGATTCGATTTGGCCCCAGTAGCCACACAAAGGATAGCCGCATCCGCGCAAATCCGGCCTGCAAAACATTTGCCACAGCGCATTTTCGCGCTGACAACGCACAGTACCCCCACTGTCTCTCTCTCTGTCTTATATATACGCTATTTCTTCGTATATTTACGCTCTTTAGCTTATCCTATAGCAGGGATTCATCTCCTCTTCATTTTACCTTTGCAATCGATTAGCTTCAGCAACCGAACCAGCAACTATTAAGGAGCGCCGTCAGCTCCTCCGTATCGTATTAGTCATCAGTTCCCCCCGTCAGCAGCGTCTTTAGCTGCTTCGTATCGTATTCGCCACCCGTCTGAGTTGCCTGGCTGCCTACCAGCACGCTTCTCTCACAGTTATGATAACCGTAGCACCAGTACCCAGCTCCCTGGCGGGTAGCTCAATCGCCGAGCCCTCGTACACCCCTGCACCCCCCTTTGGCGTTTCTGTGAGCGCGCCAATCACTATATTTGCGCCTTGCGGCTTCTTCATCCATACAATATTGTTCGTTGACCCAATTTTTTCGTACTTCTCGCTGACTTTGTGGTCCATCGTAGCTGCGGCGACGCCGCCGCCAGCTCCGCGACCGACTTACAGCACGCACATCACGGGCCCTCTGAGCGTGCGTGTGAAATTGCTAGGTACGCCCACCATTGATTTTGATCCTTTCTTTTGTGTTGCTTGCTCTCGTTTGTAGGCGCAGCAATGCTTTCACCGGCCCCGCGATGGACTTGAACCACGCAGACCACGCAGATTCCGACCCGAAAATGTGAATGTAGACGAAAGACATGTACATTTGTCTTTCACTTTGCTATCTTGGTCCTCATCGTACTCTGGCTCTCGTTTACCCACAGTGTGTCACATCATGAACTCAATACATCTCCATATCGGACCACAACGACCTCTTTCCACCAAATCTTCCAGGCCGTGTGCCTCTTGTTGCTTCAATATTGAAATTAACAACTCTGCTTTACCACAGGAGGAACATCGATCCTTGTGTCGGAACAGGCCCCATCCTGCCATTGGTTGACCTCTCCTGAGCCAGAGGCCCTGGTGCAAGCACTGCAAGCGCTTGAATAGCATTGATTACAAGTATAATGAAACCTTTACAGCCTCATTCATCTCAAAGGAACAGATGCTTCGACCTTGTTCAGATGTCCTCGGCCAAGTCAAAGCATTTCACCACGACAAAACCATTATATGCCTGAAAATGCGTCTGTAGCACATCATATATTCAGAATCAGTATGCATCTTCGGTATCTCATAAACATCCAAGTTGAGTTTACGATTTTGTTGCAGTTGCGGAAACTGGGCGCGTACAAGCTTTGCGAAATATGGGTTTTAGCGAGCACGATGGCTCCTTCGTGAGCTTGAAGACCTACTCCTCACATCAGCATGTTGCAGGCAATCGCCAAACTAACTTACGACTGATATTTGCATCTCGCTGCACTGGCTTGCCTGTCCACGCTGTGTATCCAACACTCGTGTCGAAGCCAGCACGATCATCTGGGTGGTACAGGAATAACGAGAAGTGAAGCACGATGCAGCATCTGCTGCATACGGTGACACATACTTACAGGCACTCCACCATAACTGCTTAGCTGTAGTGCATCTAAAGCATCCGTCTCACGAGTGGCTTCGGCTGGGTGATCAACGCCCGAAGGAAAAGATCCGTACAGAGCCCTTTTGCAAACGTTCGTTGGCTTTGTGATAATGCGGCAAAGCGGGACGTCCGGAAAGCGGTTCTGGACCACCGGGACCTATCGCCGACCCTGCCACCTCTGTTTCGTCAGCGTGATGGCAAGACTGCCCATGGCTATCTGCAAATCAAAGCTAATAGTCGAGAGAGACGCGTAGAGATCGTCATGCTTGCTTTTCAACACGTCTTCCGTCTAACTTCGTCACCGTATTCACAGGTTTCATGATATTAGCACAGGATTCGTTTTGAAATAAGTACAGCGGCAGTCGCACAGCTTCGAGTCCGTGCATTACTGTACAAATGCGTTCAGTTCCATTCGAGATAGCAGGTGGTGTCATTCGGAAGGCTTCGTGTTCTCGCTTTCGTCCACGGGAGGAACACCAAAATGAACAGCAGGTTTCGCCGAGATGTTTTGGTACTTAGTGGCCGCCGATGAGAGGCGCACGCTCCGACTCGAAAATACCTCTACGGCCGCGTTGCGACATCTGGAACGCCGCGCGCCCAACCCACACGAGGCTGAGGACCGCGAACACAAGGGCAGACCAGTGAATGAAGTCCGAACGGTGTTGATCTACAGGGAAATGAAGCCGTTAGCGCTCAATGACTGGCCGGCGATGATAGAAAGATGAACTCACGGTCGTAAATAGCGAACAACGTCCAGGTGATCGCGGCCGAACCAGCGATGTCGCCGTCCTTGTTGCCGAAGGCGTAACCGGCGCTCGTGCTCTCCAGGAAGAGAAGGCTGATGAAGACAAAGACCTTGGTCCAGATCCCGGCGTGGTAGGATGTGCTGGTGCCAAGGCCTCGAACCCGGTCAGGATCACGAGGAAGGTGGTCCAACCGTGCCACAAGCCGAAAGGCCAGTGGATGAAGGCCTCCTCTGTGAGAGCGTCGGGGGCGTGGTGTACCTTGACGTGGTAATATGTGTGCGAGACGGCAGCGCTGACCAAGATGGAGAAAATGAAGGCAGCGACGGTGTGACCGCGGTTCCACAGAGCAGCGTAGATCGAATTGAGCACAACAACGGCCGGGAAACGCCAGCCTACGCCATCCACGATCGTCTTCTTAGCCGCCGGGAAGAACTGGTAGACGATGTAGCCAAGCAGGAGGGTGTGTATGGCTGCACAAGACGTCAGCACGGACCTAATATGCAAAGCCTGTGTGACTGACCTGTCCATACATACCACGCCCAGTACGCTGGAGTGATGTACGTGTCCTTTGCATAATGGTGCCAGCCCCAGTGAGGACCGCCGAGTGTCTCAACGTTGAAACCGAGGAAGACTACATAGACGATAACGTTGACAATTTTGAGAAATATGCCGTCTTTCCAGGACGAGCTGTTGTGAAGGGACGTGGGCAGCAGCGGCATGATGGTCGTGAACTGGGGCTATCGAGGCAAGAACACGTGTGGGACGATGAAGCCGAGCAGGAGCACCCTTTTTGTAGGGAGACGTGACAGGATACGTCATCATGCGTGAAGGGCCCATCTCGTGACTGCGGCTTCTGCCGTAACTTCACAGGGCATGCGCTAGAATAACCGCAGAGATGCTTGTGGCGGATGTCAATGGCCCCTAGGCGGCGGTGACCGGCACGAGCAGCAGCGAGAGTCGGCGAGTCTCATCGACGGTGGTCTCGCAAAAACGACACGCCGGCTCCGCTGATAGCGCGTTCGCTGATACCAGGCAATCCCACAGTCAGGTTCGGATGACGTTGGACTGGCGCAAGAGTGCGCAGTGCGCGCAAAATTGCAGAGGGGCTCAAGACGGACCAACACCGCAGCAAACGAGCGGATCTTGCAAGTGGGCGTGAGCGAATCCTGGCGTTACCAGCCAAGGGCACGGGGGGCCGTCGATGTTATTCCAGGGTACTGTACAGCTGCCTACCCGTCGGGTCTGCCGGGACGAGGCGCAGTCCGGCAACATATGGCGACTGGCGCAGCATCGGACCTGGCGCAGCGAACTGGCGGTGAAACGATTGAGCATGTGCATACTCAACCTTGTTCACACTGCACAGAACTGTCTTGTACACGTCGGAAACACATGGCACAGGTAGCGCCGGCAGCGCACGGAGCGACCAGGAGTGCCGCACAACCTAACGGCGGGACTGAACATTTTTCTGACCAAAAGACGGAGGAAAAACTTGACAGATCACTTCCTAAAAAGGCTTTTTTTTTTTGGCGTGATTCACTCCCTAAAAAGGTAATGATGTCTCAATTTTTCCTCCGTTTTTTGGTCGGAAAAATGTTCAGTCCCGCCTTGCGTAAGCAGTTGCGTGTGCGACGACGGGAACATGGCTGCCAAGTTTGTTCCTCTTGGATATTGATTAAAGGGCTCCGTCAGTGTTTGAAAATCGCGCCGTCGCATCCACGCCAATTTCAACCAGTAAACCGTCATGAATGAACATTAACCTTTCTAACGTGGACGTCTCAGCTCATGCAAAAATCGGTGCTGACAGTCGTGCCGAGTGTATCGTTACTGACTGCAATATGTGACGTGGATAACTGGCCAAATGCCACCTGCTCCTAGGTCTTCCACTCTATGTCCGGGATATGATCTCGGAAGGACGTTGCGAGAGGAATACCTAGACCGCGAGAGCTTGAGGACTGACCGGGACGGAGTTTCATCGATCATCTCATTCAAGTTCATCCGCGCTAACCTAAACCTGAGGTCTGGCGTGCTAGTTGCACCCTAATGAGCGGCTCAGGGCGCCAATGTGTGTCGTTACAGCACCGTATCAGAACAAAATTAGGAGAGCAGCAGAGGTTATACTACTTCTGGACACATTATGCCGGCCTTCAGTTGACGGACGTCCGTAACAGGCAGCATCAGTCACTGCTACTACTACGGGCACAGCGGCATCTCTTGGGCGCTGTAACACATACAATGCCACCAGAATACAAATTAGAGCAATTTAATACTGTTGAGATGACTTCCGCTGATGGCACACACTCGTGCAAGCGCCGGCCGAGACCTGCCGATATATTGTCTTTCACCACGTGCTGTGGGTGCAGCAAAATTTCTGATCAACTCACATGCATCGTAGCGTGACGCTCTGTACTGTGATATAGCCGGTCATCCGTGGCGATCTTTTGCCGGCGCCACGTTAACAGATAACAACGAACATCGTCCTAGAGTAACCAGCTTCTCATATACAGGATATGGTGCCACATAGGGCTCAAGTATACCAAAGATAGACGATCTCGATTCATCTGCAGGCCAAATTGACAATTATCTTACATCACGTCAGTAACACGATATGCATCTCTCGAGAAGATTGCATCAACATGGGGCACTTTGTAAATGTTAGTGCAATGGTTTCAGAATGCTTTTCTGGCTGTAGGTGAGTAAGCTGCGATACAGATCAGAAACTAGTACTTACAGAGCGCGAGCAGATGAGTCACATTTAACATTCTCTTCGCCAACTGACTCCACACCAGATTCTCGGCGCCGTACCGCCAGCACTTCGATACAGCCTTGGTCATGAAAAACAACTTTATCATCACTACTGTTCACGGTCCCGGCAGCGAAAGTCTCTTCCGCGTTCTTCTGAAACGCAAGGGATCTACTAGTCATGCTCCGCCAACCATACAGTGGGCCCCGCTTAACAATCTAAATGCGCCTACTCGGGTCTAATAGCCTCAATGATACCCTATGGTGTGATTCAGGCCCGCATTTTGTGTTTCTGTCACGTGCGATTCGTCAGCCTGACGGGCTCGCAGTAACGTCTCTTCCGGTCGATCGAATTTTCTGTGAGATTCTAGGCAATTATCGTACAATGTCGTTTTCCACTTTTTACGTCATGTTAGATCAGCATCTGAGTAAGTATTGATAGTCATGACCTAGATCTCGTCATGGATGTCCCTATCACCCGACTGTTGTCGCGGGGTCCTACTCAGCGGCTACGGCACCGCGCTGTAGCTTAGGCATTCTGTTGGCCAGAGTATGAGAGTATGATTGGCGGTGTGTTACCCCTTGGCATCTGTGTTTACCGACCGTCTATGGTCTCGTACGTTTGACTCGCAATCCCGGGCTCTGCAGACTCGCATGACGCTTGATTGTACAAATTCAGCGCCTCCGAAACCGGCGTGCTGGACTTAGCCTCCGTGGTCAGCAACTGAAGCACGGCACAGTGTGGCCGTTCCCGGTGACTTCGGATTACCGTTTAGAGTTGCCCTCGGCAGGCCCGACATCGCCCGAGACGTCTGTGACACCTGAGCTGGTCAGGCGTTACAGTAACACCGGCAACGGCTACCGTTGCAGGCGCCCACTACGCCACTCTGGACATTTCCCAGTCATTATGTTAGACATAGTATCCCAATTTACGCCAATTACATATCTCTTTCGCTGGCATGGCTTGGTCAGTCGCGTCTCACGCATCGGGCATCTGCCGCGTAGCACCAGGCGACCCGACCCAGCGAGGAGTATCGTGACACTAGCATGAAACGGTGGCATTTGAATCTCCACCTGCGCGCCGTGAGCCACTTGGTTGAACCCAGGTGCAGGACTTGTGATAATCCGGGTCTCCAGGTTCGGCACGACCCTGACCTCATCATTGCATTAATGGGCACGGTGGTGATGAGATGTGGCAGATGGGAATGCTACCCTGCAGAACAGCCACATCTCCTAGTAGACGCTGCGACCGCATGTACAATATTACATCCCTCGTTATCAAGTTTTGGTTATTTTTCTTCGAGTTTATGAGACACAGTCCTCCGGTGATATGGCTGCAGACGACCTTTCGCTGTCCCCGCAGTCAATGATCTTCCTCTTCGCGATTGCTGTGCGGCCTTGTTCCGGTCAGTGCTTGAGATCGGCAATTGTAATCACGTCCCGAGATGCGCTTGTCAAGTGACGCCGAACTGGTTTCCGCGAGCTCTGCGTCGTGTGACATGATGAGAGATCTGGACTCGCAATGCCCGGATGCCGCCATGTGAAGTCCGTGATTGAAGTGGATGCGCTGGTAAACACTATGCATGCATTCACGGAGCGTCGTGATTGAAACTCAATGCTGGGACGTCAATGCTAGGACGACGCGGGGTCTATGATCGAGCAAGGTACGTCGAAGGGAGTTAACCCAAGGACTGCCACAATGCATGTATAAAGGTCGAACCAGCGTTGATAGAATACTACCGTTATCAAGCTACCCCTAATCTCTTTTGCAATCAGCTCCCTCTCGCCAGCTCATCTGATCTTTGCTTCTGCCCGCGTCTTCTTCGCGTAACTAATCTTGCCACAAAAGTATCACCCGTGAGTCGAGCGTGCCACGTGCTCAAAGCCCTAGAGCCCATACTTATACTGTCCTGCTGCTCTTTAGAGATTATTCAAACTTCAATGGCTTGCAGTTGTCACGTCGCGACCTCTCAGCCCGCTGTCGAATCGACATCGGCTTTCGCAACGGACATCCTCACTGTGCCCGTCTCGACGTGCTCCTTCAACTCTGTTAAAACCGCTGCTCAAACCAGCTGGGTCAAAGTTCGCGACTGCCAGCAGACCTGTTGCACGACCTCGTCGTGCTATCTGCGGTAATTCGCGCATATCCCAGAGTGGATTGTCATGCCACCCAACATGATCGCCTGCCTCCGGCGTCCGCCACTGCGCCGCAGGCTTAGACTCCCCCTCAATCCCGACACTATTGATACAGTCCTATACAACAGCCATAGATCACAAGTACAGTTTAGATACCTATTTCCCTCTCCATGTCGCATTATTCTTGGGTATGTAATCACTAGCTCAGCCACCCCGTAGTTGACCCCAAGTGTATCATTGTACCTTCCAAGTCAGTATTTATTGTCCTTTTATAGCAGCGGCCGACTAGAGACGACGTGATGGCAGTAAATCCCGACAACTGCGGGCAGTGGAATCGCGACTGCATGTTGCTGAGCAGTGCTCAGCATCGGTCGTTCTCACGCCACGGCATGTCTACGACGCGCGTTTTCATTTAACACGGAGTGAGCGATGAAGCCGCCCACTGGCCAATCGTTGCGAGCATCGGGAATCGGTGCGCAAACGGCGCCAATAGGAAGGCTGGCCAAGATGAGGCGGCGCGGATTCGCAAAGTGGTGTATTCCTAGTCCTTCCGCTCGCCAAGGTCCTCCCAGCAATTCGTAAACAGGCTAAGATTCACAGGAGCGGCGAGCACGTGGCGGCAACCAGAGGAGTAGAAAAAAGGGAAACAAATACGCGAATTTCGTTTGATAAAGTAAATAGGGGCATGGCACGGTTCGCGGCATACGGCTACATTTGGTATTAGGCGCAAGGCGGTGGGGTTAACCATAGAATGTCGAAACAGGAGACCTGTGTCAGCACGCGCTACTGCGCGGTTGCGAGCAATGCAGTTACTTCATGCGGCTTGACTCTTGAACTGGTACAGCTTCTTATTGAAGGTACCGCACCGAAGTTGAGCACGTAGGCTGGTTGCAGTCGCGAACTTTAACCCATGAGGGTCCACTGCCTGTCTTGACCGAATTGAAGGCGCAAGTTGAGACAGGTATAGCGGTGATGTCGATATCGGGGACGCCGGTCATAACGGCAGACTGCACAGTGGAGGTATGGTTCATCATGATTCTGGTCTGCAGAAGACATCAGTTTAGTCGAGGAATACAATTCCGGCCGTCGCTCACCTGGGAGCGAGTTAATCGAGGAGGATATAATATAAAAACCGGCGATTATTCAGTGGCTGGTTAGGATATGTCGAGACGGTGTGGGATGTGTACTGACCAAGTGTCTGCGCAGTTGCTGTTACCTTTATACGCCCAGAGTATGGGCAGTGTCACATATCGGAATGATAGCATGGGTTTACCGGTCCGGTCCAGATCATTCGATGCTGCTGACGAAGTTTCCGCAAATGCGACTGACTCGTCAGACAAACAACAGCACGCTCAGGCGCAAACGATCCCCCCAACGTTTCGATCACAGCATAACGTTCCCGAAGTGTGCGGAGGCGCTCAATGACGATGCTGTCGCGTGAGCACGAGCATGACTTGAGCCCGGGATGTCTCAGCATATGCAAACAGGCTGAGGGATGCCACTGCAAAAGCGTGAGACACGGGCGCACCTTTCAGCAGCCATTTCCTCAACGACTAAGAGGTTCACCTTGCTTGCAGTGACCGCTCTTGGCGAGGGACGTGCTCTGTCGGTGCGATGCTTTGCGAATAAGGCTCAGACCAAAATCGCAGATTGATGAGGCCCTCTCGGAGCCACGGCTACGTGGAGCTTGGGCAAGCAGGCAAGCAGAGGTCAGGTGCACTGCACATCCGGCGAACACTTTCAGTTTCAGCCAAATCTTGGGGGCGCGGATAGCCAACGGCGTCGATGATGCACCGGTGCTGGACTGATGTTGCCTACTCAGCACTGCGAGCCAAGAATGGCAGCGCCGGACGAGGCTGCCGATACTCCTGGTTGAGTCATGCGCCGCGGATCGGAGGGCAAAGGGCATAAACGCTGGGTCCGAAAATCGAGCCGCGAAGTATCACATTCCCTTCGCAACAGTTACATCCACGCACGTAGCACGCCACCCCTGAGCTCGGACCCCACCCCCTGTAACTTTCTATTTCAGCAGGCGTTCGGCGACGGTGCCCGGGCCATGGAGGCACTGCGTTTAATCAAAGCCAGGTTTGATTTACGACACCGGCTCCGGTCATGCAACACTCGTGCTTACTTTCACTACCGTGACACAGCGCCCTACATTCCGCTTTTGCGCACATCATCTGTGCGACAACTTCCGGGTATAATCACGCTACTGGCCAGCGTGTACTTGTATGTCAGCGCCTCTGAATTTCGCCCCTCTGATCACTCGAACAAAGTCAGTGAACAATTATTATGATACCGCACGTGTAACCAGCTGTCTGATCCACATCCTCAGATTGTTGGCATTGTCGTCCGCCGGCTACGCTACTAACCTCACTTTCACTGATGACGCTGACACCATGTATTGGCATCCAGGCGGTCGATGCTGGTTTGCGCGGAAACGTTTCGCATGACGATTCGCTACCTCGCTACCGGAAACTCTGTCAGTTGTTGCTCCTACCCAGGACCTAATTCACATGTGCAGCTCTGGTACCGCAACTCTCGGTCGAGCATCCCGTTCGGACTTTGATTCCGATGTGGAAGTGGCTGGGAGTCAACGCCATTCAATATGGCTCATCGTACGTGATTTCAAGGTTCTCATCGTGTGATTACAGCTTCTTGCGACAATGCCATCCTGCCCATTAGCAGTGTTCGACCTTGAGTAAACAACCATTTCTGCGCCTATCCTTCTCTATCAAGCTGAACTATGTCGGGCCTGTTTTGATCAGCGTAGTTGGTCTTATTCTTCTTGTAGTAGAGCATTTTGTTCAGTTATTGGTGGCACTGGGACCAAGCGGTCAGGATCGCATAGTTAGATTGCCTGACTTGTGTTCCACAGAGAACATTTATCAGTATCTTAAGAAGTCCTACAGCTTACGATGACTGTTTCATGAGACACGTGCATTTCGCGGTGAGCAATCGAGAAATTGCCATCTCAAACAATCCCCGGCTCCAAGTGAACGTATACAGTCGACTCACTTTTCTTTTGCAGCTGTTGGTTGGATGCGGAAGCTACAAAGTAGAGAGGTTTTATAATAGTTGCAGGAGGGCCGATACGCCTGTATAGCGAATTGGGAAAGATCTTGCACGATATCAGAGGGTTACAGAAGTAGAGAACAATGGAACAAATGGGAGTCGACTGTAGCGAAGGGTTACATGGTCGAAGCGTGTTATATTAGTTTGTAAACTGTCGTGATCATTCTTTTTTCTTTTTTTCTTGAAACCTCCCCTCCTATCAGTTCGCTGATACAACGATCTTCTATTACTGTCATAACTCCGGCCGCGACCTCAATTTTTGATTGACTGAGTCGGTATGATCCGTTCTACACTGCTTTCTTAGTCTCCTATTTCTCTATTTCAGCAGCGACTGCTTTACTTCTCGCATTTGGCACCTTTTTCAGCATGCCGCCTTCGATTATGCACAACGTTGCCATTCTTGCCGATGAGCATCATGCCCTGACGCGAGAACTTGACGCGCTTGATCTGCTCTCCGGGGAACTTCCCGGCCTGGAATCACAGCTCGCTATCATCAAAATGCAGGTCGAGGATCGCGAGAAGACGGTATTCAGAGGTCGTTCAAACCTGCACAAGGATTGGAGACAGCGTGAGGTGGAGCTCAAGTCTTCGACGTCCTCTATGCGCGGTCTGCTCTCGTCCAAATCGCGCGATCGCGACGATATACAGTACAAGGCAGAGCACGCGGTGTATCAGGATGCTCTGCAGCGGTGGAACTACGAAGAGGAAGAGCTCGTGGCCCTGCGCAAGAACCAAGCTGATCTTACCCGCCGTGTGATCGAGGCGCGGGATAGAATTGAGCCTCGCGAAAGGCTTCATGAGCATCTTGACCACATGTACAGCATTTTGTTTGACGGCGTCACACCGGAGAACCCAGAGGATGATCGGTTGGAATGGGAAGTCAAATGCGCAGTCCACGACATAATCGACTAAGTGGCCTTTTAGATCCAACAATCCAAGTAGAGAAAACGCTAAGAGAGGCGCTTTCACTTCTCGTCGAAGTGGAACGTTATACGACACTGGCGGCAGAGGCCGGGCAGCTCATCGAGAAGTGGTTCCAACCGGTGGACGCGGCCCAAATTATGACCGTGTTTTTGCCGCACTGGGCCTTTCCAAGCGATTCATGGACAAGTATCTGCCTTTAATTGATCGAGCCAACGTGCATCTGTCGGCCGCTCGCGAGGATGCTGTTCGTCCGCGGAAGTTGGAGGACACCGCCCATTACCTCGATCCCGACATCCCCTTCAGGACACCTGCTCGAGCTCGATGGCCATAAAGTGTTTGCGCACATTCCAGGAGGCACATTGAACGAGGAGGACGTCCAGCCGACAATCCAGCGAAGCGTCGACAGCGTGCGATTGGCGCTCGAGGTCCTCACATTGGAGCGCGAGGAGCGCGCAGAGACGCCTTGACCGACTTAATGCTGATATTAGGAAAGCGTATGACGGCCTCCGGACGACCAAGCTAGCACTGCATGCGATGCGAAGGACGATGTTTGTTAAGCTGGCAGCACAGGCGCAGGCGAGATCTGATACTTCAGAGCCGTCCAATCCCGCTCAACTAGTGCATATGCCGGAGCCAGTATCGGCGTCCGAGGAACTGCCACCGTACACACACCACAGTAGGTTAATAGCATTTCCAATGCGCGCGCCTTGTCAGTACCTGCGCGGCTATGATCGTAGCAAGCTGTATTCCTTTGCTTAAGTTATGAACAACGCGCCACCTGACTGGAAATCATTGTGAGACACCTTGTTGCGCTGGTGTTACATTTAGCTCTTTGCCCTAGAAAATACAGCGGTGACCATAAAATTAAATGATGTCAGAGTAATCGTGATTACACTCTTGTCTTGGCCTCTCCATTTTAGGTGAGATCTAGGGTTTTCGGAAGCAAGCTTGCGACTCACTGCTCGGTACAACCGCATGTCAGCTGCACTGTGCTCAGTTGCAAACAGACGTGCGATGCACTCAGTGCTCACGCTCGTAAGCCCAAGTAGACCAGGATTGCTGATCGTACTTACATCATCGATGAACCTTTGTCTAACTTCGTCGGGATCGCAACCAGAAGACGCCGGCGTGGAGCAACGGCGATGACACGCCCACGGGACCTGCACGCGGACATGTGCTGTCGCTCTTCCTTCCACGACCACCACGACGTGCCCTCGCAAATGGCGACATTGACGAGGCCGTCCATCCCTATTACGCTACCAACGGAGCCGCCAACCTCGACACGACCACCGCCACCGCCAATCTCATCTTCAACTGCCCACTTTGAGCACACGACCACCTGTGTCTAGTACTTCTAGCAGATCGACAACTTCTAGCCGACTACAAGAACACGCGTAGCCAACCCTCGTCTTCGTCCAATAGCACTTCGAGAACGGCAACCGCATCATCATCGTCTTTGAACACTTCCTCGATTTTCAGTGCTTCTTCGCCAACTTCGACACCAAGTTCAACGGCACGTTCAGCGACCCTCCTTAACTGGGACTTTGGCTGGACCGTCTTCGACGAGACCGGCAGCACGATCTCACGACTAGCAGCCCACGACAAGGTCGCCACTCAAAAACGTTTCATTGCAGCCTTAAGTGCGGTAGCGCTCATCGCGCTGGCTGTGGCCTTGTTCTTCCGATCCGTGCTTACTCCAGGCGACAACGGCGAGGCGCAGGACTGGAAGGTGCGATGGCACCGAGCATGGTACATCGTCATTCCAGCAATGAAGTCGAGCCGCTTATGGGCGGCGCTTCAGACTGGCCCTAATGGCGTTGGTGTGACGGGTACGACACCGGGAAGTGACGAATCGAATGGGTTGGGTCTGGCAGGACCTGTACCACTTCAAACCGGGTCATTGAGAAATGGGTATAGACGGCACACGTCCCTCTTGACAGACACGCCGGACGTTATACCAGGCGAAGTGGCTGCTTGGCCATATAACTTCACCATGCCTGTCCAGCATACGCAACATCCAGCCATGTACGGGCGGACATGTGGCGGCCGCCTAGTCCAACCGCTGCATCTTCTACGGATCATTCGCATGGCCATTCGCTTGGTCAGGCACCTGCGCCATGGTCAGTTCCGGTATATGCGACAGTATTGCATCCATCGCACCCTCAATCCCCTAGCCGTTCACCGCCTCCATTGTTGGGTACGATGGTACCATTCCCGGTCATTGGAGCGAATCCGATACCCCACCCGAGCAGACCGCGCGGCTACCATCGCCCACCGTTGTTCCACCTGAGTTCGCAGGCGCAACGCCATCGTCAGCGCGAGCGTGAGCAGCAGCAAACACACGAGCCTATGCCACCCCCGCTCGACCTTGGCCCGCCGCACGAGGATGCTGCCTGGCTCTGCCCCGCCTTCATCCTGGTACGCAGACCATCCTGCGCGCGCCGTCTCTGTCGCTCCGCAGACTATCATGCGTGGATTGCTGGCAAAGGCGACTCCAGCACCAGCTTGACTTCAAGACCTAGGACAGGCAGTAACACCTAGAGCTGTACATCACGCGGAGGCTCTTAACGCCCCATTGACCTGCCGTCAACTTCGCCGACGCCAAGACGCGATACTCCTATTATCATTGCCTGTCCTGGCGACATTATGCTGCCACCTATCATGAACCACCATCTGACTTCACTACCATATACCTTTAGACCTCCTCAACTTGAGAACTCCCGCTCCCGCTCGCTCGCTACCCATTTCTTACCACCGCCCCTCCTTGGTGAAAGATATATCACGTGTGCAATCTGGTTTTCCTCATCACGACCTGAGCATTTGCTGCAACTGTCTCCTCGAATTTATGATATGTACCCACGTCTTGGACATGCCTCTCCTGCGCAGTCCATGTGTATCGAATATCAAATGGCTTGTGCTGTGAAATGGGCGTGTATCGGGTGACAGCGCATACTGCATTGATCCAACAGAGAAGGTTATACGACCGTTAGATCGCTATCAAGCCACGTTGCCGCCATGGTACTCTTGCGAAGCATCTCCATGAGACTGGTCATATTGTGGTTTGATAGCTGGAAATGACATTAGTTTGTGATTATGAAAGTACTAAGGGGGATAGCGCACTAGCGGCATGAGGTGCGAGTAATCATTCTTCTTGACATCTCAGATAGCGGCATATTCAGGAAACTACTTCACCCAGCGAACAAGGCTCATCCAAAGCTTCTCCATGCGGATGCACATATCTTAGCATTGGTATTGAGTAAGAAGTATGAAACCCACCAAGTAATAATTCCAATCTGCAAAGCGTGCCATCGGTTTGTGCAAGCACTCGTCTTTTGGGAAACGAGTGGTGCAGTTTGGCTGTAAGATTGCAGTTTCAATGACCAGACTGCAAGGTTACAAAAGGTTGGCTTTCAGCATTCCCGAGGTACTGCTTGCGGAGGCGGTTGTTTCTCGTACAGGGGTGTCTGGTAGGAGCGTCGGTGGGCGCGGACGACGAGATTATGGTGCTGGCTCGTTGAAGGGGGTGAACCATAAAGTCGGGCACCGACGTACCGATGACAGAGCCCCGAGATAGAGTGGTTGGATGGTGTCGTCGTACGCTGCCGTTTCCTCTCTCTCAGATCCATGGCCGAGCCGAAGATTGTTGAGATGCGTTTGTTGGGAAACGCGCGACCATCAGCTCCAGCTTGCTGCAAATGGTTATAAGCTAGGATGAATGACGTGGAAGTGGCATGCCTCTTTCTTGGCAAGATTAATTTGACGACAGGTTGACGATATTGCGGATTGCGATCCATAGATCAACTTTGAGCACTCGTGGTGCGTCCTTCCACCCAACCTAGATTGTGTGGTTTATGGTG